>OV050032.1:14736833-15057561 GCA_920105625.2 Clusia tigrina | reverse complement strand
GGGTAAAGGAAGAAAAGTGGATAACCACAAAAATAAAGTAAAAAAGATCAAGAATAAGAAAAAAAAAAAAAAAAAAAAGAAAATTATACAAAATAAAGGGGAATATAAGAACATTGGGCAAAGTAAACAAAGAAAGCAACAAAAAAAAAGTAATAATTAAAAATAGAACAAAAGAAAGACAGCGAAAGAAAAGAAGGAAGAGAAAATGAAAGAGAAGGAAATAAAAAACGAGAATATGATACGAAAAGTAAACGCTAGAAATGAGAAACAAACACAGAAGAAAGGAGAAGCAAGAAAAAGTAAAGCAGAAAACAGACAAAAAGGAGAGAAGAGACCAGAGGAATGGAAAAAATAAGAAAATTAAAGAAGAGGAATCATAATAGTAAATGAATGTAGTAGAAACAGGTGATAACATGCTCCGCGGTATAAGAAAAGTAAAAAGGGAACAAACCCAGAATTGGGTAGAGATAAATCCGGACAAGCAATTGTTGAAGTTCAGGCTCCGAAGACACGAAGTATACGACATGGAGTATACGCCGAACTTTAAATCAAAAAACGAAAGTTGAATAGGCAGAAATTTGGAGTGTACATAGACTGTACCACCGACTAGAAGGATCGGAGGAGCTCTTGTCGGTTTCGCCGGCACTTAGCCGCTAATCTTTATATACTTACTTGGTGCCTGAACAGCCTTCGAACACTCTACACCGAGAGACAATTAACGAGGCATTTCCCAGTAAGGTAAGATTTAAATCGGCGGTCACGCTTCCCAAACCAATTTGGCTAATCCTTTTATTGTGAGCATGGGGATGGGCAAATGATTTAATTGTATTTCAATTAGCATCCATAAGAGTTAAGGACTGTGTGCCAGTTTTAATAGTAGTTCAGAGATATTTACATCAACTCCGTAACTTTCTGAAAGTTTAACTTAGACCGTAGTGTGAGTTTAGCCAATTACGTGTTTAGCAATATTCCCCAGCATTTATTATGCGGCGCACAAAATAATCAAATTTAAATAAAAATAAGCGAGAATTAAACCAAAAGAAATGAATCAAAAGTAAATACCAAAATAAGAAAACAAAACATTAGAGGAACAAAACCAAATCAAGAACAAAATGAAACAAAACAAAACCAAAACAAACATCAATTATGTATATTTAAGTCTCTTACCAAATGAACGTAATCACTAGAAAATTTTGTAGATTTATGAGCGTAGATAAATTAACATAATCCAAACCCAGCGCGACTGATTGAGCGCCACTGTGGAATCAGCAACATATTTTATACTCCGTGTTTGCTAGGGCAGCGTCAAGGACTCCCCAGATTTGGCGCCTCCAGCTCTTATTTGGTATAGCTATGTAGATGTGCAGCACGTACGGACGAGTGTGCATGCACACGGACACGCATTGTGCATGTGTGTGTGTGTGTAAGTGTGGGTGTGGGCAGGTACTAAAAAGACTTCCAACTGAAGGTTTAGCATAAGAAACGTTTGGAACAACTTTACGAAAGAGGTGAACAGTGTTTTTCCGTTTGTTTTGGCGCCACCAGCGCCTCCAGCGCCTCAGCTGCCGTAAGCTCTATGCACATAAAATACATGCAGAGGAGTGTGCTCTTGGTCAAAGAACGAAATGTTTACACTGCGACTATTCTCTGCTAGATGTCACCACAGCCATGCTGCCAGAAAGTTCAGACGCACCGCAAAAGCTCTATGCTGGACGCATGCTGCCAGGTATTCAACTGCAAGCGTCAGATGCTTAGTGCATGAGTGCTTTTCCTGTGTGTTGGCCTTAAGAGACCGAGGCTAAGGCAGAGGCATGGTTTGTGTCAGGGAAGCCAGGCGCTCCATGCACAAACTGCTACAGATTCATGGCCTGAAAAACATCATGTCCACCTCTTTGGTAAAATAGCCGCATAAGATTTTATTGTAAAACAAAATATATCTAAATAATGTGTACTTTAAAAAACAAAAAACAAAATAATTCTAAGTATAAGAACAATTTAGGTAAAATTGATTGTTAAATGTGTAAATGTTGATTTTAGCTCATTTTAATTGTTCTCAGATTTTATTGTAATATCATTTTTTTAGATATACTCGTAGAAAAATTCGTTTGTGTTCACTGGAGGAAAGCCCTATTCTACCAGCTGAAAAAAGAAGAATATTCAGTTGTGCAAATGTGGTTGCTGTCGCCCAGATGGTAACATGCACCACTGCTCAAGCATCGCCCACATCATCCTCATCGCCAACCCCATTGGTTGGGCTACTTTAGTCTCGTGTATGTGCAGGGGCCAAATCACAACATGCGGTATCGAATAATTGGTCATGCAGAACGCAGGTATACGTGACGTCTTATTCGACGACGAACGTCGTGATGCGGCCTCATATGCCCGGTCTGTGTCTTTGCAAGTCTTCCAGTTGTCTCATTAGAATCGCTGCACCGTGTTTCAGAATGCACAACTTGAGGTGAGAGTATAAAGAACCCCGTTTGCCAGAAGGTCAACGAAAATGCGGAAAATAGTTCAAGTCTGAGATGTAACCAGCGCCCTGATTGTGGAGTCATGCAACTCGCTTGCAAATTTGTTAAAACATATTAATTTAAATTTTTCCAGAATTAAAAAATATCATTTACGCGAACCACGTCTTAAAGAGTTCGTCTGTGGTATACTATATTAGGCCTAAATTAAATTTCTCCCTTTAAGCTACAAAATCGAATCTTTTTCCATTTCTTCCATGTTGGCATTTAGGGTAGATTGGATCTATTTACGGGTGTTACACAGCGCGACCTGAAAAATCTATTGTGATGCCCCTATTCAAAACAAACAAAAGAAATATTCAATTTTTCACACGCAAATTGCCAAATTAGCTGTCAATCTCCTTGGAACGTGTGGAAATGAAACTTTCGCACGGTCGCTTTGCATAATAACCGAATTCGTAAAGGAACGAGTTGAGCGAAGCTGAAACGAATCGTTTCGCATTGCATAATAGGGTTCTCTATATTCTCACCGTTGAGCCGTCAGTCGGGATAACGAACTGTCACCTTTTTTTGTGGTTTTAGAATATGGCTTTCCTCGCAAATTATACCATTGCAAACGATTTGCATAATGAAATCAAACACTGCCTTTGATAAATTCTAAACAAAAGTTGATTAGTTCAGTTCATAATTTAGAACCGGACAAAAATGAATTGAAAAAAAATTATACTGAAATTCTAAACACCATTTATGTTCTCAGTTAGGAAAATAAGCGCAATAGTTTGTAAAATATTAACAGAATACTAAGAACGGAATCCTTGGGTAGCTGGCCGATACAGCTCACAGGGAATCTGTGAGTGTCACTCTCAGTTTGAGTACAAGTTTATTTAATGTTTAAAAGACAATGATAATAATTGCAAAATATTTTGCATAAGTTGGCAGTTTTTACTTTTATACGACCACTTTAAATTTACAAGTTTCTCCTACAATTACACATCAAATCTAACAATACAAAAGCATACGCAGACAATAACATCACTTTCGTAATTATGTTCAACCACTTTATTAATCGTGTAATATATATAATTATAATAATAACTACAATTAAAAGTAAAATGAACAACTAGTGCACACCTCATGTATTCAGTGCATTCTTCCACTAAAATAAAAGCAACGGCATGCCTCGACGCATGTCCGTACGATAGTTGGAGCAGATTCCAACACGCCGTATGTGTACATAAACGCAGCGGAAGTGTTGAGGAGGTCCTAAATAAAGAAGTGTCCACTCGGAAAGTTAGTCGATTTAGCACATAGTAACATAAATGTGTATATATATATACATACATACGAAACTAAATGCATGCATGCAACACACATACATGTCTTGGAGAGTCTCTTAAAAGGAGGTCTTAGAAACAAAAACTACCACTAAAGAAACACTGAGACGAGGACGAGTTGAATAAACTAAGTTTAAATAAAAACTAAATAAATATTAAAAGAAAATTCAAGTAAATTATATATAGCGTATTTAAAACAAAAACCAATTAAATAAATAAACAAAAATATACTATTGCGAATGTTGTTCAACATTAATGAATTCATGTAGAAGTTTTATGCAAGAAATGCAGAAAATGAGCGCAAGCGAAGCGCTTTCAAATACCCAATTATTTGCGGAATTCAAATCAAATTACTAAATAATAAATGTATATGCAACAATTGAGTTCCAAAAGCAAAACAATTGTTTATTCAAAAAAAAAAAAACAAAAAAACAAAAAAAACCCAACTTATTAAAAACTTAAACTAAACGTAGTGAACCTAAAACTAATGACATAAAATGTTAGAAACAAAAACCAAACTTTAAGACATTAAATTGATTAGATTTTTAAAAGTAAGCATAAAAAGACGTCAAGACGAAATACATAAAAAATAAAAACATTGCAAATCATATCACAAAAAACAAAAACAAATCAAGCCAAACACAATTCAAACTAAACGAAAAATAAATAAAATTCCAAATGAAAGCGAACGGGCGACGCCGCCATCTTGTCTTAATTATTTAAATAAATCGGAAACTGCGTGTCCTCGGACGGGGCTGGTATGGTGACACCGCCTGTGTCCACGGCCGGCTCGTGGGGCAGCGAGTCAATGCTCTCCAGAGGCAAAAAGCAATCGGCGGAAATCTGCAAAGGTGTTTAGCAGAATATGAAAAACGAATCGATTATCAGGTTATCAGGTGTATAACGATATACGAGTATAGCGTGCAACAGTACTCTAGATCGACCCCAAATAGTTCGCAATTTCTAGTTTTAGACGATTCAGCTTGGTGGAACTATACGTGGAGAATGTGGACACGGGCAAGTTGTGGAAAAAAGGTTGCAAGCAACTTGTAAACATAGGCAGGATAACGCACAGACCAAAACTAGCCACTCATCCGAGAGTTATTACTAGGAACAGCAATAAAAGGGTGAAAAGTATATGTGAGGGACCAGAAACACACGGAGACACATACAGTGAGAGACAGACTAAAATACAGAGCGAGAGGCAGATAGAGAGACAGCCATTGAAAGCTTGAGATAGTGTGAGACTCAGAGTGAGAAAGAATTAATATTTCCACCCAAAAATAATATTTATCATCGCCTATGGCGCCGTAGCCGTTTGTGTGAAACGAGGCTTATGTAGTTTTTGCTATATTGACGTCACAGCCCAGCAACGAAATGTCAAACTCAAAAAGAAAATTATAACGGACCTGCGCAATGCGTAATCTTCTTCTCTATCATTCTTGTTTCCACCTACACTTCCACCAAGCGAATTGATCATAGTCAAATATATATTATCAGCATATCAGATGTATCACCATATCAGCTTGCATGGAAACGAAAGTTGAAACTTTGTACAAAACCACGCAGAATACTGTTGCACGTACTCATCGATACAACCAAATCAGTAGGAATTTCGCAGTCCATACTTCGTTATTTTTATCGTGCATCTTGCGTGGATTTTTAAAGCCACCCGCATGCGTCGCATCCAAGGAATCTGCAAGGGAGTACAAAATACAACGTCAATTACACTCCAGTCAATTACACTATTCAGGCGGATTACCTTCCTCCATTACAATGAGTCCCTTGCGGTGATCTGCCTTGTGTACCAGCAATCGCTCCTCCGTTGTAGTCTCGAATGGGCACAGGTCGCAGGCGATTTTCTTGTACTCGTCTCTGTGCTTCAGGCGCATGTGCCGCTTGAAGGCATGGGTTTGTATGCAGGTGTAGTCACAGAAGTCGCACTTGAAAGCCCCAGACTAAAAGTGCAGCGGAATGATTTAGTAAAATGCATTTGAATAAAGAAAATAAGAGGGCGTATAGACACCTTTTCGTGTCGCAATTGATGCTTGTGCAACGCGCTTGGATCACGTGTGGCGTACTTACAGGTCTTGCATTGCAGCGGCTTTTCTCCCGTGTGCTGTCGCATGTGTATCTAGAAAAGAATTAGGTTTTTTTTTAATATTACGAGTAAGTTAGAGCCTAAAATATGAGGGCAGAGCTGGGGCGGACAGGGAGGCGTAAGGTCTTCGGCAATACCGCCAAACCCATAACTAAAAGACCACCAATATACAGGGTATTGACACGCCGAAACCCACGCAAAAACCAAAAACACCCTCGAAGTAATTTTGATATGATGGGATGCTAAAGACCTACTGAAGATGAGAAGGAGTGGAGTTGCTACTGCTGCCGGTTTGAAGCTATTAACAAAACTGTTTCACAGTGTAATGCCAAGCTTAGTAAGATTCTTCAGATTGTGCAGCGAGTAGCAGGTTAAATGCCCAGGTAGGTTACTTATTCTACACAAAGCAGGGCATCTTCATATAAGATGAAATAGAGTTTACTTCTCTTCACGTCTAAAAGTCCTACATAAATCATTCCGTCGAGTCTGAATGTATTCACGGCTATCTTAGATAACTGTAGGCAGTTCTGAGAAACTAGCGACCCACCTTAACACCGAGTCCGTCGTACCATTGCATCATGGCTCCCTCACAGACAGTGTACGGGAGTCAGCGACTACTGTCATATGTGTGCTAAGGTGCACTTCTACACCTTTTGCGGAAACTAATACCAGGGCACACTGAACAGGAAGCAGCCTAACGATATTAATTCTCCTTCTTGGCAACATTTCCATAGTTAGCGAAGGAATAGCGATCTTCTCCCAGAGGCGGCTTACTGGTTCGTGTCTCCCGGGTAATACTCCTCCAACTGCATCTGGTTGACAACTAATGTCAGGATTTTAAGAATAAGCTGGTAAATTAACCATTGCGGTGGCGAGGATAGTACCTCTCATCCTATATTAGGGTGCCATGATTCTTAGGAAATGCATTTCATTGAGTTTGGCAACCTTTAAATTATAAGTACAGCCACATTGGACGCACAAAATGAGCTCCAACTCCGCCACTTGGCACCCTCCTGCTTTTACGGAAACTCTTCTAGCTGAAAAGTTCCATGACAAGCCCACCTACGTATGGGTTTACTGACAAAAGGTCCTTTTCACACCCCTATTCAATACTTAACAAAATAAAACAAAAATTATCCACTCAATTAAATTCTCGCACTCACAATGAGACCAGCTTTCCGCGCCATCTCCTTGCCGCACACATTGCAGATGAAGGGTTTAATTTTGTTGTGCACCGTTTTCACGTGCTTCGACAGGGTTTTTCCATTCACGAATTTACGATCGCAAATTTCACACGTTTTCTCGGAGTAATACTTGTTTTTGTTTGGCAACGGTGGAGTTTTCACATCGTTCTGTTTCAGTAGATTCTGTTCTCGCCTTTTCTGAACCGCTTGCAAAGAACGCATCACACAGGGCCGCCACTTCTTGTGTGCACGCATGTGGCGCCAAACAAGCACCGAGGCGTGCGCCCTGAACTCGCACACGGGGCAATGCAGCTGATCGACGTCCACTTGGTGGGCCTTCCACAGATGTACCGAACACTGACGCCAATTTTTCGCCCGCACGTCGCACTGAAAACATTTAAATTGCTGACTTATCGTATCGCGATGGCATTTTACATGCTTCTCCAGTTTAGTGGCA
The DNA here is from genome assembly GCA_920105625.2 of Clusia tigrina. NCBI lineage: Eukaryota > Metazoa > Arthropoda > Insecta > Diptera > Clusiidae > Clusia > Clusia tigrina. The sequence goes on along the minus strand of OV050032.1, from coordinate 15,050,017 downwards.
TTTTCAAATTTATATGAACAGGAATACGTGACAGAGCAACTGCAAAAAGACAACAAAGCTGCGATCAGATCGGTGGGCGCCTCCTACTGAAGCAATAATAACATAAATGCTACCGCAATTACCGTATGGTCATTTTGGAACGCAAAACCAAACGAAAATTCCTAAAAGCCATCGGACGCAATTCTGGTTGAGGCTCGACGACTGGCTCGATCTCAGGCTCTTCTGCTATGTGAGTGTCTACTGGCTCCTCCCGTTCTTCAGGAACACTTAAACTGACCTCAACATTAACTGGTGCAGCTGTGTCTGGTAGGCATGCTGCTGTAGTCGCTGCTGGCGTCGACACATATTTATGATACTCAATCATATGACCACGCAAGTCTTCCACCAACTCGTACTGACGGCAACACAAACTGCATACGAAAACCACCTGCGTTGTGTCTACTTCCGGTAACGCCCATTCTTCCTGAGCAGCATCGTCATAGAGAATTGGCGATTCCGGACAAAATTCTACCAAATCATATTCTTTTAATGATTCCTCCATCGGCGACTTCACAGCAGGAGTTCCTACATCACCCTTCTACAAACCGAGGTGCTTTCAAACGTTCCGAAAGCAACAGGTATCCCCTGCAATCAGCCCGGTGCCCTTTCACTCTCCTAAATTAAAAATTAAAAACAAAAACTAGTTCATCACTTTTGTTTAGATTGGCATATGTTATTCGCAACGCCAGGGTTTCCCACAACTGTGCCGCCACCAGGGTAACCACCTCCGCGGTTAAGTTCAGCCACATTATAACTTCAGCAGGCGACGATTTTCGCTGTAAAAAAGTATGCGACAAATCTATTTTTGAAAAATCTTTATTTACTCTCTATCTCTCCCTCTCTCTCCTTCTCTTACGTAAATTGTAACATGGTGAAAGCACTTTGAACTTACACCACTGTGCTTGGCTCAATAAAATTGTAAATTCCCAAATTTGCGTTTTCTGTTTATTCTGAATTTATTTGAATTTCTATTGGCAAATATACCAACAAATTACACTATTACAGCGACTTAGTAATCTAAATATAAAAATAACGTAAATTTTTGAAAAAACAAAGAATACAACAAATCAATGAATGCCCCCAAACCTGGAATTACTAGGACAAAATACAAAAGCAAATTACTCGCAAATAAGTAAATAAAACAATTTACTTGCGAAGTTAAAATTATGAGAAGAACAACAAATTGTGACTGGCAAAAAATCGTCTTAGAAAAATATATCGCGGGCGTCTGCATGACAGCGCAAACGACGATGCATAACCTATATATATTAAACAGTGTATATATATATTTCACAGTGTATGTTTATTTCACAATGTATATTTATATATTATTGTACAATATTTATTTCACAGTATACATTCATTTGATACCCTTAATTACCCTACAATTGTAAAAGAAGTCTGCAAATATCCCCTTTTTGGAAGCTATTATGCGTATAAATAATGGGAAAATCTAATGGATATTTTGCTTTCTTCAACTTGACAAAGCTTATAAACTACCTGTTCACTATCCAATAAACACTTTAATTCTCGGCAATAATAAAAACAGTTGACACAAAAACCTAAATTAATTCTTTAAGACCTGTCGAACATTCCTTGTATTGGATATAGCCGCGCTCGACAGTTATCTATAATTTAACTATTAGTTTAGAGTGATAAAAAACGTTCGTCTTTTAATACACCTCAAAGAACCATTTTGAATATAACGTCTCAGCACTTCTGTGTACCATTAACTGTTGCTGTAGAGTGATTAAAAAAAACGGTCTTTTTTGAATATACTTCAAAGACAATTTTCTAGAAAGAAATCTATTACAATTTTTGAACCGGCATTTGTCATTTTGACACATCTGAGAGATATTTTCGGTTGCTCGATTTGTAGAGCTGTCTTCTTTCGACACACATCATTAAATTGGTTTTTTTTTTAGAAGAAGTGGGCCTCTAATAAGGTCCAGCGCGTTAAATTATTGCATGAAAAGCAAATAGACTGAAAAACAATTTGGTACGGGCAAATTGGTGATTTTTGCAAATTTCTTAGTCCTGCTGTGCCACAATTCTAACGAGGTTTTAGTAAGTTAGCAAGAAATGGCCAGTGCTCTAGAAAATTACGTTAACAACGTGCGTACGCTGAGTGCAGCGGGTAAGAAGCGTTCTTTAGCATCATCACCAACATTTCAGGAGGAGATCAACAAATTTTGTTGCGTCCCCTTATCGTGATATTTAATATTAGTATTTATGAATTATTTCTATTTCGCAGGCAGCTTCCGTGAGCTGGCTGAGCACATGAACGAGTCAGGCGCCATTGAGTTGCTCTCGAAGAATTGGAGCATTCTAGACAATGTATTGGAGACACTCGATGTGCAGCAGCACTCATTGGGCGTGCTGTATGTAATCCTGGCCAAGTTCAACACCGTTACAGTGCGTCTTCATCTCTGTTGATGTGATAGGAATAATTTATCTGTCTAATGCTATTATTTTGTTTACCTTTTGCAGAACTGCAATTATGAGCCCCCACAAATGGTGAAGCTCTTAAAGGATTTCATACAGCTTTGCAACGGGGATCAAATGCGATTTGCTTTGGATGCTTGTGAGTTTTAAACATACGAGTATACTGAAATTTTATATATACTGAGTTTTATACATAATTTGAATTTTATTTTTATGGTCTGTGAGTGATTCGGTTGCTTTATTGGTGGATCGATCAAAAGTATGCACGTTGGTGGTCTATATGTGAAGTGTGTATATCTTGGGTTTCATTGAACGCAGTGCAAGCAGCAAAAAATATCTTGCAAATTTATTAGTTTATTGTGTATTTGAGCTTTTAATAGATACATTTTGTGCAGTTATTAGTTGGCTATAATTCTATTGACCTTTGCAGATTATGAATTATGTCATATGTTTGCGGCCTATATTGTCGATGAACCGCTGTGTTTGCTGGGTATCAAAATTTTAGCGGATGCTATTGAAAAGATTCGTCTATTCGAGTCACAGCTAACGCCCGTACATTCAGATTTGTGTCTACTAAGTCTGAAAGCAAAATGTTGTAAATTAGCACTTAAATTCCTAAATGTTGATATAACTTCCATTTCTACCGGCTCGGAAAACAGGAGCCAGAACTCATCAGTAAGTATTCGGAAACATTACAGCAAAACTAACCCTTATTTCGCTTATTACAATGCATCTCTTGTGTTTAGAACTCATCCTTTGCTGTGCAAGATGTAAACAATGACACCAAATACTTTCTGCTCTACTACTACTATGGTGGCATGATCTACACATCCTTGAAAAGATTCGATCGCGCCTTGTACTTCTATGAAGTTTGCATTTCGACTCCTGCCATGACGATGTCTCATATAATGCTCGAGGCCTATAAGAAATTCATATTGGTTTCGTTAATCTTGCGCGGAAAAGTAATTATGTGCTTCTGACGTCTCCGTGAGCTCACCCAAATTATCGTATACGTTTTGAATATTTTTAGATATTGCCTATACCAAAATATTCATCGCAAATGATTTCACGTTTTATGAAACCGCTAGCTCAAGTTTACCACGATTTGGCCACCGCGTATGCCACTACATCCAGCGAAGATGTACGTATTGTTATGAACAAATATATGGAACAATATGTACGCGATAACAATAAGGGTCTAGTAAAGCAGGTGCGTCTTGAGATTCAATTGAAATTTACTAAATATAAAATATGATTGTGTTCGTAGGTTGCAACATCGCTGTATAAGAAGAATATCCAAAGATTGACGAAGACATTTTTAACACTGTCTTTGTCAGATGTTGCGAACAGGGTTCAATTAGGAAATTCTTCCGATGCTGAGCACTTAATTTTAAAAATGGTAAAAAATGCAATATGTCCACCACTGAGTTGAAAAAATATCGTGTTATCAATGTCGCCTATATTTGCAGATTAGGACTGGTGAAATTTTTGCAACAATTAATCAAAGAGACGGCATGGTTGTGTTTAAAGATAAGCCAGAAAATTTCGATTCACCTGAAATGTTACTTAAGATTGAAGCAGACATGTCGCGGGTGATGGAATTGATAAAGGAAATTAACAAAATGGAAGAAGAAATCATGCTGAATCCAACGGTATTCAAAATGATTACATGCCAAAATAATTAGTACCAATTGTCCTTTTTCATTACAGTATATTAAAAAATCCTCATCAAATCTGGAAGATGAAGTGACTCCAAACCATTCTAAGGCATTCAACAGGTATACAAAAAAGAAAAACTAATTTAAGTAGACGTCGTAGCTGTATGAAGCGCAAGATTCCCCTAGTCATTTCCAACTACGGGCAGTTCGATTTTTATGAACCATGTATCTTCATTTATCGTTATTGTTATCATACTGGCGCAGTTGTATAGTTTGCTCTTAAAAATCATTCTTATCGACACGAATATGGATACGCTATTCTCAGACAGACAAGCTACCTAAATATATTGTCTTTTTTTGCTCTGCATACAACCTTAAATTAACTACGCAAAATAATCCGTGTTGGGCGCAAGTTTGATTAGTCTGCCTCTTGACTTTATAGAAGAATTAACTTCAGTTTAAACCTAACTTAAAGGTAAAGATGAAATCGCTTGCCTAATTTTATTGCCAACCTCTGAGAAAGATGTGAACATGAAACCTTGGCACAGTTCGCGGCGTTATCATGTTAACTGCGAAACAGGTCGAATTGGCAAAGCGACAATTTTGTAGTGTTCCGCTTCCACATTACACACTCTCTCGGGCCTCAGAATGACGGAAAGAGCAACAATTTTCTTGAGGGATTCATATTCTGATATTAAAAAGCAAATTTCTGCAGAATTCTGAACGAATCGAAATACCCATTACTTTTCCTTGTGCGTGCGAGTTCAACAATGGTGATGTTTTCTTCATAAATCATCATTTGGAGCATATTTTCGGTAGCTTACCATGAGTTGATTATAATAGATGGAGGCGTGGCATTTATCTGATCGACCGTACTAATATGAAATTTCGCCCAAAAATATTATATAGGTCGTAAATTATAAAAATATGTCAATAGTGGGCGTGGCTGAAAAAATAACCAGCCCATTTTTTGTGTGGTGTTTAATGTCAGTACCCGCAACCTTCCTGTGAAATTTCATTTGAAAATCTTTATTAGAAACCTTGTAATGATTTTTTGTTAATTGTGGGCGTGACAGTAATATGATCTCCATATTTTGCACACGCATTATCATGGACCCCATGTACATTTCTGCAAATTTTTATTCCAATAGCATCAACACGAGCATAGGTAGGCTAATTTTAATTTTAGAACCGAAAGTTGCTTATATCAAAAGTGGGCGTGTCCTTTCTCTAATCAATCTCATTTAGCTTTATAATGTCCACATATTGGTTCTCGTAAAATTTCGTCCATAAAGCTCGAATAGATCTTAAGTTATGAATATCTGTGGGCGTAACAGTAGACACATTACCGCCCTTTTTCTGCACGTCGACTAGTATAGTGCCAATGCACATTACTACCGAATTGAATTCCTATAGCATCAATAGGCGAATAGCTAGAGGAATTTTCTGAGCAGTCACCAAAGTGGCTTAGATGGGAGGAAAGCGTGTCCTTTATCTGGACGATCCCATTTCTTGTGTGAGGTTTCATATGACCAATGTACTTATTCGCACCAAATTTCGTCCACAAATTTTGGATAGGTCGTAAGTTTTAAACATATATAAATAGTGGGCATGGCTTAAAAATAGCCCGCCCATTTTTGTGCTGTGGTTAATGCTAGTGACCTGAGCCCTTGTGAAATTTCGTAGATGAATCTTCGGTATGAGGTTAGTAATGATTTCTGGTTATTAGTAGGCGTGGCAGTAGTAGTATTCTCAACATATTTTGCACACGTAATATTATAGACCTGATGTACATTACTTTACATGTAAATTTTTTTCTAATTTTAGTCCCGAAAGTTCCTTATATGTAAAGAGGGCGTTACCTTTATCTGTTCAACCTCATTTCTTTATAATGTCTACATGCTTCTGCACATAAAAACATGTCCATAATTCACTTATAGTTCTTAAGTATGAATATTTCTTAATAGTGGGCGTGGCAGTTAATATATACCGCCCACATTTTGCACTGTTTAGTAGGACGCACATCTCCATAACTATCAAATTGGGTCACTATTCCATCAATTTGGCCGAAAGTCATTTTAAAAAAGGTGCAAAAAGTTCCTTATATGGGAGGTAGGCGTGCTCCTTGTCCAAATCGGCCCATATAGCAAGCGTGCTCCTTGTCCAAATCGGCCCATATAGCAAGCGTGCTCCTTGTCCAAATCGGCCCATATAGCAATCTGGTTCTGTATCTTTGTCCAGACTATACTTTGCAAAGTTTCATTAAGACAGCTCTAACGGTGTAGAAAAAAAGTGGCCAGACGGGCGGACTAAATTGTTCAGAAAGTGATTCTGATCATATATGTCCTACTTTCGAAAGCACAAAATTAGTGTACCCTTTTTACCTTTTTTTAAAGGTAAAGTGTATAAAAATCCAGGGGTATTTGTTCTGCATTGCATACACAGGTTATCCTCCTAACCAGGGGCACAATAGATCGAAAGGTCGCGGTGCTTAAATCCCCTACTCACAATAATCCTCCTAACCAGTTAGCAGCCTTCGAGAGAATTTTGCTATTGTTTGAGTACGTCAAAAGCTAAGTAGAAATGCAAGGGCGTACTTGCAGTTGTTGTGAGTTGTTCGCCTTGACATGTCCCTGGCCCTGTCCACGTAGAGAGAATAGAAAAATTACCTTGCGCAATTTGGCTTTAAGCTAAACGTTCTGTTTAGTTGTGTCCGCAATACATTTAATTAAGTTCATTCGTATACAATAATAATTGCATACAAGCATGTTGCTTTGCAGTGATCCGATGGACTGATGACGCCGCAAGAAGATCCATCGTAGAAAAAAAATAACAACAACGATTATTGAGAAAACAGGAACCTGTGTATTGACAGCATTGTGGAGAAGACGCCGATAACTGTTGCATGCCATGCACGCATGCATTTCACCGATGCCCCTATGAAATTTGCAACTACTACAAGAACAGTTACCACAGCAACACCAACTATTTTAAGCTTATCAAATATTAATTAGCAACACTGCCGAAACTGTGTTTTGGGAGTGTTACAATTACAAGTGTAAATAAGTTACATTGTACATAAAGTTACCATATTCTCATAAAGCCTTGCGAATTACCATAAACCCGTCTTTTTCTGCTTTCTCAATTCCTTTTGTTACCCATGCTTATGAAGATGTATCTTATTATTTTTTTTTATTACTTAGAATTTAACATTTGTGTACAATTAAATATAATTAAAAAGAAATGTGAAATAAATATTTAAAATTGCTCATGGATGTCTATGCGAGTGCGAGCGTGAGCGTGTGTTTGAATGTGAATGCAGCGGTGTCTGAAAGAACTTCGTATGCGGCGGCAGTAGAGTGGAAGTGCTACAACAACAACTTGTGAGGTGCAAAAGCCAACGGACTGACTGGTGGTGGTGGTGGCGCACGTATCCGATCGCAGCAATTCACGTTAATCCGCCGTCGAGCCAGCGCAGGTGGTGGGCGCTCCAATAAAACAATACAATATCAATATTGTTTTTGTAAACGTTGTTACACGAATGATTCTATGAATAATTGCCAAGGAGACTAAATGTGTTTGATCGCTGTCTTCGCTGTTGTACTTTGATTACAGGCGGCGCTATGGCATTGGGGGGTGGGGGCCTGTGTGAGTGCTTGATTGTGTGCTAGATAAAACAAAAACGTGAAATCACTACTGCCATACACACGCTGAAGTTGTTGAAGGGCTCGTACTCACTTTGATGGCGCCTCGGCCGACGACGCATGGATGAGATTAGATTATGCGAGCAGCCTCGTTTCTGTGGCTGTGTCTGTCCCTGCTCGAGTGTATATGCTGCGCTGTAGCATATATCTGTATATCTGGTTTTATTTAATTTTGTACTTCCGTTTTATTGACATTTAATATTTATTCAAAATGGAATTGTTAATTAAAACACCTGCCGACTGCTATGGTCTGGGTCTCTCGGCCCCAGTGCTGTTCGCAGTCGTTCGCCCAGTTGGCTTTTGCTGCTTTCGGTACGCATGTTCTTACGTTTAATGAATTATTCACACAGCACATAAATTGATCGGTTGTCCAAGTACTTTGAAATATTTAAATTGCTGTTTTGATTGAAATGCTGTTCAATATTGGCCAACAATTAATTGGCTGCCACTTTACTATTTAAATGGTTCAATTGTACTGCTGCTCCAGTTATGACATAGCGTCTTGTTGGAAGGGTGGCCCCTCCCTCCTATTCAGCAATCAAAGCACTGTGCCAGTATCTGGCTGTCGAGTCGCTTGCGTAGCCCTTGCCCACTGATTGCGAACTGCACTTGCTGCCGACATAGAAAGTTCGAGAGGCGGTGTGCGACCTGAAACTGAATTTCTGCTCCAACTAAAAACGCGACGAATTCACAGAATTAAATACAATTAACTGGCACAGTAACATTTGGATTGTAAACTACTTGTGCTCATATGTATATGTATTCGTGACGAGTGCCTTGCAGCTGTCTTTGGCTCCGCCCCACCGACATTAATATCTAATTAAACAATTGTTTTGCTCTGTGCTGCAAACCGATTCAAGATAAATGGAAAGTCATCAAATGAAATGGCTTGCACATAAGGAACAGTATTCCGCGAGGTCGTTTACTAATGCAAACTACGCACTTAGCCAGTCACCAGACGTCGCGCCAGGTGCCTGCACTGTCCATACAGACCATGTTTACAGGCGATGGCCTTGAACATTACAAGGCATTTTCCTTTTGTCCTCTGCTTTTATTGATTTGTGTATTTGTCTTTCGCATTTTCCTCACACAAAGTGCACAAAAGAAATACATTTGCATAGGAGTCCACAGACGAAAGTTTAAGTGACTAGAAATTTATTGAACCATTACCCTAACTTACTCTATAATACACAACCGAAATTCAAGAAATGCAAATTGGTGGTGGGGATAGTTGGAGTGCGTCTAACATTCGAGAGCATGATCCATCACATTAATTAGAAAATCTTGTATCGTGTAAACTGCCGACATATCTTCAAGCGCGCCACTTACTCCAACAATTCATGACGCTGCACTGAGTTTGTGTTGCTCATAGATTATAACGATAATTCTTATATTTATTGCTCTTAGACTTCGTATAAACAATCGAAGGGAGAAAAACTTATGGCTACATTTGTTTAGATACCTCATCTGATGGAAGCTGTGTCGCATGCGCATCTGATATCTTCGTCTCGATTGCGTTACGGGCCAATTACACGGGCTACGGATATTTACGGCGCTCAACGCAGTGCTGTGATGGATACGTGTATTTGAAATAACCAAGCACACACAATTTAATAGGATATTGTATCCATACCTGGCACTGGTTTCAACTTTCTATCGGATCGATTGATGGTGTTGTTGTTCAACCGCGAGTTATCCGAGAGATCCTTGTCCCTCGTGGCGAAGGAGTCCATCACCGGAATATAGTCGCAAACGTTTATATACACCTTATGGCTGATATAGATGACAATGAAGCTCAAAATGACGCCAAACAACAAGAGGAACGCACATGCCAGAATGGTCGGTATATAGGTAATCGTGTCCAGCATTGTCCGCCTCGATACACAAAGACTCCACAGAAATGTAGCTTCCTTCGTTTCTGGTACTTTATTCTTAGATTCAAAGTCGACTGGTTATGAATTTTGTAGTTTTGAACATTAACCCATTGCTGTGTATGGAATATTGTGACAGAAATTCAAGTATTTAAATTACTTCGCACAAATCGTTTCCCACTTTCCACTTGCGCGAATGTAGACGACGGAGTACTGAACAGAATTTGTGGAATGCTTGTTACCTTTGCTGCCTTGTTTCACAATCTGTTGCGCTCGGTCACGCTCGCTGACTATTTGAATGTCGCTCGAAGCGTTTACAACACCCGCTCCAAACATGGAAAAACAATTGCCGGGTAAACGCCTCCGAAATCGCATATCAAAGGCACAGCAGTTCTATGTGCACTATGGTCAAACACACGGCGTATTCAAAGTTAATTGAAACAGCTCTAATTGGACATAAATTAGACATGATTGGGAATCTTACTCTCTTCGAATTTCTACGATTGAAACAAACAACCCTCATTTCGTCTTTTACCTGATCATTATTTTGATGTGTGTCATTTAGTAACAATGTTGCCAACTCTTCGAAATATAAATAGAATTCATTCAAAAATCATACAGAAGCTGCTAGATTCACACTTATATGTATAGACGTTTCCACTTAACTTTCTCTGCGCAGGTCACATTTTAAATCCTTAGTAACAAGGCAGCAAACATAAAATTATTATTCAACTCTAGCCTCGTTTCGATGTCAACCTTCGCTATCTGATAACAGAATGGTGAATGATAGCAAAGAAACAAGAGTTTACTCTCAGCTTCTTGTGTTCAACACTTCACTGAAAATTTTCAGTATTCACTTTTGGAATTATTTAAATCCCCAAAAATGAATAGTCAATATTTGAACTTTGAAACCGAACTACAGTCATAATAATGAAAAAAATTTAAACAATCTTTTTCGAGCGCTGTTCCAAAACTCGTTGAAATAAACTAAGAAAACGGTTGTATTGGCAACACTGCTCGTAATTTCTCTCTCTTTAGGCCAAATACTTACTAGGTAAGAGCCAGTTGAAGAGACTCTCAAAGCGGGATATGTTTTGTTTATGTAAGATAAGATAATTACAAAATACCATGGCACAAACCAATATACATATGTAGTTGTAAAAATAACAATTGGATAGCACAATACCCATGAAGTTTTAACGTTTGTAGCACTAAGCACTCTTAGATCTTGCATACGAGCAAGCGGTGCTGTTTCATGCTGTAAAGCGAATAAGTGTGCATAGTGAAGCTTGTTGCGAAGCTTTTTGTTGAGATTTATGATTTATCGAAATGGATTCATCATCAGAAGACGAGTTATTTCTGAATGCAAATATGTTTTTACGTTTGAAAAATTTGAACACAAAAATTGGTTTACATAACATTTATTTAATTCGAAAAGTTACAGGTGAATATCATCTATATCCTCAACTTCGAGAGGATAAAAAGAAAGTCTTCAAATATACAAGAATGTCCATAGAAATATTTGTACATATTTTAATTTAAATTGAACCAATATTGTTTAAAAAATGGACCAGTTTTATTAAAACCCCAATAACTTTCAAAAAGCACTTTATACATTCAAATAAAATCAATTGCCAATAAAATAATATCAAATATGTAAACAAACAAATAAACGCGCAATAACTACACTGTACAGAACAGCAACAAAAACACTCAAAACGCAAGCGATTCAGCTTCAAAATCTGCACCGAACAGTTTCAAAGCTGGCCGCTTGCGAATATGCTTCACCTCCGCAAACAGCTTCGCTTCACTATGAACACTCTCATTTGATTATATGCGTGCAGTTTCGAAGATGTCGGACCCTTTCAGCATCGGTTTGCGCACAGTTTTCACTGTGTTCAGGATTTTAACTGATTAAAATTTTGCCATGTATATTCAAAAACATCGATTGGACCCACAGCATACTGCAGCCAGATCGTCTTTTTTTGTCAGTAAGTATATAGTTGATTCTAGCTTAGAAGTGTGGAAAGAAACGCATGCACATATTATAATTGTCTTTATTAATTAATTTTCTTTTCTTTATGGTAACAGGAGATTTTGAAATGGTCACATATATGAGAATTGCATATATGTATATTGCTATCACTATGTATGTAAGTATATTATAAAAGGTGTTTACCTGGTATTCATTTGTCATAATATAAACTTTTGCTCTCTATTTTTGGTAATTATTTTGCTATGCTCTCTTTCTTGAATTCCATATACTAATATTTAAATTAAAGAAAACAAAGTTGTATTAAACGTGAAATTAAGCGATTTTTGTTTCAATGACTTTGCAACTTCCTCTCGTTCCTTATCTTTTTGTTGGTGGGAGTTCCGAGCCACGGCAGATTAGTCTGGTCAGGTCAGGAGGTGTTTAGAATTTCGTCATGATAAAATAGTAGTCGTATGTATGGATTTTGTCTTTATGCATAATTTATATTAACGACATTCATTGTGGAAGATACACACATACATACATATGTACATATGACGGAGGGCGCAGCAAGCACAAGTGATACCGATATTTCCTGTCCGCTCACATGAGAAGTGTTTTGTGCGTGTATGTCAAGCTAGCACGCGACCGGTAATTCTACAAGGCATTACCCGATGATTACCCTATAGCATAATGCGTGAAATTAGTATGAATGCAGAGCGTCTGTAAGAAATTGGCAGTGTTTCAAGTACGAGTACGTGTAAACATACTTGTCACGCTTTGGGTTAAAAATATGACTTTATGAAAATATAAAAATGTGGTCAATATTGACCCCAATCAAATATTTAAGATATTTTTCATTGCAGTGCTGAGTTTCGGCAGACTGTGTGTGGTGATAAAGCTAATTTATTACCAGGTAAACGACTGCGAAAGAGAGAACAATTTTGACGTGTAACATGTTAAAATCCCAACAACAAGCACATTGAGTAAACCAAATTAACTGGAAAAGGGACAATTGGGCATAAATTGAATCGGATGTATGTATTTTCAATTTTCGAACCACTGATAATTGCTTTAATATCGATGAGATGTGCAATTTTCGTCAAAGATTGCTCACGCACTTCATTCCGTCTCTTTCACTCTAATGCAATTTACGACAGCTGGAAGACATATTTAAAATTTAACGTCCTCTCGGCTTCTTTTGCTGTGCACACAAGGATATTTGCATGAAATCGATCCATCAGCATTAAAGTCAGCCTTGCCTCAGGATGTGCCATTTACAGCGGATGCAGCTGACCAATTGAACAATACGATCCGCGTTTAAATAGTTGGCCAGGGCCTTCGTCCACGATTGAGCATTTTTTGTTAGTATTCTTGTATTCCATTAGGCTCCTCTCTATGCGGTCAGTTTTTATTCGATTGAATTGAAATAATCTTAATAAATAGAATTGGCGGCGTCAACTTAGTGCACAGATTGGAATCGAGTTATCTTTTACGCCCATAAGTGTCCTCTTTGTTCTGAACTTTATGTGCTGACTTTCTGGTTAAAGACCTGAGTTGCAAGTGTACATAAATACCCACGAGACTGGTTGAATCATTTCATGAAAGGTGCGTGATGTAGAATCATTTCTTTGTGATATTTATAATTCACACAAGGGAAGGCAACGCACCCATTGAAGTCGCCAAGTGGATCAGATTTAGACACAAGAATAAAGGAATATTGTGTTTGGGAACCTGCCAGTCTTCTTTTACTCATGAAATTAGAATTAATCCATTTATTTATATATTTTATGTACGAGTATATTGGTATGGATGGAAGAACCCAAGCTAAATGGATATCAAATAATATTTTACAAGTACAGTGCTAGTAAATGGTCCGCCCCATAGCTTCCACTTATATGTACTTCCACCTTGGAATAAAGTAATGGCAAAGTAAAAAAAGTAAAAATACATTCACCTAAAGTACATCTCACTAATATATCAGAAAGAAGTGTAATGTCAAACATTCGCTATTGCCCACCCAGTTGGAAACTTCGCTTTCAAAGGCAATGGTCTCCAAGACGACTCCAAAGACAAGTTCCAGGTAAATAAATGGAAGCGGACAGAGCACTTGAAAACAGAATATATATAAAAGGCGGCTACTTCGAGAATGAGGCCTCTTCTCTTCTTCGTTCTTGCATCCAACGGAATCTCAACGGGTAAGCATCAGAGTAATGGACATTTTCATCGGGCAGGAATATAAATTCCTCCAAACTCAAGTCGCTAGGACAGTAGCTCCACTAAAAAGTCCAAGTGTAGAGAATTTCATCGGGCAGGAATATAAATTCCTCCAAACTCAAGTCGCTGCGACAGTGGCTCCACTAAAAAAATCCAAGCGTAGAGAATTTCATCGCATGCAAGGTCAACGAGAACAGCCCAACAACCGAATCGATTCACTACATGGGGAGGATCACAACAAGGAACCGTCAGTGAAAATTTAATTATAATACACTCATAACTGAATTTTAGCTTTAAGAAATTCTATTAGGCAATAAAGTATATAAGTAACACAAATTCAGCGTACTTTCTTGAAACATAAACTTATTGCACGAAGACCCGGAAGCTTCTGAGCATACCCCAGGTATAAACCCGGGAACAACCTGTGGTTCGTTACAACGCATCAACAGAATGGTCCAACTGTAATTGTTTACTTATGGTTTAAAAGGGACGCTAATCAAAGGGGAGAGCTAATTGGAGAGAAAAGGAGAGTGCCAGATAATTAAGAGAAATTATAAAAATGAGCAACTGGGGCTCCGCACACTGTTTTTTAAACGACATTCGTACGACAGTAATACAAGAGATTACAACTCGTCCCCGAACCCGTTTCAGCCAATGGTATTCCAAATCGAATGGCAAATTTGTTTGAAATGGTCTTCAACGACCTCTATGGAAATGTGTCGATCCGTCACGCAAGACAGAGCCTAGTCTTGAAGCCGCCTTCGAAGATGGATCGATCCGTCACGCAAGACCGAGCCTAGTCTTGAAGCCGCCTTCGAAGATGGATCGATCCATTTCCAACTGGGCAGCTAGATGAACAGAGGAAGTTTAAAGTTTTTGTTCAGAATGAGACTGAATGACAAGTCAATTCAGGCAAATACACCAGACTTAGTACAAATAACAAATATATGTATGAATATAGAAATCGAAATGGGTATAAAATAAAACAACAATTTTTATGTAGTAGTTCCAATAGATCAATGGCTTTATTCACCATATATATTTTTATAGATTTTATGTAATTACTTTTTATACAGAATATACTGCTTTGTTAAACTTTGACATTAAGTACCACAAAATACACAAATATGACATAAATAAAACATTTTTTTTTTTAGTATTTTTGATTTGGTTTTTGTGTTGTTTTTGATTCGCTTTTTCTTTCGCTTTTTCTTTGCTTTTTTTGTTTTTTTTGTTTTTTTTTAAATTTGAATTACTTGCATGTACTTAAAGTATTATTTTTGTAGCCTCCAGAGCGTGCCAGCAATATACACACGCGGAGTTGAACGTTCGAACGATTATGGGTGTCAAACTAAGATCACTGGCTTGGCTTAACAGCTGCATGCCGTCTGCCTGCACCGACCGCAAGGTCTAATAGGATATCAATTTTCAACTCTGCAATCAATCTGTTGCGTTCTTTCCCCACACTCTCCCAATCGAAGACGCCCTAGTCAACCAGTTATGAAAGTGGAACTTCATTGTGAATGGGCGTGTGAAGCGGTGTTTGTCACGAAAATGCATAACATAAATAAGTGAAAATATGTTTAATATATATGTATGTGTAGTTTCTCTATAAAATAGATTTCATATACTTTAAGGAATATCATGATATTTTGTGTTCAAACGACTTCTGGACTACAAAACTGAATCCACAGTGTGGAAGACCACAGATTCGTTACTTGTGATTGTGAATGAAATTAAAGAGTGTGGTGGCGCGTGAGAGTGCGTTTTTCAACTTCATGATCGGGTTAATTTGATATACATAATCGTTTGAAATCGTTTAAGAATTTGGTAAAAATAACCACTTAGAGTCTAACAAAATGGGTGTGTGTGTGTGTGTGTTGTGTTGTGTTGTGTTTGTTTTTGTTTTTGTTTTCATATGCATATATTTCAATTTCGTAGCATTTTGTGTTTTTATAAAATATTATTGCATGTGTGTGTGTGTGTGTGTGTGTGTGTGTGTGTGTGTGTGTTGGAGTGTGTATTACAAAATATTATTTATTATAAATTATTTATTTAAAAGCATAGCTTTAGTTTTGATGCGAAAGAACCGAACTAAAGAAAAAAGTTCATGAAATTTGAACACAAAAGACAACGAATTGAAATTGTTTGCAGAGTTATTATTATTATTATTAACATGTTCAAATATTTTGTTTGCTTTTTTCTATTTTTTTTTATTACAATAGAAATACAAATGCGTACACAAAATATATCAAATATGATTTAAAATGAAATGATATTAAATTGAACTTTTCTTTGACTTTTACTTTTGCCTCGTGCTTCTTTCCTCATATTGCAATTTTCCTCCTCCTCATAGACTACGAGTATCCTACGAGTACAAGCAGAGCGCATTTCGCATTTCGCATTTTCATGGTACATAAGAATTCTCTCTGTTTAGTTGCTTTTGCGGTAATTCTCTTTAAAATATATACTTAATATTTCATTGTACAATTCTCTGTGAATAGTGTAGCGCAATACCGTTCAATCGTTTATGCCTTCAATGCTCACTTACCCGCCGGCGGGTGACAACTCGGTTGTTTTGTTTTTGTGTTTTGTTTCATTATTAATTATTTAACTATTCTAATGACCATTGCGCTATTGTGGTCAACTTGCGTGGCGTACATTCGCATATGAGCGCTTCAAGCAACCTATGATGCCTGCACCCTCTACCGTAGTGTCAAGCTTTCTATGTTAATAATTGCTCAAAAATATAAGTTTCTATATCAGTAGGTGTTTGGAGATAGATAGTAGGGTGTTTTTTGTTTTTTTTTTTCCTATATATATTCATTATTAAAAACATACATATATATATCTTAGTGAATTAATATGCTTCAATTCGTTATAGAATAAAATATATATAATTTTTATTTATATATGCTTTCGATATTTGTGTTTTTCTTCTTCATATATTATTTTGATTCTCTTTTGTGTGTGTTTGTTTTTTGTTGTTGTTGTTGTTGTTGCATTTTACAAAATTAGCAAAAGAAGCGCAAGCGCACCAGCACTTTTTCTTCTATTTTGCTTATTTAATTATTATTAAGAGTGATTTCGCAGTGACATTATTAAATTTTGAGTAATTAAAAACTTAAAAGGAGTAGTTTTGATTTGTTTTGATTTTAAATGCATTTTATCGTTTGGGTTGAAAATAAGCTCCTTCCTCTTCCTCTGCTTTTCTTCCTTTTCCTCCTGGAGGAAAAGTTAATAATAATGTTGTTGTTGTTGTTGTTGTTGTTGTTGTTGTTGTTGTTGTTGTAGTGTTATAGCTGTGGTTGTTGAATTCAACAAAGCAAATCAAATCAAATCAAAAGAGTGAAATTCAACAAAAGAACAAAAGAAGAATCGAAATAAATCACACATTTGACGATAAAATGCTAATTTCATGTTAATCGAACAGAAACATTACTAACCGTGTCTATGGTGGTGGTGGTGTTAGTGTGGCTCTGTGTCTGCGCCTTTGTTACGCTACGAAAGTCCTGTTTACAACTAGTTTAAATTCAATACATTCAGAAATAATATTTATTCGCTTGTGAGCAATTGCGCAAGTTTCTCAAAAACGTTAACAAAAGCTTACTTTTAAATTAATACTAACAAAATAAATATAAATTACAAAACGATTTTTGTTAATCGAAATCCAAATGGTTCAATTGGACAGCGGTGTCGACAAATAAATAATTTTAGAAATCGATTTCATTCAGTTTGATTATTGTTATTATTATTATTATTTGTTTACAACGTTCTGCCATCAGATTGACAGATTGGATTTTCACTCAATTCCAACGTTCTGATTTTATTTGTATCGATTCTCGATCGATCCGTGTTCGACGAGCGTTTCAATCCAGCTTTATAGAAAAGTATCATATAATTTAATTTGATAGGGTTGGTTTGTTTTGGTTTTTGTTTTTGTTTTCGTGTGTTTTGGTTCATAGTTCAAATTTGTTTGGGTGTAAAAACAAAAGGAGAGTGACAGACAGAGGGTAATTATTCGGGGATGTTCAGCATGAGTTTTCCCATAAATAATAAAATGATTTAGTTTTCAGTATTGCTGTTGTGCTGCTGCCGCCGATACATCTTACGCATTATCGTGTATTCAGTATACAGAAGGCGGATGTTGTGTATGTGTGTAGGTGTGTATGTGGGTGTGTGTGCCGCAACGCAACAATTTGTTGAGTTTTTCAAAATTGTGTTCTTGTTTTTGCTTTATCTTAATTTTCAATATTCATATGTAATGGAGTAAGTTCAAATTATTTTTAAAAATTCATCTCTGCTTAAAATTCAACCACATTATAATTTTGTAAATTTTATGTTTGTTTATGTATATATATATATATATATATATATATATATATATATATATATATATATATATATATATATATATATATATATATATATATATATATATATATGTATGTATATGTATATATATATGTATATATATATATATATATATATATATATATATATACATATATATATATATATATATATATATATATATATATATATATATATATATATATAAATGCTCGAACTTGATAGTCTAAGCGAGCAGTTTGACTGTGGTGACTCTTCAATTGCAATGCAGGCTTAAACAGACAGTGACACGAAGCTGTTGTACTGCGTAATGTTGCGTTTGAGAATATCGGCACAAGGGCCCAAGACACGTTCGAATCTAAATGGAAATATTAACTATTAGACTGCAATTACATAATTCCTTTCACACCCCTACTGACCTCGCTCTGTCCAATTTGACGCACTTCAACGGACCCCTGGCCACGACGGTTGCTGCCCTCGGACGATCCAAAAGTAAAGCAATCTCGCCAAAATAGTCGCTTGGTCCCAAACGTCCAACTTCAGCCGGTTCGTCACCTTGCTAAACAAAAAATGTAAAAAAATGGACAACAGAAAATTAGCAACGTTCCTCGATCACACGTCCCCAGAAACCGCCGACTCCCACACAAACCTCAGCCCTGCGCTGCAATACCACTGCGCAACCTTCCACTATGATGTAGAAATCATCTCCCGGTTCCCCTTGCTTTACAATTGTTTCGCCATCTTCGAAAGCCACGGTCTCCAGCACATCGGCCACAGTTAAACGCTCCCATTTGTCGAGACTCTCTGTGGATGATTGGAGGCAAACATGTTTCCAATTTATAAGTCAACATTTTGATTACAGTACATCGAGTCATGATTATCGAATGGGAATGTTCATATAATTGTGATATTCACATGTGACAAATCAATATTCACACTTAAATGTCGCTTAGGTTAGCTCGGTATAATAAATTAGTCTAGTATTTTATGTATGTGTTATGATTTAAGGTCGTGTGTGTGTGTGTGTGTGTGTTTGTGTGCGAACTCACCCAAAATAGACACACGCGATAGAAATTCCTCATACATTTTTCGCTTGCGTATGGTGGAGCCCATCAAAATTCGACGGTAGGAATCGCGGTCGATGCCCCAAAGTTTAACATCGGTCTTGGCACGCACTGTAGCAGCACGCGGAGTGCCATAAATCAGTGCCAATTCACCAAAGCTGCCGCCTTCTCCAATGGTGGTCACCATTTCGGCGTTGACGAATACCTGGAAAGAGAGAGAGAGAGAGAGTCGTTGAAATGGTTGTTCCATCAGTTACGGCACAATCATATTGCTCACCTCAACCTCCCCTTGATCGATTACATAAAAGTTGTCACCCTCATCACCCTGCTGTATGATATTCTCGCCCATAAGGTGTGTCACCGGGAACATAGCATCAAAAATGTCAGAACGCTCATTTTCATCCAAATGCGAGAAAAGAACATTCTTAGCGATGGCCTTCGATAGGGCGGCCATGGTTTTGTAGTCCTTTGGGACGACCTTCTTTACATAACTGGTGGCGTCCTCCTCGGTGACAGGTTCGGCGGAAATGGCGCCACGGCGCCGTACAGGCGGAGCCGCAGTCTGTGGCATTGGACTGAGATCTTCGCAGTCATCTGGACTGGTCACCTGCTTGGTGGCATCAAGTTTCACCTGCTCCTGTAACGAAAATAGGCAAAGAAATTAATTAAATGAATAAAAGTCGAATGGAAATTAAATAGAGGGGGAGGTAGGCTTCCCGTTGGTCCAGGAATTTATTGGGGACTAAGGAAATTGTGTCAGTTTAAGCGATATTGTTCGTACCCCCCAGAACGGAAGTATATTAACTGGGTCACATGAATTTTGGAATTGGAGACAGGACGACACATAGTCCCGCCCACTACTGCCACCGATTACGGGCGTGCTGGCATTATTACAATGAACGATGAGAGAGAAAGAGCGAGGGAGAAAGAGACGGAAAAGCTAGTGAGACGGGAATAGAGCTAGTGAGAGGGGAATAGAGCTAGTGAGAGAGAGGGAAATAGAGCTAGAGCGAGAAAAGGAGATAGAGCTAGAGAGAGAGAGAGAAGGAGATAGAGCTAGAGAGAGAGAGAGAGAGAGAGAGAGAGAAGGAGATAGAGCTAGAGAGAGAGAGAGAAGGAGATAGAGCTAGAGAGAGAGAGAGAGAGAGAGAGAGAGAGAAGGAGATAGAGCTAGAGAGAGAGAGGAGATAGAGCTAGAGAGACAGAAGGAGATAGAGCTAGAGAGAGAGAGAAGGAGATAGAGCTAGAGAGAGAGGGAAATAGAGCTAGAGAGAGAGAGGGAAATAGAGCTAGAGAGAGAGGGGAAATAGAGCTAGAGAGAGAGAGAGGGAAATAGAGCTAGATAGAGAGAGAGGGAAATGGAGCTAGAGAGAGAGAGGGAAATAGAGCTAGAGAGAGAGGTGAAATAGAGCTAGAGAGAGAGGGAAATAGAGCTAGAGAGAGAGGGAAATAGAGCTAGAGAGAGAGAGGGAAATAGAGCTAGAGAGAGAGGGAAATAGAGCTAGAGAGAGAGGGGAAATAGAGCTAGAGAGAGAGCGAGAGGGAAATAGAGCTAGAGAGAGAGAGAGAGAGAGGGAAATGGAGCTAGAGAGAGAGGGAAATGGAGCTAGAGAGAGAGGGAAATAGAGCTAGAGAGAGAGAGAGAGGGAAATAGAGCTAGAGAGAGAGAGAGAGAGAGAGGGAAATGGAGCGAGAGAGGGAAATAGAGCTAGAGAGAGAGGGAAATAGAGCTAGAGAGAGGGGAAATAGAGCTAGATAGAGAGAGAGAGAGAGGGAAATGGAGCTAGAGAGAGAGAGAGGGAAATAGAGCTACAGAGAGAGAGGGAAATAGAGCTAGAGAGAGAGAGGTGAAATAGAGCTAGAGAGAGAGGGAAATAGAGCTAGAGAGAGAGAGGGAAATAGAGCTAGAGAGAGAGAGGGAAATAGAGCTAGAGAGAGAGAGAGGGAAATGGAGCTAGAGAGAGAGGGAAATAGAGCTAGAGAGAGAGAGGGAAATAGAGCTAGAGAGAGAGGGAAATAGAGCTAGAGCGAGAGAAGGAGATAGATCTAGAGAGAGAGAGAGGGAAATAGAGCTAGAGAGAGAGGGAAATAGAGCTAGAGAAAGAAGGAGATAGAGCTAGAGAGAGAGAGAGAGGAGATAGAGCTAGAGAGAGAGGGAGAAGGAGATAGAGCTAGAGAGAGAGAGACGGAGATAGAGCTAGCGAGAGAGAGGGAAATAGAGCTAGAGAGAGAAGAAGAGGGAAATAGAGCTAGAGAGAGAGGGGAAATAGAGCTACAGAGAGAGAGAGGGGGGAAATAGAGCTAGAGAGACAGAGAGAGAGAGGGAAATAGAGCTAGAGAGAGAGAGAGGGAAATAGAGCTAGAGAGAGAGAGAGAGGGAAATAGAGCTAGAGAGAGAGAGAGAGGGAAATAGAGCTAGAGAGGGAAATAGAGCTAGAGAGGGAAATAGAGCTAGAGAGAGAGGGAAATAGAGCTAGAGAAAGAAGGAGATAGAGGTAGAGGGAGAGAGAGAAGGAAATAGAGCTAGAGAGAGAGGGAAATAGAGCTAGAGAGAGAGGAGAAATAGAGCTACAGAGAGAGAGAGGGAAATAGAGCTAGAGAGAGAGAGGGGGAAATAGAGCTAGAGAGAGAGAGAGAGGGGGAAATAGAGCTAGAGAGAGAGAGAGAGGGAAATAGAGCTAGAGAGGGAAATAGAGCTAGAGAGGGAAATAGAGCTAGAGAGAGAGAGAGGGAAATAGAGGTAGAGAGGGGAATAGAGCTAGAGAGAGAGGGAAATAGAGCTAGTGAGAAAGAGAGTGAGATAGAGCTAGTGCGAGAGAGAGGCAGATAGAGAGAGGGAGTGGTGAGTCAACGTTAGTGGTCGATTATTATACCTTACGGTATCATTAATTATGTTTGGAAGGGGTTGGGGGAAAAAAGTACTAGCAACCAACTAAGGTTTCCGACCAGAAAAGAAAATATTTAAGAGAAGCCTTTTTCAGACCATTCCCTGGGCAGGATTTCAACCCGGTCAGAATTATCAATACTCTAGGCCACAATAAGCTAAGACTGGGCCGGCCAAGATAGTGGTTTATGCCCAAGTCTGAAGATGTCTGCATGTCCAAGAATATTAAAAACCTCGAAAACGTTCGAGGTGTGCAGCTAAAGCCGACATTCTCAGCATCCATTCCATTCCAAATCTAATAAAAAAAACCTATTAAAAATTAATTTCAAATTTCCGGCAGCCCATTGGAAAGACCAGCATTTATAAGCACGACGTAGTCGTAACTCAATTAGGGTGCTGGGGCAGCGGCACCTGCAGTCGTCCAGCCACATCACAAACTAGCAACTGTACTGCACTTATACTTGTGGCTCAGTGTCCTGCTTGTGTGACCCTCACGGTTGCAGTTAGAAAACCCAAAAAAAGAAGCACTCAGCAGTGGTCCAGTTCGGACACTCTTGTATATTGCACTCGCGGCAAATCGCACCACAACAATGCCTGACCTCGTTCTGTTGTGGACAAAAGCACTTCATTTGCTGCCACCCAGCCGAGCCATTTCCGCGAATGCATTTGCTTTGGTTATAATTCATGCAAATTGTACTGCACCATGTGTAGGTGGGGGCATTGCGGCATTTGCGTCACTGCGATTCCAGAACACTCTATTCAGCTGAGTGAAAACGTGTGTTTTTATCGCAGAGGGACGCGACAGCTTTTTCCGAGAATTCGGCATACGTATGTCCCAAACAGACACATGCCCCCACCTACACACACGCACCTGCCCACCACCTACACACACGCACATGCCCACCTACACACACGCACACACATGCGCCTACGAGCATTTACTCAATCATATCGCAACTCCGTGAAACTACTCAAACACTCTTGTTATACCTAATTAAACAAAATTTCCTGTTGCGCAGTATACCTCACCCTGGCTCCGGCTCCGACGGCGGTCTCGCAGCGAGCCGCAGCCCCCAACACCAGTCAAACTTCCTGCCAGAAAGCTCTGACGCGGGTCCTCTCTACATTACATTAAAATGAGTGCATTAAGTGGGAATATTGCAAATTGATCCAGCTGCACCCACTTAACTGGCCTACAAATTGAATTTGTACACATAATTGGCCATGCAGACAACCCTCCACCAGCGGAAATTGAGCAAAACTGCGCAATGCTCTGAGCACTGGAAAAACTCTGCACCATTTTGATGAACGTGTTGCATTTTCCCTGTGGCGGCCGTACAAACGACTGAAAACGGGCGCCCACAGTTGGCAGCTTGGGGGCCTGCTGGGCAGCAGTAGCTACCACATTGGCACCAGCACCCAGTTCTCAGTCTCAGGCGCAGACCCGACCCAGTTGAGCGTCGATTGAGCTATTTCACGGTAAATTCATTTTGCACTCGAATATGGTGCGCGCACAGCATCTGCGCCAAATGTCAAGCGTCAATAATCATACGTCAAATGGGTCCGCAGGAACGGGTAACAGAGTGAGTTGGGCATGGCCCGATGCGACGCAGAGACGGAAGCAGAGGCAGGGCTGCGTGAAGGGCTGCGGGTAATAATGGCAATGCAAGCTTTTAATTATTCATATATGCAAGAGCAGAAAAACGCTCCGCCAAGGATACAATTTGAAAGCCATCTTCCAGGCAGCTTGTGCTGAAAATCCTTCCCCGCTGTTGCTGCTGCGTTTGCTGCTTCATTTGTTCGTTGTTTGGTTGTTCGCTTGTTTCTCGAGGATGCACGCGTGCGAGTGTGCTCAGAGCTATTTGCGGGGCTTCCGTGCATCATGGTTTGTTGGTGATGGTGCAATTGTTCTTGTTGTTACTATTATTTATTTGTACGAGTGTGACGTTAACAATTAAGTTGTTGCGCCAAGCTCGATTGCAAGCGGCCCCTGCACATTCTCACACCACCCCACCCCACCCCACCCCCTCTGTGCCAAATGTCGCACACTGCTAAAAAATGCAAAATGCTCTTTGAGTAAAAAGCGAAGCGCTGCAGAGTCGTTCGTGCTGCTGACGTAAATGCCCGGCAGAGATGCCTCCGGGGTTGGAATAAGAACATTTCGTGCACTGCGAGTTCTTTTAATTGCTTTTCTACTTGTTTCGAACACGAGTGTGACGAATGCAGTGCGCCCATGCACAAAGGCACTCGGTGGCGGCTATCTTCCGCCTGGCGGTGATATCTTCAGGAACATTTCAGACGTGTTTGTTGTTGTCATTATATGACTAGTTGTAGTTGTTGCTGTTGTTGTTGTTTTGCGCAATTGCATAATTTGCATTTTGCCAGAAACGTGCCTGCAATTTGCATAAAATTCCAACCGAAAATACGGAACGAATTAAAAATGATTGAGTTAAATTGAATGGGGTTGAGGGGCGCGCGCGCCCACAAACACACAAACACACGAGCAAAATGATCAACTGCAAATGTATCGACGCGCACAAAAAACAAACGTCGCGGTGTTCGCCCTACACTAAAACTAAAACCCATCATTATGATTATCATCATTCGATCACCAGCACCATGATTGGAACCCCCCCTCTAATCATTCTACTGCTGAGTTTTAGCAATCCACTCACATGGCTGGGAAAGGTACTAAAAATCAGCAAACTGAGTTTCAGAAACTGAATTGTAGGATCTCAGCAACTGAAGAAATGATTTTGAATATTAGCAGTTTAGTTACTGAATCTTCGAAGCTAAACTGATCATTTTTAGAAGAAATTGATTCTATGTAAAAATGAGTTGCTGATTTTCAGCTACTGGATTTGTGGCCTTCAGAAACAGTGGTGATTGATGCATTCCAGCAATGCAGTCCTGCACTGCTGAAATGAAGCACTTTAATTGAAGCTATTGAATAGATACAGTTCAGTAGTAATGACATTTCGATACTGTTCTGATGTTAAGATATTTAGGAGACACATTTCAGTAATACTAACTAGTTCCTATGATACCGCGAAGGAGCAAAGAGCCATGGCACACATTTCAGTAATGAAATTATGAAATTCATGAAAATCAGCTGACGTTATAATTGCCACGGATGGCGTGTTTAGGCTGCAAATGCTGCCCGGGTGGTAACTGCTGCCATTCCTGCAGGAAATCTCGTATTGTTTTGAGTTCGCTGGCATTTGCTCTGCTTTTAACTCACTCAAAACTGCAGTTCTCCCGAGTACCATCACGTGGTGCAGCTTAATTTCAATTCGCGCATTGCAGATATAGTATGCCTCGACCCGGGCATTCGTAGGAAAAGCTATCCCCTGACTGAGCCAGCTAAATGTCAAGTTAAAAATAGATCACCCACCCAAAAGGCTGCAATTCAATTTGCTCTCCATTGTATATAATGCACCATGAAGAGTGCTGGAAACACGCTCGCAAACGCAAATTGAGCAAAGTTGCAGAGCATTTATCACTCATTAACATAACCAGAACCACAACCACTGGGGTGGCATTGTGCTCATGACAGCTCTGCGGGGCGTCAGCATGACCAGCAGCAGTTGCAGTACCACCGCCGCCGCCAACAGCAGCACCAGCAGCCTCGCCATCGGCACCGCCACTCGCATCCAGCCCAGTTTCTCTTTCAGACTTCGGAAGAGAAATTCACTGTTTTCCACCAACTGTACTCAGACTAATTACGGTAAGCTCCCAATGGCAACACGAAGACCACAAGAAGGGGGGATACTAGCACGCAGCTAGAGGAAACGGCACAGCTATCTTATACAGCAGCGCTATTCAACCTGTGGTACGCGTACCACTTGTGGTACGCGAGGCTTTTCCAAGTGGTACGCCAAATCTTTGAAAATGTAAACCATTTTTCAGTAATTAATGCTTTTTTCCCCAAAATCTTTTTTCTTGTTTTTCATTCTTAAGTATACTTTTTTTCGAAAATTTTTTTTTCGGAAATTCCGCCATCTGTACTATAAATTAACAACTAAAAAAACACCATTAGTGTTGATTTGTGTTGCTATATGGATTTTTTTTTATTTTTGGGGAAATTTTCAAGCTCTTAAAATATGCTACACTTTTTATAACAATTTTAAACGTTATTTTATTTAAATAAGGCAAAGCACAAATATTTCCTGATATCGCTCGCAAAAAATAAACAAAAAATCCCTTTTTTATTTTTTTTTTTTTATTTCTCGTTTTATTTCTTTTTGTACATATTGATGGATATTAGTTTTAGTTGACATATTTCCATATACAGGTGCAGTCGTTCTATTTTTTATTTGTTGCTATGGATAAGTGGTTAATAAGAAGCAAAGAAACAAATAAAGATAAAAATAATGATTGTCCTGCTAGTTCGAATGAACCACAACAAACTTATTCACAAGTACAACAAGTTGAAAGACCCAGATCTCCTCCGACCACCAGCGCTCCAAAAAAATACAAAAGTACGAGACGATATGATGGGGAGTATATAAAATTTGGTTTTAGTGTTCTTGTTGTAGAATTTTCGGATGATCGCCCACAGTGTGTTATATGTAACGAAGTTCTGTCCAATCAGTCCATGAAGCCATCACTTTTAAAGCGGCATATACAAACAAAGCATCCTAGTTTAGAAAACAAACCAAAAGATTTTTTTTTGCAAAAACAAAGTGAAATGAAAGCTAATCAAACTAATATTAAATCGTTTTCTGGTACTACAAAAAAAACCGTAGAAGCATCGTTTTTAGTCTCCTACCAAATAGCAAAATGCGGCAAACCTTTTACAATTGCAGAAGAACTAATATTGCCAGCTACAAAGTCCATAGTGAGTTGCATGTTAGGAGAAGACCAAGTAAAGAAACTTGCATCAGTATCTCTGTCAGATACTACAGTGAGTCGCAGGGTAAATGATATGGCGTTAAATGTAAAACAATTAGCAATAAATCAGATTAAACAAAGCGAATACTTTGCTCTTCAAATAGATGAAAGCACCGATGTAGTAAATTGTGCACAAGTACTTGTATATATTCGATATATTTTTCAAAAGGAGTTTAAGGAAGAGTTTTTATTTTGTGAGGACCTGCCGACTTATACTACAGCAACTGAAATATTTAAAAAGTTAAATCACTTTATTGAGGAAAATAATTTAGACTGGAAGCGATGTGCAGGGCTTTGTACTGATGGTGCGCGGGCAATGACAGGTAGATATAATGGGGTAATCACAAAAGTAAAACATGTTGCTCCGAATTGTAAATTTACTCATTGTGTTATACATCGGGAAGCTTTGGTTGCCAAAAGAATATCGAGTGACCTCAAAGAAGTTCTTGATGACGCCGTAAAGATTGTTAATTTTATAAAATCAAGATCACTTAATTGTCGCTTGTTTAAAGATTTGTGTTTTGAAATGGACAGTGTATATACCAGTCTTCTCTTGAATACTGAGGTTAGATGGTTGTCAAGAGGAAAAATGCTAACTCGTCTTGTGGAGCTACGATCGGAAGTTCAAATATTTTTATCACAAATGAACAATGATTTCTCCAATAAATTTTTAGATACAATTTGGTTGGCAAAGTTGGCATATTTAGCAGATATTTTCTCGCGTTTAAATGATTTAAATTTAAGTTTACAAGGTTCATCAAAAACTCCATTTGAAGTGCAAGGAAAAATAAAAGCCATGACTAAAAAATTAAATTTAATGGTCAATACTGTTGAAAATAGCAATTTCGAATCATTTTCCAAATTGGAACAATTTCTACTTGAAAATGAAATTGAACCCACAATTGAATTTAAAAAATGCATTAGCAGTCATTGTAAACTGTTAATAGCTACCTTTAATGAATATTTTCCTGAAAGTCACGAAGAATATTTATGGATACAAAATCCGTTTTTAGATCAACAACATTCCACATTAAGCCTAAAAGACAGGGAATCATTAATTGATCTATCATGTGATCCGGCACAAAAATTTGTTTTCCAAAACACAAATATTTTTTCATTTTGGATAAAACAGAAAACTGAATATGAATCGTTATATCATGAAGCAGTTAAATATTTGTTACCATTCACCTCTACATATTTATGTGAAAAAGCATTTTCATCAATGTTAATAATCAAAAATAAATATCGAACATCATTAAATTTGGAGCCCAGTATGAGATTAAAATTATCAAAAATTGAACCAGACATAAAATCTTTAATATCAAAAATGCAGTGTCAGCCATCTCATTAATTTGTGATATTTATAAAATGAATTCTGAATATATTTTTGTTACGTTTTTATTAATTTTAAATATTTTTTTATGTTTATTTTCTTTAATTTTTATTTATTTATTTTTAAATAGTTGGTTAAACAGCAAATAAAATCGCTGAGATCTCACTACTAAATATTTTTTATTTTATGTTTTTATTATTATCTGTTTAATTTTTTTTATTAATAAATGAATAAAATATTTAAATATTTTTAATTTTTTTGGTTGTGTTGAGTCTATTTTTTTCATATACATATTTTTTTTGGTGGTACGCAAAATGTTGTTCGTGAATTTTGTGGTACGCGAGCCAAAAAGGTTGAATAGCGCTGTTATACAGCACAGAAAGGGAGACAAATGTTGTTAAAAGTACAATTGTATAATTGTTGAATATAACATATTCATAAGACACAGGTGGGCAGGGATCAGGGACCCATCCAAACGACTCGAATTAATGATTGCATACATAACCAAATACCGCAGCTTAAGCAGCAAAACCCCGCACAGCTGACATCCTAACGCCCTGTACCCAAAGAGACTGGAAAAGTATCCAAGAAATAAATGGGAGTGCGACTTATACTTTAAGCCCTGTATACTGTAACAACGACCAAGGACGAACGGACATGGCCAAATCGATTTAGGGTTTGATTCCGGCAAAATAATATGTATAAAATGTGTCACTTCTGGTTTAGGGCATTGCAAATACCTCTCATCTGCACAAATTTCATTGAAAACTTGTCGGCTTTTGAGGATTAAAAGTATGAAAAGGTATGAAAAGTATGAACAAATTTTCTGTAAAAGGAGCATAGTTTGGACTGATGAAGGACCGAGAAATAAGCGGGTCATATGACTATATTAAGAGCTTTTCTCTGCCAGCTGCTGCCAGTGTTTGTTGGCTACGTAAGCGGGCTTCTCTTCGGGAAGACATGGAAAGGGCAAATCTTCAACGTATTATTTTATTCTCGAGTAAGAAATTCTCAGCGGCCAGCGCTGGAATGCACCTACTCCAGGTACTGATCTACCATATGAAATTAAGGGGTTGGGGACTGAATACTAGCTACTGAGGCTTTCGACTCGAAGAAGGACATAATTTTTTTTTAGAAAGAAACCTTTTTGAGACCAAGTGCGGTGCAGGATTTGAACCTGCTACCCTCTGAGTGTGAGTCTAGCATGCTTACCACCAGACTACACTGCATTATAAACTCATTCAATCTGACGGCAGTTGGGAGTTTTCAATGAGGGACGACAATGCTGTTAAGGAAGTGATCCATCTGCATTGTGGTTTGTCCTGGCGATCCTGGCAATCGTTGCTTAGTACAATTGTGTTCAATTATATTATTTAATTCTTATTTTTCCACGAATTTTTAGTGCACTTAGTTTTAATGATTAAACAAGATGTTTACTTGAAAAAGTCCACCACACTCATACAGCAAATCCATGTTCCCTTTATTCATCCCCCAGAACCATAGGACACCAAGCAACATGTGCACAACATTCCTGGTCGTTTTGTGTGCCGTCCTTTATCTGCAAATCTGCAGCTTAATTCATCATGTTTTGTGTGCTCTTCTGGCCAATTTTCGATAAGTCCCTCCCATTATCATCGCCATGCCTACGGCTGTGGTGTTGATAACAGCAAAAGGCACTCAATCAGGACCATTTGGTTTGACCTTTGCCGCAATCCCTACACACGTGTGGCATCCCAGCAGCCAGGACAACGCTTCCACACAATGATTGCCTGCGAGCGCATTCTTTCGGTGCGGTTTTTATGGCTTTTTTCTCTCATTTCTTTTGCAATTTCCTTTGAATGATACAATTCTTTCACAAAAACGAACAAAATGAAATAAAATTGAAAAGATATACACAACTGTGCTTGTTTGTCGCAGATAAGGAAGCTGTGCAATTTTTTCCCACTATGTATGGTCCTGTGAATGGGATGGAGGGTTGGATGGCAGTGTGTGTATGTGTGCGTGACCTTCGTTTGCAACTGTAAGAATTCGCATCACACACGCTGAAAGTAAGCGTTAAAAGTTCCCTAAATCGAGTGACATGGTGCTGCCAGCAACAACATTAAATGTCAAAAGGCTGTGCTCTGGTCAGTGGCAAAAAATGCCTCCTGGAACACGAGCAATGCAAAGATTTCTTAACAAATTGTTTGACATTGATTATCCTTGCAGAAATACACGCGCGTGCATCATAGGTGAGTGTGGGTAAGTAGGTGTATGAGTATAATATTCTGCTTGCTCCTCTGTATCCCATGTAGCCGCATCAGCGGTGGCAGCAAAACCAAAACATAACGAGAGTCTCGTAACCACACACACGTCCGCTAGGCAGGCGTGTGGGCTGCTTAATTAGGGGAAATAAATGCAGCACAATACGCTGATAATACCCGATTAAGGTCACGGTCAGCACGCCATGCATGCAATTCGCTATTGCCCGCGCTGCACTGTCCACAAACAGGGAGAGGCTTGCAAGCAAATTACGGCACACCAACCTACGACCAACTGCCGGCAGGCAAAATGGATCGACATGCGAAATGCGGAATGCGAAATAGGTACACGTAAATAATCCTGCATTCGCTGCATGAGAATCGCTCCGAGCCCGCGACTTAATACAACAACACAACAAAGTCCATTTGTCGGCGAATAATCGCGCAAATACTTGAATGGCTGTGATTGCTGAGCTGCGGGGTAAGAGCCGAAATCCGTTTTAGTCGTCGCGCGTCAATGCCAGTTGTCCACATGTCAAAGTTGTGAACAGAAAACTGGTCATAGTCGGTCGAGTGCCGTACCACTTTCGAGAGCGGTTGGACCGAACGCGAGATATTCCATAGTGTTCGAGTATCATACCCTAAAGCAATGTATAGAAAGAGCTCTTTTTTTATAGAGCACATAAAGACGTGGGCGGTATTGCAGGCATGACCGCTGACCATTTTCAGTTGGCACAATGTATTCAATTTCGTACTGGTTCGCAAATTAGGAAATCCCCAGAAAATTACTTGATACAGACAATAGGTAGACGAAGAAAATGGGCGTGTAAGACACAGCAAAATCAATATGGTATTCCAACGTGTCCATTCCCTTCACCTACATTCGAAATATCATTGTGATATCTCTTTTAGTTCTTGACATGCGTATGGAAAGTGGGTGCGTTTTTGTTGTTTGATTTCAAACATGTTTCCTACTGGGACAAAATATATTTTGGTTCCAGAGCAAAACTATTACTATGCAAGAAGAAAGTGGGCGTATTTATTGATCGGTATGAAATTCCTACGGAAATGGCAAAATATACGAAAATATGGAAAGGAAAGTTTCAGAGAGATTGGTTGTATTACGAATTTATTAAGGAGTGGACCAATATCCTCAAAATATGTGTATAGCTAGTCTCCGGCAAGAGAGGCATCTCCAGCAGTGCGACTCTGAAGGTCAATGGTACACCCCCCCCTTCTTCGCTTCTTTACATCAGAGCTCAGAAAATTACAAGGGTACTTCTTATTGAGACGACTCAGAGGCTTGTTCTAGAGAAGGGAAGCCAAGTGACTATTTACCACCCCGGAACTACACAGGAAAGATAAATTGGCCTCTACAGAAACAGTATTCACTGTTTTCTTCATCCGTCAATGCAATTTCTGCTCTGATGATAACAATAAAATAGACCGGTTGGGTCTCTAAGTTCAGTTTCGATCAAATTATTCCGAACATTATTTGAGCACAATAGCTGTGAAGAGGAAGCGGGATTCTGTTTAAAAAGGAAATAAAACTCCTTCCTAAACAATTGCAAACGAGCGCTTAATTTTCAAACTACCCAGCAGGGTGCTGGTGCACTGTAGGGTGCTTCCTTGATGGGGTCTTGCACAGCGTGATGGAGTGTTGCTAAAGCGAGTTAGCGATGAAAAGCGATGCTGAAACTATGGCAATGGCCGACCACAATTGTGGGCCAGCAAAGGCAAAGAGAGGGCGAGCGAAAGCACAATAAATACCACTGCAAAATGGCGGACGCGCAAAATGATAAAAACGTATTAGAAACACAATTTCCGCCCAACAGACTTCCAATTCGAATGCGCACACGTCTTTTTAAATTACTCGTAGTATGCGAGCATTTGTGAGCTCTTCATTGAGTACGCTTCGGTGCGGAATTCCATCATTAAAAGGTAGATTAAAAGCCAAAAGCCAAGGTATTGCATCATAATCCACAAATCCAATATTATGAAGATTGTGCGGTAATAATTCCAACAAATGCCAGAGAGTGGAGCAGGGTAGTGGCAGGGGTAGTGGCAGGGGTAGTGGTAGGGGTAGTGGCAGGGGTAGTGGCAGGGGTAGTGGTAGGAGGAGTATCAGTGGTAGAGTAGGGGGTGCGCAACCACGCCAGGCTGTTGCCAATTTAAAACCACATTTTCATAGACGATACCTCCCCCTATGAACGGGACTGGTACGAGTATGTATGTAATTACAGCCAACAAGAGAGGCCTATTCTTAACTCGGGCATATCTGCGCACATACGAGTACGATTGCGTGTATGTATGTGTGCAGAGTGAGCAGATGAATTCATGGATATTGCCTTGTATGTGTACTCGTCGTTTGTGAGAACTGGCAACCGTAAATGTACTTGTCAGTTTGCAAGACATTTGCCACTTGCCACTTGCCACTCGCCATTTCCATTTGCGGTATAGGCCCCCTGCTGTCGCTGTTGCTGTTGCTGTTGTGACTGATGTTGCTGGTGTGGCGGTTGATGTTGCGGTTGACGTAATTTGAAATTTAATTGTGTCATGCATGCCTAGGCAT
This sequence comes from Clusia tigrina, assembly GCA_920105625.2. Classification (NCBI taxonomy): domain Eukaryota; kingdom Metazoa; phylum Arthropoda; class Insecta; order Diptera; family Clusiidae; genus Clusia; species Clusia tigrina. Next base: position 15,016,769 of record OV050032.1, on the reverse strand, counting down.
AGAAATAATCAATCCATACACTCATTTTCAACGCTAATAAACATGTCACTCTCTCACACACACACACACTCACTCACACAGCATACACACTCACTCACTCGTGCACTCATGTGACATTTTCTTAGTGGATGGCTACGACTCTGTAACTAAGTAAATGTCTGTCGTATTGTGTGTGTGTGTGTGCAGTAGCTCAAACTCATTCAATCTACTGCAAGTGCTCATACGCACACACACACTTCATTCCACTTCGCTCTGCACTGACTACAGCACTCCTTCACGCCACCCCGCTCCACTACGGACCACACCAACCATTCCTTCGGTCCTCCACTGTCCGCTCCAGCACCAACTTTCTTGAAAAATTATGTCGCATTTCATGCCGTACCCAAATCTGGCACAGTACACAACAAGTAAATGTAAACACCTTCTTCGCCGAGAATTGTCATAATGGGATTGGTTTTAACAATTTTGGCAAATGGTATTTTTTCCTTGTGCTTTTGTTGTTTTTATTTTGTTCATTTGTTTTTGTTGTAGTGCTGGATTTTTATGAGTTAGGATTGCATAAAAATAGAGCACAACTGAGAGCAATTTTTTAGCGTACCGAAATAACATAAATATATACTGGTACATACATATATACAAGTAGAACAGTTGAAACGGCTGAATATATATATATATATATATATATATATATATATATATATATATATATATATATATGTATATATATATATATATATATATATATATATATATATATATATATATATATATACATATACATATATATATATATATATATATATATATATATATATACATATATATATATATATATATATATATATATATATATATATATACATATATATATATATATATATATGTATATATATATATATATATATATATATATATATATATACATATATATATATATATATATATATATATATATATATATATATATATATATATATACATATATATATATATATATATATATATATATATATATATATATAAATATACATATATATATATATACATGTATCTCCGTATCTGTGTACGTATATAAACGTCATGAATGTCTTTTGTACAGTCTAAAAAATGTTGGAATAATCCGCAATAATCCATATTTTCCGGCGAAAATTAATCATGCGGCTCCAATTTGAGTATAGCGCAATTCATCTGGGACGATACACACCATTAGGCATACGCCGCTGATGCCGGTCATACGCCGTAGCTACATCAGACTGCGGCACTGAGTATTTGGGGTGCCTTTTTTAAGCACCTGAAAATATGCTGTACACTTAACATAATTTTAAATAGATATTGTATGGACAGTCGGCACACAAAGTTCGGCATATGTTTAGGTGCCATGCATACTTATATCCATTACGGCAGATCTCTGGTTCACTTAAAAACCTCTTTGCAGTTGAGTCTTCAACTGCACTAGGTACTGCAGGTCGGTTAAATCATTAGGGTACTCGTAACTACACAGTTCCTGAAGATTGCTTCCAGTTTGAAGTGTGCTTTTCCCTCAGAAATTAGCTTACATTTGAAACTTGAATACCCACTAAATTTGATCTACTTCATGAAATCAAATTTTAATTAAAAAATAAAATGCCAGAACGATACTTTAACGAATTGTTCGGACTATGAAGATTTGAATGCAGTCACTAGTATACTGAATTAGCCAACTTACGCAAATTGATTTTGCCATGTCCAAATGAATTTCTCTTTTTAAGTGAAGGGATCGCTTTTTTGTGCCAGTGTAAGGACAATCGATGTTCTTAAGTAACCGATGTTCTTAAGTAGCCAAACATCCCCATTGGAAAGCCGTTTACTTAATCGAAGCCGCAGCCAGTGATTCAGCTCTTTCCATTTTGTTGTTCTACCTCCATTCCACCAAGAAGAAAGTGGCAAATATAGGAAAATGGCACTGTCGTCTGACAACGAGAACCAGGCATTGCACATTTGTTGAACAATTTTACAATCTCCTAACATAGGTCATTTAATAACTTTTGGATAGAGGGGGCATCAGAGCCACACATGCATAAAAATCTGCTCGTAAAAACCCACTTTTGACCCAAACTGGCACAATCAAGGGGGAAAGGTGGCGCATTTGTAACTCGGTTTTTTACACTCAATAGACTAATAGCTCGCCGGCGAAGTATGTGCATAAGAACCCGCCTTCCCATCCTCTCTAAAGTCATTAATCAAATCAACAGCAGAAAAATGTGCGAAAATCTTTCATGAAGAATGTTATTGAGTGGTCATTTGGCGGATAATTAATACTGAACCATCGAACAGCAATAAAGAAGACACTAAAAGGGGGACACGTGGAAGCAGTGTGGCAGAAGTCAACCCATATTTAACACATAAGAACCAGAAATGGCTCTGACTGACCTCCTTCAATATGGTGTAGAGCGATTAGAAAAGAGACCATCTGAGGAACCTGATATCTAGTTCACCATTCGACAGTCTTCAGTTATCTAGATATGGGTTTGGTTCGGAAGGGTGCATCATCCATAACACTCTGAATTTGTAGAGATTTTAATACAAGTTAGATTTCTGTTTAGAACCTACGGGAGAATCTAAGACAAACCAGGCTACACATGCACCCTGTACAAATCTTACAAGCCCGCAGTTATTTTTATATTGATTGATAAGAAAATATTAAAAATTGTTTTTAAATTGCAAAGAAAATAAATAAATAATAAATAAATGTGAATTAGAAATAAACAAAGTTTATATAACATTTCCACACCTCGCCCCTCGCCCCTCCACCCTTCTATTCCTACTTCAATGCTTTGGCATTTGTAGGAAAATGTTTTCATTTCTGTTTGCCGAATATTTGTTGAAATATGAGAAAAGTTATGAATAAAACCAAAACAACAACAAATAAAATGATGCTTGTATATATGTACATATGTACATACAGTTCATGTACTTGTATCAGAATATAAGCAGGCAATGTTAATCGCTGCTGTTTGTACACATTAATAGGGTATCAATTTTTTCTAAAACGAGGCGTCGGCAATGATAACGTTTCAACTTTTCAGTTGTTATTGTTGTTGTTTTTGTAATTATTCTCGCTGTACTCGTAGTATTCATTAAGCAATCAATGTCTCTCGACACATTTTGTCAAAATGAAAGCGAACACAAAAGCAAAAACTTCATGGAATCCGTATCTGGCATTTTGTGTAACAGCTGGAGTGGCCTCTCGTTTGGTTTCGTCTCCTGAAGGTATTTAAATGTCAACATAAACGCATTACGTATAACGCACTCCCAAGCATGTGGTGGTAGATGCCAAGGATGATTGCACTCTCTCTTCGGGCTCCCATCCAATATCCAAGCAACCAACTACACCAAACTGAGCAGTGCATAAACGCAGTGAGCGTTGACTCCCTTAAATAAGAAGGTCTCGTTTCAATGTGACAACCCGTAACCACGTCAAGTCAACCCCCTGCAACCGACCCTATTGACACTAACCCATCATGACCTTCTTTTCCAGTTTTTATAGCGTCTGTATTTTTATGAGGATGGTGTTTTTGTATAAACCCTAATGTCAGTCTAATGGTGCCTCCCTCACACCCAATCAACATATGAGTAAGTTTCTTGTCAAGTACTACTTTAAGGGTTCGTAATAGAACCATTCAAGCTAAAACTATTCGACCAACCTCAACATGAAAAATGTTATATTTCACCGCTATTTTTGAGACCAGGTTAAAAGAATATCGTCGTTCGCGTGCATGAGACTTGAGTTCAGAATCAGACCTCTCTGTCATCTTTTCACAAGATCTGAAATTTTTCAAATTTTTATATGCCTCCTGTTTCATGTTTGAAACTTTGTCTCCTATTATAAATATAGCTGCAACTCGTTAACCACAATTTTCCAAATATCTCAGAAAGGAGATGCAGGAAGACAAAAATCGAAAATATTTCATAATTTCGCATTTAAAAGAAATACTGTGAACGAGAAGATCCACAGTCCGGACTCAACACGGACTGCCTTGACGTGCCCAATCAGAGTATTTATATTTAAATCGATAAATTTCGTTTTTGAGTTAGGTAGATAGGTAGGTAGGAGTGATCGCCCAGTTTGCCAAAAGCAGACTTGAGCACACATAATGGCCCATTGTGATACCACAGTGTGCCGCCGTTCAAGCACTGACTGAAAAGTTCCCTTACTTGGGATGGTGATAGTCAGCGCAAGGACAGCGCCAGGAAAGGCACGACTCCCCCATTATGTTGCAGGAAACCATATTGATAGTTTGATGAACCTAGCTATGTCCCTAATCTTAATGGATGACAGCTCTGTCAGGCTTGTAAGAAATGGGAAAGCAGTTCAAGTTCTGTTAAAAAGTGACCTAAATAAATTCTTTTAATTAGTGCATAATGGAATTGCTATTAAATGAAACTCCTTTGAAGCGCAATGATCAATGAAATCAGGCTTCTAAGAAATGGGGCACCAAAGGTGCGAATTCTTCTTCTGCTGTTTTTGAGTCACTGCCATTGCAATAGTTTCAATGAAAATGCCATTCCAACTTCAAATGCGCTGCGGAATTTTGAATATGAGAGCTGCTTTCAAGCTGGATTACAACATCAAATTATACATGATGCTTTAGGTATGTTTGTAAACTTAGACCCACGGCACAGAGGCGGTGCTATTGAAAGTGAAATTGCGATAATAAATACAACATGCATACGAGGGCGGATTGATATTGAAGCTACCTAGCGCTAGATGGCAGCACAAACACAAACACTTTTTTTTTAGAAACTGCGATCTGTCAAACGTCAGCTGTTAAAATTTCACCCAAATTCATCGATTAGTTTATTTGTTGTAGTCGTTTGAAGTGAGCAAATTTTGTGTTTCTTGAAAAATGGAAAAACGCGAATTTCGTGCAGTGATTAAACACTTTTATTTGAAAGGGAGAACGGCGAAAGAGACAAAAGAAAAGCTCGATAAACATTACGGTGAGTCTGCTCCGTCAGATTACATGGTAAAATATTGGATTGCTGAATTTAAACGCGGCCGAACAAGCACTGCAACAATACCATCAACAGGAAGGCCAAAAGAGGTGGTTACTGAAGAAAATATCAAGAAAATCCTCGATATCGTTATGAATGATCGCCGAGTCGAGTTGCGTGAGATTGTTGAAATGGTAAACATATCATATGAACGTGTGTTCAACGTTTTGCATGAACATTTGCATACGAAAAAGCTATCGGCAAGATGGGTGCCGCGTTTGCCCAGTGTCGAACAAAAACGAGTTCGACAGACCACTTCACAGCGGTGTTTGGACATGATCAAGCGTAATCCTGTTGATTTTTGGCGTCGATTAATAACTGTTGATGAAACGTGAGTCCACCACTACACACCTGAAGCCAAAAATCAATCGAAACAATGGGTGGAAGCTAGTGGAAGTGCTCCGAAGAAGGCGAAGGCAGTGAATTCGGCTGGCAAGGTTATGGCCACTGTATTTTGGGATGCACACGGAATATTGCTCATCGATTATCTTGAAAAAGGAACCACAATCACAGGAAAGTATTATCGTGCACTATTGGATCAATTGATTGATGCAATCAAGGAAAAACGACCACATTTAAAGAAGAAAAAAATGCTCTTTCTTCAAGACAACGCACCGGTTCACACAGCATTAGATACGATGCTAAAATTACGTGAAATACACTTCGAATTGGTTAATCATCCACCTTATAGTCCAGATTTAGCTCCTAGTGACTTTTTCCTGTTTCCAAACTTGAAAAAATGGCTCGCAGGAAAAAGATTCATCTCAAACGAAGAAGTGATTACCGAAACTAACGCGTATTTTGAGGGGTTCCCGAAATCGTATTATTCAGATGGTATAAAAAAGTTGGAATATCGTCTTACTAAGTGTGTCGAAGTAAAAGGAGACTATGTTGCGAAAGAAATGGTTTTTGAAAAAAAAAAAATGTGTTTTTCCTACTTAGGTAGCTTCAATATCAATCCGCCCTCGTATATACATACAAATGTGTGTGTATAGCTACGTAGAACGCCACATATCGACGTCGTTCCATATGCAAATAGTTCATGCTCGACGGCCAAGAACGCAGCCAAGTACAGAAATTGAATAATTATTACCCAGCGCAAATTTATGGGTATCTATTAAAGACAGAGTAAGTGCAATTACGAGTGATTAATTAAGTAATAATACTTCCAGAAGTCTCTTAAGTTTATTAAAAAAAGACTGCTAGATAAGAGAGTATATTACCTAAAAAAATATATTTAGTTTTATTTGTAATACTGAATTTTCGTAACAATTTGCCCTCTTTTCTTTCAAGCATTTTTAATCCTTTAGAAATACGATGATGAAGGGAACGTACATCGGGCAGATAAAGAGTACTCGGTACTAAGGGAAATCCTGAGCCCGCAGAAGTTGAGTACTTCTTCTGGATCGATGCGTTGGAAACAGACGTGCACAAAACAGAAGTGGGCAACGAGGTATACGCAACATCTTCAGTCCACTGAAACTCGAGCAGGGTTATTGCAACTATCGATGATGAAAAATGATTAAAAGCCAAAGCAAATATAATGAATGGAGTTATTGACACATGCTAAGGGGGTACCAGAAGCAATGCTGGGTTTGGAGGACGATCACATAACAAGCATAATATAGCACTGCATGGGAAATTCTTCTGAGCTTGTCGGTGGTTGCCGAGTTTACTCGTATACGGTCAAACCAGCTCCGGCAAGTAAGCAGCGATTTCTTGTTTATATTACTAGGAAGCTCATCAAGGCACTTGAATGTTATTATTGTACAAGAATGATGGCCAATTTTAAGAGGATTGTACCAAGTCAGATATTTTCGTATATTTAGTCACTGCACGGAGCTAATCTAGCAAAGACTTATCTACCAAAATTCACACCAATCTGCTGCTGTTGGATTTCTATCAAAGTTATGCTGACAATGTCGCGACCTTAACACTAAAATGTACACAAAGCCGTGTGCTCTGACCTTTTGGGGGCAAACACAGGTTAACATGGTCAACAATAGTTGCCCAAGTAAATCCTTGCAGCCACATAATCCAAGGCAGTGTGAGTATGCATGCCAAATAAGTATGTGGGTGTGAGTAGGCGAATGGGTATGGGTGAGTGGAATAGATAAATGCAAACCTCAGACATTATGCACAATTATGCACGTAGTTAGCGACGGCTGATTTCTGTGTTGTTTGTCAAGTGGTATCCACGGGGACCGGTTTCTATGCGCCAATAATCGACGCCGACCACGACCACGACTGCAACTGCGACTGCGTTTGCTAGTGTGTTGTTGTTGTTATTATTATTATTATTATTGTTGTTGTTGTTGTTGTTGTTGATGTAGTTTCTTATTGTTGTCTGTTCTGATGCAAGTTGTACGTACGCGTAATCCAATTATGGTGCATGCAACTTTACGTAGTTAGCACTGCTTTTCCCTTTCCTTGTTCTTCGCCCGTTCGCTTGCTCGTTGTTTCCACTGTGACGTCTTTTGTGTGTCAATTTGCCAATTCACAAGCAATTTGCTGAACTTTCAAGCACTTTCAGCACTATAATCGACACTTTTATTAGCAATTTTCTTAATTAACAACAGCACTGCTTAACGAAATTTAATATATAAATATAAAATCTTCAATCAATATTAATAAAAAATCTTTGCGTGTGGAACACTACAGCGCGATCAATGACAAATCCAATGTCAAAATTATATATAAATAAATATTTATACAAAATTCAATTCTGAATTATTAAAAACAAAAATACTCCTAATAATAAAGGAACACGCCGATGACACATAGAAAGAAAGATCTGTTCTGTGCATACAGACGAAGACGAGGACGGCCGAAAAATATTTCCATCCGCAAATACGGCAGAGTTTGCGGTAAACTTTTGTCGTGCTACCGTTTCAAAAATAAAATATTCAAATTAATGAGAACTAATTTTGAGACAAAAACACACATGTTTATAAATATATTTGAACATGTGTGTACGTGGATAGAAGCAGCTCAAAATGATATTTGCACCTTACGCTGGGCATACTCGTAGAATTCGTTTCGCAGCAATGGGGTCAGTGTAACGCGAAAGCGACAAGAAGGCGTTAAAGTGTGGCCCTCAGGCATGGGCACGGCTGCAGTGTGCATGAGAGCACTGCTTCAGTTCGTGCCAAGAGAGACCTGTGCGCCAACATCAGCGCAGGGTCGTTTAGCTTCAAGAAAAGTGATGAAGTGTTTCTTCCACTTTTTGGATAATTTCCGCCAATGACGTTTGCAATTATCATCGCATTGTCTCAACTATTACTGCCTTTGTGGCCACTGCACTCGACCACCACATTCCACCACACTGAACCGACGGCATTCTACGAGCTTCACCTACAGCAGCTGTGGGAGCCCAACTCTTTCGAGTGCATGCAAATGGAAGCATATGCGTGCGTTACCGCATTCAAATCAAGCTGCAAAGAACTTCAACCCAACTCAATGCAGCTCTATTCTTTCAATGTGCGAATCTTCAAAAATTTAACACAACAAATCAACAAAAAAAACCTCAGCGATAATTTAAAAAATTTATAAAAAAAAAAAACCGCAATTAATGGCACGCTTCCGTCACCGTCTCCTTCAACGTCATCCGTTAACCGCTGAAAGTAAGCAAGCACTTTACGTGTTTCTTCTACGCGTATGTATGCGTACGTCGGACGTTATTTACAATCCAGCTGCGCGACACTGACTGAATTCGTTGCCTCCTTGCAGACCAGTTTAGCAAATACTGCCTCGCACTAGCACACTAGCACAACGTAGCAGCCGACCGTACCGGATATGCAACAGCGCGAACCGTATCTGCTCGCAGCACCGAACGCAAACGTGCTTATGAAAGTAAAAGTCACAAGAAAAACTACGCTGAAACTATCACAACAATAACACCACTACCAACGGCAACACAAAAATGGTGGTGGGCATAGTTCTACAGTATCTAAACGCTGCTTCTCCATCACGGCCCCCAAACCCCCCCCACAAGATCGTAAGATTGTCGTTTCATGTCGCTCAAAGCTGTGTGCGTCGGCTGGTGGCACACACTTCGGCGCGAGCGTCTTCAGAGACGAGACCCAACACATTTGCACACACTCCCACTCACACACATGCACACAGGCACACACAGGCATATGTATTTACACAGCCATAAGTGCTGCTTGGATGGTGTGCTGCATGCTGATAGCGGCAATGTGGAGGCACTTATTTGCGGCTCCCGCAAAGTAGCAAATCAATTTGAGAATCTCTGGTTAGGCTAGTTTACGCGTTTGCTCAGCCTACGCATATTTGTAGATTGGCGTTTATGCACTGCCTCTTCTGCGGCTGTTGCCGTTGCTGTTGCTTTGGTGGCTGCCACTTGACGGCTTACAGAGATGAGCTACAACAAACAACTAATCTCGTGGTGATTCTACTTAGATATCCACTATTTCTAAGTATTTAAGTATCTTAGGTTTTTAAAATTTTAAAATGTGTGCTAATTGTTCAAACGACACTCATGGGAAATAATAAAACACGATATTTCAATGCGGAGGAGAGAGACACTCTGCACAGCGGGGCGTATGAGTGATGCTATTTATTAAAGACAATTTTAAATTTTCTATTAATATAACTGATAGAGAAAGCGAAAACGAACTGGCTATGCTCTGAGGCAATATGAGGTCAAATATTTATTTATTTATTATTTATTTATTATTTATTTTTAATTACATTTTAAAGCAGCAATTAAGATTAAGCAAGCACAGGAACGTGCAGTGTAGAAACAGAAGACTGCCAAAATGCATACAAAATTTGTGCAAGGTACTGTACTGGTGGAGTTCATATCTCAGCGCAATGAACTAAACTAATTATATATATATATATATATATATATATATATATATATATATATATATATATATATATATATATATATACACTATAATATAATATATATATATAATATTATATTTAATCAACTGAGTTCAACAAATGCTAAATTGGTTCTTTGGAGGTTTCTGTGAACAAGTCTAGTCAATGGATTTTAATTATTCCACACTTCAAGTGCTTAGTTCGTAGTTAACGGCAACGTTGCAAAGCGTCTCAAAATCAATTCCAAAAACATATGTGCATTGAAATGCTTGATTTGATGAAGGTAGCACTGACAGCTCTGGTACCCTTGATTCTATCGCAACATGCTTTTACTTGTTTATAATACAAGAACACCGTTGGTAGATCGAACACATTTTCACACACTCCAATTTGGTTCTAGCATGGCTCGAAGCATACAAAAGACGCAACCTAATATTGAATCACCATTCAAATGATTCGTTTGCCGAAACAATGTATTGACTCGCAATGAAAGCGCAGTTGGATTATTCCATGAACGGAGTACTGCATGAAATGAGCGACATGTGTCAATTTCGTATCTATTTTAACTTATGCTAACAACGCGTTGAACACTCACAACTATGGGAATTAGTATTAGAACCGATCAGTATGAGACACAAAAAGGATAATAATAACAATAATAAATTTGAATTGGCAGCGCTGTTTTTGCCAATTCAATCTGCTTACTATATTTCTACACAGAAGTTAAAAATTTAATTGCTTTTTTATTGGATTTGAATTTCTTTCAGCATTTTTGAATTTAATTGCTGAGCGATTTGTGGCTTTTCGAAATCATGCACACTTGTATAAACAGTTGAAGATTATTAATTGTTGTTGCTGTTGTTGTTATCGTGGTTATTTTATGGTTGCTAACTGGCAGCGAAAGCTGATCAAAGAATGAAAAGTACTTGAAATAAGGAAAGAGCCATAAGTGCGGTCATAGGCACTCATTAAAGTGCACTACAATCTACGAGCAATTGTTTGTTGTTGGGTGGCGATGGGGGCAATTGTGTGAAGCCACTTAACTTATAAGTATTTTTGCTTTTATTCTATTGTTTTCGTTTCAAAGTTTATTCATCAGAATTATGCCACTTCTCTGGTGTGAAGGTAGTTGAAGACAACGATGATGATAATACAGTTCAATGTAAAAATATTGTAAATAATTTATACAAAATTTATAAATAATTTATGCAAAATATTATAAATAAGTTATACAAAATATTGTAAATAATTTATACAAAATTTATAAATAATTTATGCAAAATATTATAAATAAATTATACAAAATATTATAAATAATTTATACAAAATATTATAAATAATATATAAAAAACATATTATAAATTTTTCAAAATTTACAAATAATGTATACAAAATATTATAAATAAATTATAAAAAATTTATAAATAATCAATGCAAAATATTATAAATAAATTATACAAAATATATAGATAATATATACAAAATTTATAAATAATAAAAAAAAATATTATAAATAATTTCTACAAAATTTACAAATAATGTATAAAAAAAATAATATAAATTATTTATACAAAATATTATAAATAATTTATACAAAATTTATAAATAATTTATACAAAATATTATAAATAGTTTATACAAAATATTATAAATAATATATAAAAAAAATATAAATAAATTATACAAAATTTACAAATAATGTATACAAAATATTATAAATAATTTATACAAAATTTTATAAAAATATTATAAATAAATTATACAAAATATATAGATAATATATACAAACTTTATAAATAATAAAAAAAATATTATAAATAATTTATACAAAATTTATAAATAATTTATACAAAATATTATAAATAATTTATACAAAATTTACAAATAATGTATACAAAAAAATATAAATTATTTATACAAAATATTATAAATAATTTATACAAAATTTATAAATAATTTATACAAAATATTATAAATAATTTATACAAAATTTATAAATAATATAAACAAAATATTATAAATAAATATTATAAATCAAAATATTATAAATAAATATTATAAATAAATATTATAAATAAATTATACAAAATTTCCAAATAATGTATATAAAAAATAATATAAATTATTTATACAAAATATTATAAATAATATATACAAAATTTATTAATAATTTATGCAAAATATTATAAATAAATTATACAAAATATATAAATAATTTATACAAAATTTATAAATATATACAAAATATTATAAATAAATTATAAAAAATTTATAAATAATCAATGCAAAATATTATAAATAAATTATACAAAATATATAGATAATATATACAAAATTTATAAATAATAAAAAAAATATTAGAAATAATTTATAGAAAATTATCGAAAAAAAAATAAAAAATAGCAACGAAATAGCAAAAAATAAAATATAAGTAAAACTTAAGAAAATAAAAAAAATGCATAAAAACAAACATATTTTAATAAAAGGAAATTTAAAAAAAAATCAATTACAAATTAACATAAATAAATATGTACACCACACCAAAATGCATGTTTCTAAATCAGATGGCGGGATATTTAAAAATATCACCCTAAAAGTATGCACACAATCACGGCGAATCAATCGGGAACGTTTGGCGGAACATTTTAAGAGAATTGTTTCCAGCACCTCTGATTGGGTCAGATTCATAAATGTACCCCTGACTAGAGGGGCCGAATTCGATTGATTTGAGTCGAATTGTAGGTTATTTGCTGCCATTGAAAGATCTCCGAAGAAAGAGAGGGTGCGGTGTGCTTCAGAAGCAAGTCTTAAGTTTATTTTATAATTTGCGAAACTATTTATAAAAAAGAAACGTAACTTAAAACAGACAAATAACCAATTATTATAAATTATTCTAGAATATTTATCGAACTTTTGCAGGGCAGCGTTTGTTTGCCAATCGATTTATGGCACCTATTTTCAAATATCGACTGAGAATTCACTCAAAATAATTGTTAATATAGCAAATCTTCAAGAACGCTACGGGAAACAATCAAAACCATTCCATGTCGACTTTACAAATTCATGAATACCGGGTAACGGGTACTGGCAATGAATGCCACTATTCTCCGCCGAACGAAAAATACCGACGCACTGGCGGTCGATTTCAGAGTGAGTTTGGAGAGGAACTCAATAAAAATTTATTGATTGTGAACTGAAAGAATCCAAATTTAGAGCGCATCATCAACAGTACACCACATTATCATCATCAACACATCCAGATCCGGCACAGCTTAAGTGGTTGTTCCAACGCGCCCGAAAGTGGTGTGCAATTATTACACTTATATCGATATTTCTTGCTTTTCACATTTTCCTATTTATGCAAATATATTTCTGGTACTTTGGAACGTGTACGTTCGAGGCGAGCGTATCTCTAAATGTGTTTAGATGTACTCACACTCGTTTTCTGTATTGCAGTGGCTGTTTGGCTTACATGGATGTATATAATTGAGTGAGTGAGTGAGTGCGTGCATGCGTGCGTGCGTGCGTACGTATGTAAAATGTACGAATGCTGTCTTGTAGCTGTATGTTGTTTGTGGTCGGTCGACTGTAGAAATCTTGCATCAGCCTACAATTGATTCTACGAGTTCTATGACGTTCACCTTGGGTGTAAAAAGTTTTGTTCAGAAAAATTTTCATGAGGCGAGAGTCTGTTTACTTTGTGAGTGTTTTTTTTTTAATTTTGTTTGTTCCAGAATAAAGTTGTTGTTTTTAATTTGATCATTGCATAATTACGACAATAAATTATATTTAAAAGCAATTACCTGAAATATACAAATTAGAGAAGTTGAAACTTACCAATGACAACGACAACGACGGCAACGCATTTGTTGACATTTTTGCGTTCTTTTTTTGTTGTTTGTTTTCTTGAATTTATTTATTTAATATATTTTTCCTGTTTTTTTTTGCTAGTTTTCGGTTTTTTTTTTGTGTTAAGAAAAGAAACTCCCTCAACACACAAACAGACTCAGGCGACTGAAGCGTGCTAGGTTCGGGGCCCCAAGAAACCTGACAAGTCGCTGTGAGCCGTGAGCTGTGATGACGTCTGTTCGTTCGCAGCTCTCCGCAACTCAATTACTTATTCAAGAATTTCTGATATTGAGAAAATTTGTATTAATTTTATTTACATTAAATTATGATTTCTTTTATCTCTGGTACGCTCGTCGTTGGTGGGATAAGAAAAGGAAAGTTACAAAGTCAAAAATAAACAAAATTAAAAAATTTCCTGCCCAAACTTTTCCAATATAAAAACGCAATAATTTGTCAAGTTGATCTACAAATATTGCGTGCTGAGTCGCCGTTAATACGAGTACCGCCACAGTTGCCACTGGTGCTGACGCTGACGCTGATGCTGCCCAGTACTGGTCTGGTGGTGATGTGGCATCGCATAAAATTTTAGAAGTGATTTAATGGAAAACCCACACGACACGGCAACCGAAATGGAGACCAGCAACTGAGCATTGAGTAAATTAAGAGGCGGTTGGCTGGTGGGCTGTACATTGGATAAGGTTGGATACAATCGCACGTAGTTGGATACAGTTGGCCACACAGTTTGGGTGGGGTGGGTTCGGTTGGCTTGGCTTGTTTCGGGTGTTGTTTCATTTATTTGCGAAAGCTCCCGTGCCTCAGCCTCTGTGGGATTCAGTGTACTTTCAAGTATGAACGGACGCTCAAGCCAGTTGCTTGGCAACCGTAAAAGGGTATATTGACAAAGAATGGTGCGTGTATGGATGTTTTTCTGTGTGTGCGTGTACAAATACATGCGTGTGTATGTGACAACTTAATTACGAATTTCAAACTTCATTGCAACACAGCTGCAAAGCGTTCCACATTTTGAACAAAAATGGAACAGAAAATAGCAAATAATAAATGAAGCGGACTCTAGCTCGACAACTGCAGTCAATTAATTCTACGAAATGTCCTTAAATCAATAAAAGCATGCAATTTTTATGTGAGAGACTGCCATTTGTGACATGAACTGCAAATGGCACATCACACAATCAATGCAACTGCAATTAGACAAACACACAGCAACTGGACTAAAATCGTTTCAATTGCAGGCAGAGCTGGGGCAATGGGCAACGCCAATTGCATTCGAGTCGCTGGCAATTCAAACAAACTGGTTGCTACATTTTTGAGTGGGAATAGACGCAAACGTTGAGTGCCCCACATTTTCCTTAATGCACCACAACAAAGTAAAACACATCGGAAGGCTTATTAAATGAGGCCCAATTATAGATTCGTGCAAGTGCCATGTGGATATATGAAATATTCAACCCCATGCAATGAGCTCTAAACTTCAAGGACTCAACGCGCCATCAAATCTAAGGAGTAGAACGACAACAAAAATCTCATCAGGAAACTCGGTTATTGATTATTTTATAGGGGGAGTAAATGCACCGCAACCTTAGGATCTGTTGTGCCTCAATCAGAGATTCTAAGTACATCATTGAGCACTATCTTCTGTATAAACGCGATGACGACGATCCAGAGGTTTCACGTCCCTAGCAGAGCCTTGGAATAATCCCAACTATTTCCTCCGGGTGTGAATGAGAGCCAGACATTGTATCTGTACATGAAAGGATGTAATAAAGGGTGCTGCAACTCCCTTCCTTGCAAGTTCGTCGACAAACTCGTCCCCTTCTATGCTGGTATGTCCTGAATATTAACTTTGTTGCGGGGGCCAAAAGTATTGGGTTTATTGATGCACTCCGTTACCAGATTTGAGTTTATCAGAGGTAATGGTCCTAATGGCGGGTTGGCTATCCGATAGGTTATTCCGGTCATATGTGTTCGTGGGCATGACCCTTCTTGATGCTCGATAATGCTGATTTAAATTATAAAAATAGCTCTTCGGATACGTTTTCAATTCAGTACTGCCGCCGTTCTGTGTTGTACAGCACGTACGTAAGTTCTTTCTTGAATGCCTCTGCCTGCCATAAACACGAATTTCCCACAAATCTCATTTCGGAAATTCTGATTACTTTGCATAATTTGAAGCATATGAAATGAGCACGAGAGATTTGTCGCCATGTTACGTTCAACGCAACGACAGCACGTCTGAAAGACGTCGCAGGTGTGGTGGTAAATAAGAAACTTATTACTCAATACTCAGAATCTTGCAGACTGGAAGACGGACCTAAATGAGTGCGTTCATCTTTATGAAATACCATTAGTGGAACCTGCTAGAACAGCGATGCATGTCCTCAGGAAACACTCTCGGGTGCGAGAATCTTGTGAACGACCGAGCAAGTGAATGAGACTCGCCAATGGGTGTGGTTGAAGGCACATACGAGTCTATATATTTGATTCCATTTTTCTTCATTTCTCTTTTTTTATTTTAGGATAATTCATTGAGCGAAGTCTGACACAGTAAGCAGTGCGTCCAGCGACAAAGCATCACTAGCTATCCAATAGAAATAGACAGAAACTAATCCTGGCATGGAAAACGACTGAAAATTCTTCCACCCAATAAAATTTCAAATAAGCGTGCATTTTAATTGGGTCATTTATGTGTGACAAATACAACAAGGGGACATATTTCCGAAGCGTACAAACACAGGCACACTTAATTACACATCGCATATCTCTGTGTGTGTGTGTGTGTGTGTGTGTGAGGATATGGAAGCAGCGGTGTGTGCGTGTGTTTTTATACGTAGTCTGCATATTAAATTTACATGCATTCGTTTCGCAGAGGCGCCACCGGAGTAACCTTGGAAGTTAATTGAATAAATTTTAATCACATGGTCACTGGGCTAGAATGACTGAATGGAACGGCTCTTCGCAGACTGCCTCTATTTTAAGGAAAGAGGCGTTAACTTGTACACAAAGTCAGTTAAGGGAAATTGTATCTATCCGTGTGCTACCCCCTTTGCCTAGACGAACCTTAGATGGCCCAAACAACAACAACAGCAGCAGCAGCAGCTCGTTCAGTGCAACTCAACTCGGTTCGACTCTACTCTCTGGGGGCAGTTTCTCACTTCTTACTTAAGTGTACAATGAATGAATGAATGAAAATAAAGAGGGACAATGAATCTCGACTAATTTGATCTATTGTACTCCTCCTGCATGTACCTATTCTTCTATTGGTCCAACAGTTCTAAGTGTACAAAGTTTATGCTTGGAAAAAAGTTAAAAGAAACTGCCAATAAAGGAACCCGAATACACTGAACTCATCATATTCGTGGATAATAGACCCGATCAGACAAAAGTGGTGATGTAGTGATTAGAGAAGTGAAGTTGGGTAGGCCCGAGAACCGACGAAGAAAGAGATAGTCAAGCACTCAGGATTGTCTAAGCTGGGTTGTCAGTAAAATTTTAATATCGTTTGGAATATGCCGTATCGAGGTTTCAGAGTTCTGATAGGCTATGGATCTGGAGATTTAGGTACAAGTCCAGATGGCTTATCCCCTCAATAACACAAACTGCAAGTACCAATGGGCAAAGCCGGAGTCAAAGCTGGGCCCTCAATAATTTCTAACAACGTTCAGGGCTGGCCAAGCGAGCATTGGCTCAGGACTGCAGAGATAGCCTCGAACAAAATAACCAAACAACGCCGGATTATTTCGTTATGCATCAACTAGGAAGACTCATAGCGCCCTATTGAACAAATAAATAATAAATTCGGAAAATAACCAGCGAAAAAGCCCAGATCCCCATCTCCTCCTCACTCCTTTTTGCAAAAAAAAAGTTTTAATTATTTGTTTCAACAGAACTTTTGAGTGCTGGAAAATTCGATGCCAACGTCGCCATATTGGCGTCTATAATTAAAGCCACTTAACGTTAAGATTATAAATCCGATAGCATCATTCCCAATGCCTGCTCAATCACCAGGCGCTGAGCGAGAGCGAAGCAAGGCAAAGCTAAACACCCTGAACACACCTGATAAGGAGAGCTTCTGAGGATAGGCCCGGTATAAAAGCTTTCTGACAGCTAAAATTCATAAAAAAAGAAATCCTGATGAAACGATTAAATATTTAAAACACCTCCAGCAGCAATCAAAAGAATGGCGGAGCGCAGAGTCAGTGCTCCAAGAGAAATTCCACCGAAAAGAAAAAAAAGAACAACACTGAAGCAACACTCTGCAATGCTGGCGAAGGGACAGAGGCAGAAGCGAGAGGGACAGGGGGATGTTAACGAGTGGGCCAGAGAGTCAATAAGACCTGAAAAGTTAACGTGCAATTTATGCCAGGTTAATGATGGGCCGCTGCTGTAGGTAAATGGTGGGGAATGCAGTGGGGAAAGGGCAGAGGCGGCAGGGTTGTTGTGGAAAGTGACTGGCATCAAAATTCTGAAATTGAGGTTTCCGTTAACTAAATTTGATGTGGTGTAGATAGGCACATAAACGCACACACACACACACACACACACACACACACACATACACATACACATATACACACACACATATATACACACACACATATATACACACACACACACACACACTATCGCAGAACAAACAAAAACAAAAGCTTTGCTTGTAACAATGGAACTGAGACGGGAGACGAAGACGAAGACGAAGACGGAGATGGAGTTGGGACTTGGGATTGAGACACTGAAACTCGTGATTCTGATAGCAAAAATTTCAACAGATACTGCAACAAAGCCTTTTGGAAAGGTAAGGACAGGCACAAGGATACTTTGACCGAGTGTGTGTGTGTGTGTGTCTGTGTGCAGTCGCCAGTGTTGGCAAATGGAGACAACAACGAACTCGGAATACGCTTAAGAAGGCAAGCAGACAAGCAGTGCAGCACACAACAGTTTCAAGCAAGCAGCAACTGCCAAAAAGGAAAAGCTTTCTCATCTTTTGTGCTCCGGTTGCTTGTGGCAGGGGCAGATGAACAAAAAATGAAATGAGTAAAATAAAATCAAATCAAATAAGAAAATATAATATGGCAGGATAATGGGAATTGTGAATGACGTCATTTGTAATTTCAGATTATGTTTATTTACCAATTACTACATCAATATTATGAAAATTCCATTAGGGCGAAACGTGATGAGGATGTGTGTATGCGATGTATGTGTGTGTGTAGGTGGTTGGTGTGTGTGCTCGTGTGAAGCTTATGGAAATATATGCGAGAGAGTTCATATGGTGTTGGAAGTGCGTATGGGTGTGTGATCCAAAGGAAAGAAAAGTCGTATCGTAAACTACAAACAGAATAACAACAAAGACAAGGATATTAGTAATGCCGGGTGGGCGCAAGGATCCACTCACATTCTTGATGTAACAATAACAACATCAATATTATAATGAATATTGTAAGAAACAAACAAACAACAACAACAAAAACAACAAAAACAACAACACAAACAACAACTACGCTGTATAAATAAACAACGGATAAGCGTTGGAAAAACAAATTAAAGTAAAAAAAACAATAAAAACACATCCCAACACACACACACACACACACACACACACACACACACACACACACACACACACACACACACGCACGCACGTACGGGTACAAGTTTAATACTAAGCAAATTAAAGTATAAATTTTGAATTTGTGCTGGGCTCAAATCCGTTTAGTTCGTTTTTTCTGTTTACTGTTTATTTATGCGCATTATTCCCAGCAGGCTCCACATGTAACTCGCGTATTGTGGCTCTGAATTCCATGCCCCTCTCAACGGACAGACCCAGCACTCGTCCGTATCTATACATGGAAATGTACTTAGGTATGTCGGCATGTGTGCGTGTACACACACACTTAGAATACACAACCGCGCTCTAGTATGTCCTTAAGGCATTTATTGTTTGTTTTATGATTCCAGCTCTGTCATGGTTACAGCATCGGAACGACCTTTTCCGTTTCTTTTTTGTTTTGTTTTTTTTCTTTTTGTAGCAGTTTTTCCGCATCATTTGCCGAGCGGAGCCTTTAACATATATGTCATACATGAAAATCATACTACGATATACTCTGATACATAAAGTTAAGGTAGGAATGTGTGCATGGGCGTGTGCGTGCATATGCGAATGTGACGCTGTGAACATCGTAATGGCATTTGAAGCACACGTACTGCAATATAAAAATGAAATTAGAATAACCCAAAATCGTTCGAGTGTGAATCCCAATAACTGCGATAATGCTCAATGACTTCTAAATTGATATATTGTCAGTCCTTTCCCAGTAAACACCCAGCTGGGGGCATTTTCGCTCCATCCCAAGGAAAATTCTGGAGGGAGAGATGATATGTCAGGAGTTTTATGCAGAATTGAGGTGATTGGGTTCAAGTAATCACTGGAGAATACCCACCGAACCTAAGATGGTATTCGAAATCATGGCTAAAGCAAGGCAGCAGCCAGGCACCGAAGCAGAACCTCCATATACATACATATATAAAACTATCTGTTTACTAAACAATGTGTTCACAGAAGCTTTCAGAGTTTTTCATCACATATCAGTGACATGCTTCGTCTCGAGACCAGTAAAAACACTGGCGGCGTAATATATACTCTGGCGGCAATTGTAGATGACCCCATCGCAGATCACTAGCAATTGTCGCCTAGAAACTTACTGCCAACCTCGAGTTTTTAGTCAGGAAGCCAAGATGTTCCAGCCAGGAATATCGGATTTAACTCTAGATAAAGCCACTTCCTCTGTGGTTGAAATACTTGATTTTCTATTCCCATTATTCAACAAACTCTTGGCTGTTATTTAAAAATAGCTTCTAACTGGATAACTCTACTATGATCTCAAGGGGCTTTTCCAAAGAGTATGCCCGGATATTGTAATTCTTTCATCTATAGGGAGTCTACATCTTTCTTGACATGTGAAAGTAAGAAAGAGTGATGTAAATGCTTTGGCAAATTGTGTAAATTAATCTTGAAAACGTGCACATTCCGCAACGCCAGCAAATTACTCAGGGTTATTAGAGGAACTCGCGTTCTACTATGATAATTTCTACATTTCCTGGCATCGTTCAGTGGCAGATAATCTACTTCGGTTTTTTTTCCCACATTTCTAAAATCCAAACATGGAATATGAAAACGGTTGGGGCTTACAATCAACTGACTGGGTAGTCAAGTGATTTCAGTCTTCTTTAGTATAAATCATGAACGTAGAATGAAGAAACTGCAATCTCCATTTGTATCTTAAGGCGATGATTAATTATTAAATTTCATTGCAGTGCCTGAGTTCACTGCACTGATTGATTGCAGTCATTCACAGTAATTCAGACATTCGCAGTATTTCAGTCATTCACAGTAATTGAAAGTGCTTCAATTGGTTCTATGACTGTAATGGCAACAAATGCGTAGAGGTGAGTTCAAAGGATTTGAAATGAGTTGAAAGGATTTGAAATGAGTTGAAAGGATTTGAAATGAGTTGAAAGGATTTGAAATGAGTTGAAAGGATTTGAAATGAGTTGAAAGGATTTGAAATGAGTTGAAAGGATTTGAAATGAGTTGAAAGGATTTGAAATGAGTTGAAAGGATTTGAAATGAGTTGAAAGGATTTGAAATGAGTTGAAAGGATTTGAAATGAGTTGAAAGGATTTGAAATGAGTTGAAAGGATTTCAAATGAGTTGAAAGGATTTGAAATGAGTTGAAAGGATTTGAAATGAGTTGAAAGGATTTGAAATGAGTTGAAAGGATTTCAAATGAGTTGAAAGGATTTGAAATGAGTTGAAAGGATTTCAAATGAGTTGAAAGGATTTGAAATGAGTTGAAAGGATTTGAAATGAGTTGAAAGGATTTCAAATGAGTTCAAAGGATTTCAAATGAGTTCAAAGGATTTCAAATGAATTCAAAGGATTTCAAATGAATTCCAAGGATTTCAAATGAGTTTAAAGGATTTGAAATGACTTCAAAGGATTAAGGATTTCAAATGAGTTCAAAGGATTTCAAATGAGTTCAAAAGATTTCAAATGAATTCAAAGGATTTCAAATGAATTCAAAGGATTTCAAATGAGTTCCAAGGATTTTAAATGAGTTTAAAGGATTTGAAATGAGTTCAAAGGATTAAGGATTTCAAATGAGTTCAAAGGATTTCAAATGAGCTCAAAAGATTTCAAATGAATTCAAAGGATTTCAAATGAATTCAAAGTATTTTAAATGCGTTCAAAGGATTCCCAATGATTTGAAAAAAAATTGGAATTTGAAATGATTTCAAACCCATTGAAATGGTTTCAAATTCCTTGAAATGATTTCAAACCATTTGTAATTACTTCAGAGGACTCCTCTCAACTATTGCATAATGCTAGACTGCAATCAATCAATATAGAATGAGGCTTTTGATGTGACTCGAATGATTGCAGTCACGAAACATATACACAGCCTTGATGCTTGTAGTCAGTCATATAAGCAAGTCCAACTAATCGTTTAATCCTGCTCAAACCAGGCTGCCCCTTTCGCTGATATGTGCCTCTTTCTATTTTCAATATTTACTTGTTTGCTGAGGATGTCATTATAGCACGCCTATTTTGAAGGGGTTTGACAAAGTCGGCTGGCTGCCTCGCATACTCGTAGTTGTTAATTATAAAATCAATTTCCCAAATAAACAAGGAACAAAACCATTTTAAATTCCTGACCTCAAATACACTCTTTTTATTGCATTACCCGTATAAAGACACCACACAAAACCGAAGTCACCTCAAAAATATCCTTTTACCTTAACATACACACATACTTGCACAGAATATGTATATATATATGCACATGAATATATTATAGAAACCAAAAGAAACCGTAACGCTTGAAATGAACATTATTATGCCCACAGACCAATTGTGTGTAAACCACAAAAGGTCATTTCGGCATAAGCTGTCAGCGGCAATATAAACAGTGCTTTGCGGTTGGGATACACGGAGACCGTAGGAATAAATGGGCCACAAACGGAAGAGCGCGGCACAGCAGAGCACCGCAGCTGCTGTTGTTGACGTTAATGTTGATGTGTCGGGTGCTGCGCTTGCTGAGCGCTGCTGTGGCAGAAAGGACACGGTTTGGCAAGGCAGTGCGTGTCTAGGAAATATTTTTAGTTCAAACAGAAGAAAAAAAAGAAATAAAAGCAAACCGTGCAGTGCAGACAAAACGGCGGTTAGCGGGAGCCAATGTTTACTTGCCAATATAAATATTTGTCCTTGAAAATTATGTAGACCTGCTGCTAAGTTGAGCTAGTTGAGTTCAGCGAAGCCTTCAGGGAAGGCGCGGAACTGTGGGGCAGAATTTGTGATTTTTGCTGCCTGTTTAAACACGATGTTTATGTTTGAATCTGGTTTGCATTGAAGGCCTTTTTTGCCTCATTTTACCTACAAAGCACAAACAATTTAAAAGCGCGATACCCTCCTTTCGCCGGTGGCAAAAGTGCTCCTACGTAGTCGTGAATGAATAATTTTATAATAATTCATTTAGCAGCGCAGAGCATTATTGGTACACTGCAACAGAGCCATCAATTGCAGATGTGTGTGGGCACCGTACTTTAAATTGCCTCCAGCATGAGTCCTGCAAAGTTCGAGCCCACACAACTCGCGCTTAGAGAATCGCCCACCAGCGGCATGATGCCTGTTTAAAATTACAAAACAAATTGCATTGTGATTAATAATCAACGATAATCGATCATGCGGGGACGATTGTACACGGTGAAAAAACTCCGAGTCACATAGTAAATTAAGAATCATCACAGGCATTTTAAGCGGACATTGTGGGCTCAACTACCATTTGAACAAGTTGGGTATATCTTCAGATCGATTCTGTGGAGAAAGTGACGAAGCCTCACTGCAGCTGATCACAGACTGCGGACCATTCTCACACAATAGACTCAGGTGTTTTGGAGAATATATCTTAGATATGAGCAAGATCCCTCATCTTGATTCCTCCAAAATATATGAATTCCTGTCGAAAATTAACCTGACAGAAGATTTATAGATGAGACTATCCTCATCATCCAAATAAATAGGGCCATCACAATAGATCTTTCAGGTCGCAGTGTATAACACCCTTAAATAAATCTAATCTACATAGCACTACAGCCTTACGCAGTTTCAGTTGTGAGGCTCTTAAATTTGCCAGCAAATATTATTGCAAGCAAAGAAGGTAACTTTTTCATAGATTATAGAACTACTGGAGGAGGACACATGATGTGGTAAAAGAAGACCCATCAAAGGTGTTGAACTCCAAATTCCACGCTAGTTAAGAATAGAGTGCGGCAGATCTAATGAGGAAACCGGATGCTAAATTCAGCGTGTCAAATTCCATGTACATTCTTGAGGATTTTTAGAACCCTGGGACATTCGTAAGGATTGATTAAAACTCCAATTTGGTCGCTCACAGATGAAGGGCAGTTTTTTCTTCAGACAATCGAGTGTCTTTTGCGGCGGCTTTTTGCTCACACATACACATATTCGTGAGAGCAGTGTCCTTTTAAACGTTTTAAAGTATTCCTTATGAAAAGTCAGAAATGCAAAACAATTCAAAGTGATACCAAAAGCAGGGATACATGGTCTATTACCACCCACCTGCAGTCGTACTGAAGTGTCAGAAAAACAAGAAGAAAGCTAAGGACTTAAGCAGGTTGCGAAAGTGGTGTGCCAAATACTTTTCTTTGATGCATCCAGCTTCAAATTAAATTCTCTTTGAACTCATCCAATGACTTAGGATATTCTCTAATCCTTTCTTTTAAGAAAACTCCCATTAATGTATTTATTCACATTTTCAAATTGTTAATGAGTCCCTTACATTTTAATACAGTTCGCATAAAAGACGAATTGATTTTTTACCAGTGAGTAATTCTCAAACTTGTACCAAATCTGATTCAAGCTGCTATGATTGTATTGGAAATACCGTCTTGCAAAAATGTTGCCGAACAGTTTTTATTGCATACAGACATATCGTCACACAATTTGAACACGTTTTACACTAAAAATGATAACACAACGTCACAAACACTACAAGCGTATACCAGACATTTAGTAAAAAGCAAATTATAATAACAATAGCAATAGCAATAATAAATACCATGTGTAGTGAGGTGTTTCTTTCAGTGTAGCAAAGCGTGTTACAATCCAAAACGGCCAAAAGTAAACAAAACGCACCAAAATGCAGAGCTAATTAAGGAGTTCTTCAATAAATTAACGACGACTGCCAATTGCCACACAAATCAGCCACAAAACGTCCTCGTTCGCTTCCCTGTTCCTCCCTGACGCTGGCCTCTGTTCGTTTCCTCCCAGATGGCACAATTAATTCAGTTTAACGCAAATATACAAATATAAATTAACACATTGTTATTGGCGCGTCCGTTCCGTGAACATTCATAACAACATAACAATCCAAGAGCAAAGGACAACAGCAAAAAGCCAGAAATATTACAAACTACAAAGCACAAAATGCAAAGACAGGCGTTCAAACCGCAACGAGCCCGACAAGTAAATAACTCAATTTTCGCGCGATTACTTTCGCAAATGTCGTTACCGACAAGCTAACGAACTTTAAAAGACAACCACCAATCTAGAAATGCTCCCCGTCGGTATTGTCTCGCATGCTGCCACTGACTGAATAATGCCTGATGAATTGCAACGCAGGATTTTCACTCTCGAAGCCAGAACCAGCCAAATGCCAAATAAAGCGCGGCCACAGCGTCGTCTGCTGACGTCGTTCTACCGAGAAAATGTCGATCTCGGCATACACACAACCACACACACACACACACAAACACACACACACACACACACACAAAGCATGCAGGCGCAAAGTGGCGACGACATAATGACCTTCACCACTGTAACACAGGATGTAGGCAAACAGAAGGATAATAAACACAACCTGCCTAACAGCATTCGCGTTGTTTACACCACCAGCCAGAAAGAGACAAACGGTTCGAGCTTTTCTGTTTTCAAGTGCAAAATTGGCAATATTTTGAACGTAGCATAAGGATTTCGGTGCGAATTTGCGGCGAGGCAAGTGATTGGTGGGACGAGGGTGGTAGTAGGTGGGCGGTGTTAGGGGAGAAGCGAATTTATCGAGAGAACCAAAGGGCCAACAGAGAGCGCAAACCGCCTTCCTCCTTCCCTTTGTGTTTGTGTATTTTTCGCCAATAAACCCACACAAAAGTTGCCACACATTTTTCCCACAACAACAAAAAAGAAAAACGAACGGAAAACAGCATCAGACAAATAAGATACTGACTGGTTTTAATAACTACAATGTAAGCTACGAATGATTTCGAATATATGGCAGCAGGAATATCGAAGCCATCAATTTGAAATGTTTAAGTCTGAGGCAACATATATGCGGCCCTTTGCTCCCCCGCGGAGCCATAGGACCATATATATATAACATATATTTTAAAAGAAAAGATTTTCCCCCCGAGTTGAGACCACTCTTGTATACAGTCTCACTATGTAAGCGCTGGGCATTTTCTGAACTATAGTTTCGGGTAAATTATCAAAAAATATATCAAACCGCATGTACCGTGGCTGGCTAAATACATTCAACCGTATTCTGATTGAAGCCACTAACGAATTTGCCCTCCATCTCTCATTCGGAGTTTGTATTTAAAAAGGATTGATTTATATAATGACCGACCTTCATTTTCCTTTCATTTTTCGTATTTAGATAAGACCAAAATTGTTTCAAACCATTTTTTGAACATTACTGCAATCAGCATTAGGCGGAATTAAATGATGAACAAAGAAACAACACATTTATGTACATTGGAACTATGTCCAACTCCGTTATAGAAAACTCCTGAAATATGGTAATTTGTGTTCCATCAATTAAAAAACTAGCATAACACCCAATTCAGGGTACACAACGAGATATTTTTACCAGCATTTCCCACTTCAATGCACCAATCTTTATATACGAATAACTCAAGCACTGGTCGTGGAGAGAAATTGTCTTTTTGAAAGGCCTTATTGGGTGGAACAAGTATTTCGTCTCGAAAATCCTCATTCTGGCAACTCTGGTTACCACAACCACAGAGAAAAAAACGGAAAGAGAGCCAAGCTAAAAAAAAAGCTCAAAAATCTGTGAAATAAAGTTTTTATTTTGACTTTTTTTCCAATAAACAAAAGCTTTGTTCGGATAGGTTTGAGTGAGGTGACCAGCTGAGTTTTCAAGCAGAGGCTGTTCGTGGAATTATTAATTAAAAGTTTCAAAGTTGCAACGAGACGAAAATGCATTCTGATTAAATTGTTGTCACTGCAAGTGCCCTCCCCACACATTAAATGCAAATACGTATGTTGCCAGTAGTACAGATATATTCATGTAATTTTTATATTATATTTGGTGAGGTGAATTGCAAAATTATAGAAGGATGCTTGCTGACTTACGGTTTAATTTCAGTTGCAATTCGAAATTCACTGAAAATTGAGACTACTGCGAATTGTGGGCCAGACAAATGAGACAACAAAATTTAGAAGGTAGCACAACGTCGTCCAATGTCTTTATATTCGAAGCATAGTACACACACACAAGCGCTCGAACTAATAGCAGCGCTCGTCACGTGTCACGTGGCGTATACGTAACCTGAATCGTGTACAGAGATAAATTGTAATTATAATTCTATATTTATATGAATGATGAGAGCTGCGTGAAGGAACTTGGGGCGAATTGGCGCACCGTATTTCAATCGAATTTTCTGGAAAAGTATGCGGTTGAATGGCAACACGGCTAAGTATGCTTCAGAACAGCTGCCTCTGATGTTGCTGTGTGCACACACAACGAGCGTGGTGAAGTCAGGATGTTTCGATAGTTGCGTTTTGCCCAATGTGGCGTCTTATACGAGCATGACTTCATTTCTTCTCTCTACACTCAAAGACAGTGCCAGTTTGCTCATATCAGAAAAACTTCACCGCCTGTTTTCTAATTCGATTTCTGAGATTATATTCGTATAAATTTCACAAATGGCCGGACCAAACCTCAACACTTGATTCCAACACCGCTTAAAGGAATATCACGGTTCACCCTGATTCAGCTACTGGAGCGAGATAGTAAATGGACTACCAAAGCATTCACTCTATTTCTGGTAAGTGTGCTGCACAAACCCGACGCATCGCTTGCGTACTCTTGGGCAATTGGTTGCAATGCAATACGGAGGAGAGACAAGTGCGGGCCTCATGTTCTTGGAAAGTGTCACATTCCGAATCGATTCAGCCCTGAACGGTTACCACACGATTCAGTCTTGAACGGGCCCTGGAACTAAAGATTTAACTCTAAGATAAGCGCTGAAGATGGGTCGCTTGACTATAACAATATGAATTAATGTGATAATCACAAAATTCTCATAATTTGAGAGCAAAAATATTAAAAATTAGTTCAAGATCTAGATTAACCTGACAGAAGATTTATAGATGAGACTATCCTCATCTTTCAAATAAATAGTGGCATCACAATAGATCTTTCAGGTTGCAGTGTTTAACACCCTTAAATAAATAAATCTAAAATCTAATTCAAGATCTGTTCTTGATAAATTCGTTCTAGCAGCAATACAAAATAAATCTGTATAGTCACATACAAAGAGAAGAGAAGATATTTTTAAGTTCCTGGAAGATTCCTGTAAAGTCAACTTCACGGAGTACAACCTTGGCATTGTGAAGATGAAGTTTGTCAACTGACAAATTTCACCCACACAAAATTCTTTTTGTTCAAAATATAAAAAAACTCAAGGCAGGCGAATGAGATTTGGAGCTCGTATGTTTCGTTCTTTTTGTATGAAACGAATTCTCACTCACGTTTAACTTTCAGTAGGTTAAATATTGATTGAGAATTTTTCAGAGATGGGGAAAAAACAAGTATTCATGTGGAAGAATAAGTATTCGAGGTGGAAGGACAAGCATTCGAGGTGAAAAAACAAACGTTCAAAGTAGAAAACAAGTATTCAAAGCTCGTTTTAAGCAACTTGGACTACATCAGCGACTACAGAATCAAGTGACGGGCAGAGGCATCATAAGAACCATCAAGCGGGCCGCAATTTGCTTGAAAGTTCAAATAGTTTAATTTGTCTTGAATCATCGGAGGAATACTAAACATATTTCTATACAGAATTTGTCAAGGATAATTAAATAAATAAGAAAAGTTACTATTTTAAACGAAGCCTAATCTATGAGACGAAAGGAGAAGTGTGAAGAATGTCTGTGTACGACTCCTGGACACCACTGAGGATACCCCGGAAAAACAGTCGTTACAGCATTAGAATTCTAGAAGTTCATTGCTGTAAACTCCCCGGATTAACAGGTCGTACGCAATTGGCGGCAGGAGAACATCGGCATTTTGTAATGAGATATTGAGCTGAAATTTTGCATGCAATCAATATTACACCATGAAGATATTTGACTGAAAGGGTTTTTAAAAACAATCGGGCAACAAATATCCTCCTTTTGTTTCATATTTTTTTCGTATCTCCTAAACCAGCAACGAAATAACTGTGCAAATGCGAACGTAGATTTGCGCGGAAACGGGAACTGCGTTGATGTTGGTGGGAATCAGACAAACGACGCTCTCAGGGGTAAAACACATCAGTCTTGGAGATTAATTCAAAAACATAAATTTCAAAGAACACACACAAGCTTTCAGTACCCGGTGAGTAGATAAAATTCTGCATGACTAATTAAAAGATTTATTGCAAAAAAATGTGCCCGTTTCCCGCGAATACTCGCGTACACTCTGAAAGTGAACGTTTCAGTTTTTTTTACGTGCACAGTGACGACGGGCGAATGCCATCTAAGTACCAGAAAAAAGTCGGTCGATTCCTTGAAAACTAAATTCAACATTTGTAAAATAGTGACACGCCTACTACTTGACTATCCGCATTTATAACTGCTATTCAAAATACTATGATCATTCATTGTTAGATGTCGGATTTGGTTAGCGATCTAAGCAGGGGAGGAGCGGCAACTCTGAGCCACTGTCAGTCAATGGAGCCAATGGTATATTTACTTTTAGTCCCTAGGACCGACTGAAATTCTGTTTTACCATTTGTTGAATAATATTAATGAAATTTTATAACAGATATTTTGTTGGAATGTTTAGAGTAGTCGGACTAATATTTTTCAGTGAGTAAATCTATAATCAGAGTATAAATAAATAAATGGGTGGATTCGTGGAGCAATGTTCTGATTGAATTCACTTCAAAATCGCTAACAGAGCAAAAGTCGTGCTGCAGTGGGAATGACCATAATTGTGAACACCCTCCCACACTTTCCAACTGGTTCACATTGCTTTCTGCAAGAGTGGGCTGACGGACCCACACCGAACGCGTCGCAGTGCTTAATATAAATAAAGTTCGTTGCTGCCGTTGCCGATGCGTTGCCGTAGCGCGTACCTCCAGAATCTGTTGCACAAAACCAACGACATCTTCTCTTATCTGTGCTGTCCACTTTTACTATAAAAAAGTATATGTACTCGGATAAAATTCTGAGAAATTTAATCATTCAGTGCTGCTTCGTCGTAAATAATATCATAATAAGTCTCGTTAATATCGCAGGTGCGTTTAAAATGGAGAGTGCAGTTCGAAAAAGTGAAACCTGCATAATAATACGAGGTGAATCAAAGACAAAAAGGACACAAATTAATGTCCACAGTTCGATGCTGGTCGATGCTGCTGTCCAGTATACGGAGTACATAGATTTCACTTTCGAAACACTGAAGTGATTGCCAGGCGAAAACGGCAGGCATCAAAAACCATACAAATAAAATTAAATGGCATTTCGCAGTGGCGCCAATTGTTAATATTTAATATGAAATTGATATTTAATTAATTTGAAATGTTTGCAAATGTTGCGTATCTGCGAAAATGCAACTCGGAAGGAAGTGCTCTTATTTGCATCAATCATCTGCATGACCCAAAAACAAACCTGGCATGGAAATTTCGATTTAATTTTTTGCCAGCAGCCAACAACTGGTTTTGGTATTTTCATTGAATGATTGACAAGTTGGAGTTCCTTTGCCTCACAAGCAGCTTAAGCCACTTTCATAGGAACTGCTGAAAAGTCTATTTTGAAATTGTAATAATTAAATTATTTAACCCCCACTTGGATCACTCAAACCCACACCCATTAAAATCACGCAGTGCTTAAGCGATTGTTTAACCGAAACATTCTTTCTACACACAACACTTTCAACCCAGTACAAATGCAGTGTCGACTCATTATGGAGTTCACCGTCTCCTCAAAACCAAAGTTTAAAAACTCAATTTGTGACCTTTAAGTGCATTTAAGAGCCAGTAACTCAATTTGTGACCTTTATGTGCATTTAAGAGCCAGTAACTCAATTTGTGACCTTTATGTGCATTTAATAGCCAGTCTGCGCTGCGCTTGTGTGATGCGTCGTGGCCAGAGTAGTGCATTATACAATGCAATCGCCTTAATTAAACCGAGCCAGCTAAGCTGAGTTTTCGCTGACAAATGCAATTGCCTAAATTAGAAACAAAAATGCACTTACAATGTCCTCCTCTGGTATGGTGGGAAAAGCTGAGCCCAAAAATTGGAATCGATAATGCGGCTCCGGTGGGTCGGCAATAGGTACCATTGGTCCTTCGTCGGTGAAGCTGCGAAAACGATTGCTGCCATGCAGGGCAGTGGGCAGCGAAAAGGACCTGACACATTCCATTACCGTATTTTGATAGTCAGTGAAGCTGGGGTAATTTCCCATAATGGCGCAATTAATCAATCGGAAATGCACTGTAAAAATAGCAACTTGAACGTCACACGCACGAAGTATACAATTCAAGGATCTCAATTGAACTGAAATTTGCATAGCAATCAACAGGCTACCTGGCTAATGCTCTTGAGCGACGAGCGATACCAGCATGAGCAACACGGCGGTCGGTAACTCACTCATACGCACACAGTCAAACGAGTGCAGAACGAAAGCTGGTTGGAAAGGGGGGGGGCTCGTAGATTGTGATGCGTTTAACTGCAGTGCTACTTAGCCGGCCTGGTTTGGGTTAGCCTGGCATAGCGTGGCGTGGCGTGGCGTGGTGTGTCGTGGTATTTCCTGTTCGGGTGGAGCATGGCACATCGTGGCTTGGCGTATCGTGGGAGTAGAAGTGACAGGGAAAGTGCATGCGTATGTTGTTCGGTGATATACCTCTGCAGCACTCTCGACAAAGCAGGTGGAAGTGGAGTTAAAATTGAGGCTAGCATCCTGATTGCCCACTCATGCGTACAAGTACATGTATGCATACATGTCACATACACAGACAATGCCAGTGCATGTAAAATCATGAACTGAAAGCTCTGCGCTACGCTACTCAGAATTGCTCCCCTTCCCCATCACTATGCTCTGCTCTGCTGTTTATGTTTCTGATAAGTGGTTTCTCAGACACAGAAAGATGCATTGGTTAATTTTATTTATAACTAACATAGATACAACACTGTTGTGTCCTGGAAATGAGTGACTGCAGCCGAGCAACAACAATAGCAACAACAACACCAAAAACAACAGCAATAACACTAACTCCTAGATAATAATGATTTATTGATTATGGGATGCTGAGCTCTCATATCAACAGGCGAGTCGGCACGTGTTCCGAACATTCGCATTGGCGGCTGTGGCAACTTTAATCTCATTCGCCCTTGATTAGAGGCTCAAATTACCTCGGCTAGGAGTTGCCTTTGTTGTGCAATTGCTCAAAATAATGCTACGTATAAATGCATTTTTGACACAAAAGCCATCGTTTCTCGCTAAAACCCTATTGAGTGCCTTGCTCAGGAAAAGCAGCTTATGCACTAAGCGTGGTGGTGGTGGTCGGGGAGGTGGTGTTGCTGATGCTGCTACTGCCGCTGTTGATGGTGCTTTTAATGGAACAGAAGGATACTTGTCCATGTGGTCAGGGGATTTCACCTGTACACCGATGCTGTGGGACGCCTATAAAAGGGTGCGGGACTGCTAGAAGAGGATATAGAACACTAAGAGAAGGCGAGAGGCAAACAGGCAGGCAGGCGTTATTTGTCTTCTTTTATGAATAGGCGACCGGTGAAGATAAAAAAAGGTAACCTTCTTCCAATTTCTGTACAATATGCCAGGAAGAAGATGCGAAGGAGCAGAGGGTTTACTGTTTGGAACAAGTGTTATGTGCGAGTAACGAAATAAACCCAGTAATCAAGGTTTAGATTTAGTTTTAGATTTAGGTTTAAGTGACTGTCTAAGGCACAAACAATCAGATACACTTAAGCCACATAAAAGGCCTATTGTGGTACCTCAGGAGACAAGTGGGGGGATTTAGGTACTTCCTGGCCCTTAACAGATCTTATTCATTGGCTGGTTTGAGATCGTCCAGGTAAGGCGCCACTTTCAGAGTTTGTACAACAGGATCTAGTGGCCATCGGGACCAAAGTGCCAACTCAGAGGCGAGCAGGAGGTGATGATTCCTTCAGCCTACCAGTCCGAAGCACCCACAAGGGAGGTGGTTGCCCTAAAGGAATACTGTGACAAAGGAAGGCTGAAATGGCTGTTGTGATGTCGTGAAAATTCACACCATACCATGTGGGGGGCGGCATCAATACAAATTCTAGGGCTGAGTACCTTTTAGAATGCATATGTAGTAATAAGTTAACCATACTTAATAAAGGTAACGACCTTTGTGAATGCCATCAGGGGTGAGGTCGTTGATCTCACCCTGGCCAGTTCCAACTTGTCGTCCGCTATTTTGAACTGGCATGTCTCAAAAGAGGAATCGATGTCAGATCATTGTCAGTTAAGATTTGACTTGGATACCTGAATGGAGATATGTCAGAGGTATCGTAATCCCAGGAAAACTAACTGGAACTCGTTTCGCTTTCATATTAATGATAATGGAGATGCTCCCTGGTGCAACAATGTGCTCAATACTCTGAGAAACAGAGTAAAGAAACTCTTTACCAAAGCAAAGAGACAAGGTGACAGGTCCTTACTTGGTATAATCGAGAGCTTAGAAAATTAAAACGACTTACATGGAAGGATCATTGTAAGAATATCTCAGATTTTCCCAAAATATTTCGCCTTCAGAAAAGAGCAATCCAATGGTCTAGTACCCTTCAAAAACCTGATGGGAAATACGGAAGCTCGTCTGAGGAAATGTGTTCCCTGCTCCTGGAAACAAACTTTCTGGGTAGCGAGCACGTGGGCCCGACTCCAAACCTGATGTATGAGCAGTCCTTGAATGCCAGCAATCGGGGAAGGAGTCTAGCGACCAAAGTTATAGATCATGACAGGGTACAATGGGCCATCTCAACTTTTGACCCAATTAAGCTCCTGGCCCAGATGGTGTCATGCCTTGCCCTCGGACATAATTGCCACCAGTCTAATCATAATAATTGCAATCACTCAAGCCTTCTGCTTGCCCACATTACTTCAAAATGGAAGGAGGTAAAAGTGGTATTCATACCCAAGGCAGGTAAACTCTAATCTCCAACTGCATTATAAACATGCTAAACAACAGAACCATAAAAGTAGAACACCCACAAAGACATAACTACAACCAGGGGCTCCTGTCTGCCCTCCTCTGGACGTTGGCTATTGATTAACTCCTAAATGGTATGGTTTTAGAACACAAGGTTACGCTGATGATATAGTTATATATATCGCTCCGACCACTCATTCGCCCTGAACCTTTCTGCGGTGGTGTGGCTACAGGTCACTCTGTAGACTTAATCCGGAAATGGGAAAACAATCACATAGCTACTCAATGGCAGCAAGCTTCTGGTTCTTACCCCAAACAGAGGTATATCCAAAAGGATACTAGCAGTGAACCGCGAGTCTTAGGACTCTAGGCCTTAACAAGATAGGCCTATCAGACATATCTGACTGCAGATTCTGTGGGTATAGCTCTGGAACAGTAGAACACATCCTACGTGAGTGTCCAAGGATCAAAAGTAAGAGATTAAAATTTCTAGGGGAAACTTTGGAAACTTCAACCTTCCAAAGTGCTTCAATGTATCAGAAGCCTAAAGTTAGATTGAATTATAGTGGTTACCTCAATAGGTCCTTCCAGGCCGCGGTGCTAGTACTCCTTGATATTAAATACAAATACAAGGTGGCACTAAGGGGTTTCCCCCTCCCTCTGGGAAGGGCCGGGGTAGTCAGAAAGCAGGTGAATTAATGGACCTTCTTTTATTTATTAACCTGTCGAATTCCTTGTACTACAGAAGAATAATTCAGGCTACAAAAATACTGTCAGATTGTGGTGTGTTTTCTTTTTTGTTTCGCCCCTGCAACCCAAGCTCCAATTCATGATTCAAGAAGCTTCCTTTAAATTCCAAAATTATACATTTCGGCGGCAATAGTCGCAACCACGTTTACGTCGACAAACCTTACTCCATTAATATAAATTATTTTTGGCTACCAATGTTTAACGTTATTCCCACTGATTTCCATCAGAATTCACTTTAATAATATAAAATGACAAACACAAAAACAGCAAATTACGTTTAATTAATATCCACGGATTATGGACATCCCACCTACATCTCTATCTCCAATTTCACTGCCAGCCTATCACGTGTTTTCCAGTCCATACCACAATGTGCCATCGAAATTGTAATCGTCCTCATTCAAGAAGAACGCTTGGAGCCCACCAGCGCGTAATTGATTATGCGCTCGGGACATTCCTATACAAAATTCGACAGTGCTTAACCGAAATATTGATGGCATCTGACGCTCCTCTCTGCAAAAGGACAAAAGCGAATGATACCCTCATGGATATGGGCATTTGCTACAGTAGTGGTATCCGAAACCGGATAATACCGCGTAGAACGCAAACCAAAGAGAATGCGTAATCTTGGAATAACTCATCGGGCAGAACGATTTCCCTTTTGTGCTTTTGAAAAGCTTAATTAAAAGAAAGAGCTTTTTAGGTAACGTGTAATTCGATCACAGATGAGACGATTCCACCCCTGAATGAAATTAGTACAAAAAAAAACTAATACGAAACATTCAAGTCAGTTTGTTTGGTTTTGATATCTCAGGTATGGTCAATGAATAATATTCTTGAATAGTGGTGCTATTTTAGAAAATCTATATTTCATACACAGTCTGGTGTTGTCACTGATCGGTCGTGCTCTTCTCGCCACAGCACAATAGTCAGACCACTAATCTCGCTAACTCACCAGCTGCAATTCGACATCTCATCATATATTATTATTTACATCTTAATTGCAACTAAAATTATAACAAAAGAGGTCATGCCGTTCGAATGGATGCAAGTGCTCCAGCCAGAAAAGTGTTTCAATCGATGCCAGCGGGTTTGCATCTAATACGGGCAACTTGTCTGTCAATAAATTCGAGAGAGATAATCTAAATTGACGACTACTGACCTACTCTCGGAAGATAATAATAATAATAATAAAGAAATTCAATCATTTATTATTCTTAACAAAGCGGACAGAAGAAGTGCAATTGCTACTTACAAAGAAAGCAACCAACACAACGGTCCATCAAAATCCGATGTAACACGTAATAACACGAACAACGTTCATCCCATACAACATAGTCCACATATTAGAAAACATATCCACCCATGCCGAACCACTTTCTGACAGCGACACATTATATCGATGCAACTAGACCCAACAGACAGCCTGCCCGGAACCAGTCATTACGGGTAATTATATTTATTGTTATTAGCGTAAATTCCTCTTAATGGTAAACTTACTACCCACAGTAATTGACTAATTTCTTTTCATTCAAATACCACTGACTATAATGCAATGGAACATTAACGGTGAGATTAACAACTGTAATCAAGTCTTACTAATAATATCAAACGTTACAATCCCTAAATAGTCTCACTTCGAGAATGCCACCTTCAATCCACTAAAAATATCTCAATCCCCATTAAATAATTGCTCACTAAATTCTTCCATTACATCACATGACGATATATTCTTATTGCTACGCAATTCCCTACAACACAAACGAATCCATCTTGATAACGACTTCGATGCAATTACACACCAGATCACCCCAAAATCATATTCACGATATATATATTCCCTATATTCCGATATTCTTATATTCCTAGATTCCCCCGCGTAGTAGATTTAACATCAACAACTCAAACAATGTACTCAATCTAACAAATAACCCAAGTATTATTACCGATGATTTGAATAGCTGGCACACTTGTTGGGGATCCCCAAGAAACAATAAAAGAGACCACACTGAACCGATTTATTTGTGAATCGAATTAGTACACCTTAATATTGGAAAACTCACAACACTTTCACTCACATAGACCTAAGATCGTGCTCTCCTTCTATAGGAATGCAGTCAAAGTGGATAACTAACTGAGAACGACATATCCCAATTATTATATCCCTATTTCCTCGTCAGACAACACATTCAAACCCACAAACCTAAATTCAAATTAGCCAACTGGGCACTTTTTAATGCAACATGAAGTCATCTCAATAAACAAAACCCAAAAAAAGGCAAATATGTCTGGTAATACTGTACTCGTATGTAGATAGTCAGACCCCGAACTACCTGTCAGGTTAGGTTAGGTTAGACTGGCCGGCCGTGAAGGCCACACATAGACCTGCAAGGTCCCTTACAAGCACATAGAGAGTTGGTAGCTTTCTTTACCCTTTCCTCCACATTGAGCTTCCATGAAAGCTTACTGTCTACTGTTGCCCCTAAGTATTTGGTGTGGCTTTTTATAGTGAGTACCCTACTGTTCAGTTTTGGTGGTCTCCACGGCGGGATCTTACACCTTCTACTGAAAAGTATCAGGCCAATTTTTTCCGCGTTGACGCTTAGGCTGCTTGTGTCGCCCAACTGTATATGGTTTTTATAGTGTCGGTCATTAGGTCACTGAGAGTCGACAAGCTTTTCCCTGTTATAACTATATGGCTATATCATCAGCATATGCCACCAGTTTTTGGAGCTTTACTGTTAAACTTTTCCAGTATTTTGTTGACAACGAGCGACCAGAATAAAGGAGATAGAAACCATCCTTCTGCACGTCTCCTTTATCGATTCGGCGCCGTTCCAATTTGCCCTTATCCTTCCACCGCTCAATAGGCTTCGAAATCATAGATAAGCCGCATCATTAGTGTTTGTAGTTCTGATACCTTCTAAGATGGCATCAGTTAAGACGTTGTTGAAAGCACCAGTTATATCGATAAATACTCCTAGGGCGTATCCTTTATACTCCAGTGGCCTTTCAACATTTGCAATTAGTGAGTGTAGTGCTGTCTCCGTGGACCTGCCTTTGGTGTATGCATGCTGTGCCTTTGACATACCATCTGGACCTATAAAGTTCCTCATGTCGGCATCAAGTATTTTTAGGAGAAATGACCTTAAACTAATTGGTCGGTAGTCCTTTGAGTAGAGATGATTGCTTTTGCCTGCCTTTGGTATAAACACAAGTCTCGCTTCTCTCCAACTTACCGGAACAAAGTCATACGTCAAGCATCCTTTGTATATTTGCAGTAGCCAAGGTGATATCAGATGCAGAGCCTTCTGCAGCATGGCTGGGAATATTCCGTCAAGCCCTGGGGACTTGTAGGGGGTAAATGAACTGATTGCCCATTGTATCCCTTCCGTGGCAAGCTTTCCACCTCGTTTCTTGGGGGTTCGAGATTACTTGTATCTTTGCAGCCAGGAAAGTGCGCATTAACAAGCGCCTCAAGCGATTCCCGACAATTAGATGTCCATTCGTTGTTGTCTTTACGGATAAGACTCGGCATTGGTATGGGATGCTTTGCTAGCATCTTCCTTAGTCTAGCCGTCTCACCCGTCCTTTAGATATTGCCACAATATTCCTTCCAGGAGTTTCTTTTGGCATTTCGCATTTCCTTTTTGTATATTCGTAGCGTATCTTTATATTCACCCCAGCATTCTCTACTATCAGCTAACCTGGCTACTACCTGTCACTTCAAAAACATTTTTCTATTATCTCGCTTGATTTCAAAAAAGGCTTCAATAAAATTGCTCTCCACACTATAATAGACCAATTGCAATCTTGCAAATTCGGACCAAATATAAACAAACATGTTCTATATTTCATTAACAGAGTAGGCAAATATTGATCAGACATCCAAACAAGAGAAAATGAACTTCATCAAGACTCCCTAAGATCGGTTATTATATTTCTTATGGCTTATAACAGACTCTGTACAATCATATCACTGCGCATACACAAATGATTGTTATTTATTTATAAAACAAGACGGAAACAAAACCGAAACATTTATTTAAACAACCTTTTTCGACACATTGCAGAATAACGCGGTTAATCCGGTGGAATTCCTTCACCCACGAGGAGCAAACATCTCCACATCTGTGGTAAAGACAATTGTACCAGCATAATCCACACCAACTACAGACAGTTCGAGGAGGTTGACATACGATACAAAAAATATATAAAAAAATTCAATTCATCACCAACAGCAAAACTAAGTTTAATAAGAGTTGAAGGCCCTGGCAGCCAGTGCTCCCCTTGCAATGTAATATAATAATTAAGTTATTATTTTTCAAGTAATAATAATAGTAAATTTAATAACATGCCGCACCCACCGCATTATTAACACCATAAAATCGCTTATCGTACAAAGATTGAATTATGGAATATTTGTATATATGGATCTTATACCAAATAAATTTTAAACCAGCAGCTTTTGAGACAGCTTCTGGCGCCTTCCAATCAACACCAATCAAAAACTTGCTCTACGAAACCAATCTGCGAACAATCGAAGACCCACGAGATTACAAGATTACAAGCGCAATATTCATTAAAACGCTGCTGACACAACATAGTCAAAAATCAGTCAGGTGTAACAAACTATCGAGAACTCATACCAACAATAAATAGAATAATCCAAAATTCCAAACAACTCCACTTACCAAGTCTCATGAACAATATTAACACACCATGGTCGATCTCTTCAATAGACAACCTCTTTACGCCGTTTTGCTAAAACTGACACCAACTCTAAAATATTTCAATCTACGATAAGTATCTAGAAAAATTAAAAAAGGCCTTCTTTCACTTATCTAAGTACTGACGACTCGAAAATGAACAACAGAATTAGTATCAGTTTCATGCATACCAACCAAATCACTAAGATCTCAAACATACCAAGTTACAGCTCCATATGTACTGCAGCAATCATTGCTATCCACGAAGCGGTCAAGTACGCAATTCAAGAAATTTCCATGGAAAACCATTTCCACCGCTAGTTACCAATACCCTGATAAACCACCACCCATCCACCAATCAAACTAATTTGGACTGTATATACAATATACAATACTTCCGACTCTAGACACCAATATACAACATAGATCTGAATAAAGGCCCAAGCTGCCGAAGCTAAGTTACACATTAAAGTCAGCACACAATACCTCGGTAAAGACCGCAACTTGAAATAAATCTATAAATCAGACGGCGGACAGCCCCCGCAGCAACATGGGGCCCATTGTATACTTTCAATTGAAATCTTTCTGCGACTCATCCCAGATCGTTAGATGGTTTCAGAAAAGTTCGAAACGTGGTTTACTTTATGCATTTACATGTTATTCTTACGAGGGTCGGGTATTCGCACAGAAAATCTTCTACTATGTCTATATCAAAGGAGAGTAAGCGACATAGGCCATAGACGGGGCCACCACTACCCAATCAATGATGTTTATTGTGAATACTATCTTTCAAATTATTGCTGTAAAATTTTCAGACACTTGGCTGGATTTTCCACATTGACAAACCGTTTTGTCCATTTCTCTAGATTGAGGAATTGAGATTGGATAGCGAATTCCAAGCTTGTCTGCGGTATACGGTGGTAGACCCATTCATATATTATTTCCGATAGTGGTAATATCAAGTATGGTCTCGTGTCCAGTCCTTGGACCCGATGAATCACATTTCCTCTATCATTAATAATATACTTATGTCCAAATACAGATTCTGGCGTTAAACTGTATGAGGACCGATAATTTGTCAGAGTCAGTTTATTGAAAAGCCCCCCAAAGGAAAAGGAAATAGTCGTACGTAGACCCACAAGTAGCAGTCTAAAGCTATGCAGAAACATCGTGTTAGAGTTAATCAATTAACTTAGTAGAGATCTTAGAATTTCCTTTAACAACAACGTGTAAATAACAAAAGGGGACGAAGCTATAATTGTATAGTTAGAGATGATTGCCATGGTGTGAATTACGACCACACCCCAGACATGTTTTAGCAGCATTTGTTGTGTGGCATTTAGGAAGGCGTAGGCGAACGCCAAACTGCTGCGGAAAGTACGCACACACGCATGAACGCACGTACCCGCTCCTGCTTCTCACTGGTATTCACGAACAAACACACGAAACTATGCTGAAGGTACGTTGAGAACTTTCCACAATTGCCTTCTCGCACGTAATAATAGCGAACATTGCAAGTACAAACAATAAGAACAGCAGCGTCGTCTCATTTGATCTTCCTTTTCGCTTGCGAGCGCACTTATGCCCCATGAAGTGCAAGAGTGATTATTGCCCGTCTAGTCACTTAATAAAAATAGCAATTATTTTATTTAAGAATTTGGTATAACGTTTTAAATGAGTATTCCATGTCCGCACATGGTTTACCTAACTCCGAACTCCATTATGTCAATATTAACAATCTTTTAGCCGGTGAGTTATTCTATCAGCGTAGAATTATGTGAATGGAGCGCTTAACATGGTGGTTTGGTTAGCCTGCCATAGCCCCAACGCTAGGGCTCACACTTATTTCACTTGACAAGATTGAACATTTTTAGTATATAAAAAAATGTGCACCATCTGCTATTTCGAGAATGTTGCCAAGATGCAATTTTTAGCAATAGTAGCAATCAGTTTCAACACAGCAAGCAGATTACTCGCAGAGAGATCCAAGGAAGACTTTAAAACATGGTATCTTAGTTCTTAAAAGGTAATCATGGCACCACAGAACTGCAAGTCCACCATGATATAAAACCATTTTTGTAATGAATATACGTTCCTAGGGATCGCTTGCTCGGCTGCATCATTAACATACACACACACACAGAAATCCAAATGCTAATTGAGGATTTTTACAAAATCATAAACACCTCATAATCGCTATTAAAGATTTGAAATTGGGATTTAAAGGGGCATATTGTGCATTGCTGAAATATTGTGCATTATTATCAGTATTATTATATTATCTTATGAATTAAATAGGATAAAAATATATTTATAATATAGGAAAAGCAGCACAGTTTCGCGAAAATAGAGAAATATGGAAATTTCGGCAAAATTTCAGTTGGAAACGAGTTCAGGTCTGCCAACTCATCAATATAGCAGTCCGGTTTAGTTTGTGACCACTGTGAGCACAGTCTGGTGCCGTGTTAGATTCAGCTTTATTTCTGTCGATGAATCAAAAACCCATTCTGGAACTGACAACCAACAATGTATAGAGGAAAAGTTAATGTTGGAAATTTGTCCACATTCATACCGCATTCACGCATTCTTGGTATAGAATTAAAAATTTACCTTTTCCAATTTTTGAAAGTATTGGCGCAGGAACTGTATTGGATTTTCCGGGCGGCTCACGCACAGCTGCACAATGCAGTCCTTAAGGACACGTTGTATGCCATGTGCTTGTATGTAGTTTTCGCATTCGCGTAGGCTTTGTTGTTCCTCCAGGGTGCTCGCCATAATTGCTGATATGCACTTCCAACTGCACAGTTGTCGCGGAGATTAGAAAAGCTCCGGTCACACGCCTTATGTTCAGCTGTGGAACTCTTTCACTCGATAAACGTCTTGATTTTGCTCGATCGTAGATGCTACCTGGCACAGCAGTTTTCAATCCACGCAGTTAACTAAATAAATTTGCACAGCCCTTGGGTTTCTTTTTAATGGCAGTAAAATTAAATTTTCTTTTTGGTCGTAAGTAATCGTCGTCGTATTCTTCTTCTTTCTTTTCTTCCCCTCCTTTTCACTATTTTTGTGCAGTGCGTTGTAACGTAGACTGGTTTTTGCTATTTTCTAGTTGCACTTTTGTCACCAAAATCACAATCTGACTGCTTTTTTCTTTATTTCATACTAATTTTTTTATTAACTTATTTTTTACAGTCCAATCTTTTTTATTCCCAATCAAATTTCATGATAATTTTTCAATTGTTCAAAAAAAATGTTTCCACTGTCTTTTATGCTTCCATTTATCAAGGTTCGCTTTCTACTCCAAAAATTATTAATCTAGTACAATAACGTAGAACTTGGGAAATTTACTCTCACACTGTTCAAAAGTGTTTGATATTTATATCTAAGACTTAAACCATGTTCACTGCAAAAATGAAGTATCACCAAAAACATAAATGATAGAGACAGAAACATATATAATACATCCGTACATACATTTATACATACATATGTAGTTCTGTCAGAAACATAAATGATATCGTTTATGCTTCTGACTGTATCTTGTAAATGTATTTTGGGAATAGTGGATGTTGTCTTAAATATGTCACTGCGCAATTTCCACATTCCACATATACTTCTATAGCCAGAGTACAGTACGAATAAAAAACTCATTTATACAGAAAAAACCAAACTACAGTACGAATCAAAACAGCCAATTTTTTAACTGAAAATAAAAAATCACCTTTTCAAAAGAATTGCTCACACATATACAACGTCTCTCCCCATTAATAGATTATAATAACTCAAATCGTTGACTTGGACAACTGAATTATAAAAAGGAATTTTTCATTCAATGCACACCAATTCTGATTTTGATTTTCGGACATATCGGGTTTACTTTTAAATCTTAGTGGATGATAAAATATTTTCCTCTCTTTAAAAAAGTGGGCATTTCACCCATTTAATCCTATCACTGAGCAAACAATATATATAGAGAGCTCAAACAGCGAAAATAGTGGTTTAGTAAATTGCTCAGTGCTAGATCTCAATGCACAGCATGTTCCAAAAGCGCAGCTCCCATACAACAACAATTACCAGTGATTTCATTAAACCACTTTTTTTTGCGATTTGAGCTCTCTATATGTATTGTTTGCTCAGTGATCCTATTGACTAATTTAGTACGGTCCGCCCGAATGTTCGGGCATAAATTCCCCCTTTTGTCTATTAATTGGCATCGACCGAAATAGTATCGGCCGGTCTGCTCTTCAAAATGTGGTATTTTCTTTGAAACCTGAAATCAAAACACGTTAGCGGTCCTTTATTGTAAACTTAACAATTATCAAATAAGCAGGAATAATTATTGTATATATTATTTCTATTTATCATGGGCTTTTTATTAGCTCTTCACTTTGGGATCAGCTACTAGTCTGTTAATATACGAGTATGTGCTTGAAACTTTTGTAAAATTATCAGAAAATGGACTAAAAAGTGATCAAAATTTACAAAAAAGTAACACTATTTTTCATTTGGCATAAATTCCCCAATGTGAGCGGCAGACATTAGGAGATTACCTTTGAAGGATAGCACCTAATGAATGTATCTTGCGTATGCCGAAATAAGACCGTAAATGACATGTATATTCCGCGTAATAGTGGGAATTTTAATTTACCTTTTTGTGGAGATTTTTCTTAAGTTCCAAACTTACCGTCAATTATCGTTTTTTTTAAAGAGGGTCGCTCGCCTTCTCACCGCTGTGGGTAGATACGATTTTGCTATGAATATTTAAAAACAAATGAAATTGATTTTTATAAAGTAACTATCATATTGAATGTTGTGAAATTGATAATTATGTGGTTGCGGAACAAATGGCAACTTAATAGCGTACAGTTTCAAGTAATGGAAAAATGTATAAGGAGTATTGATTTTTCAATGATTTTTCTTCCTTTTCTTGCAGATGCGATGGTCCACATGGAATCTCCCCATCAAGGCATTTACGCGCCACTGAGTCAGGCTATGACCGATTCAGAATCCGAAGAGGAAATTCATAATTCAACAAAGCAGCGGCAGCAACAATTTATGCAGAAACCACAGCAGCAGCAACAGCACCAAGAAGAGCTGAACATAAACAGTTCTCTTGGGAGCCGAAATCCGACAACTCCACTTGGCACAGATGCCCAGGCAGAGCGAATGCAGCAGTCGCAACAACAGTTAATGCAACAACAGGAGCAGTTAAACCGACAACGACAATTCGAATTCCATTCGCATACATCAGCAGGTGAGTGGGTGG
This sequence comes from Clusia tigrina, assembly GCA_920105625.2. NCBI lineage: Eukaryota > Metazoa > Arthropoda > Insecta > Diptera > Clusiidae > Clusia > Clusia tigrina. The sequence goes on along the minus strand of OV050032.1, from coordinate 14,971,790 downwards.
GGCTCTTACGATATGATTAAAACAGGAAGACTATGAGTGTCACTTCTTCTCTTTGGTTCTCAACTACGCAGATAGCGATAACCAACCCAGCAGCTACACTACCAACATGCAGCACACATTCCGTTCCGTGATGATGTCTGACATGGGACTGAACACTGATGGCACACCCTGTGATCCCAGCAGCAATTTTTCCAGCTTCAACAGCGACTATGACGAACAAAACCAAATGGATGCGGACAACGTAGCCATACTTGGAAACCGGAGAGTCCTGAGGAGCATTCATCCACTGTCCCCAAGGCGCCGGTTATGCTTTATAGCCTCATTGGTGCTTTGTGTCTTCGCCGTTATTTGGTTTGTGTGGTTAGTACCATGCACTGACGAGAACACATGTCCCGCTCTGGCGGACCGTGTAAAGGCCCATAATTGGCTAAACAACTACACGAAAATTGAACTGAAAGGCGGCGTCAATATTGTAACCGGACTGCGTGATTGGGAAAACAACTTGATATTCCTATATCGGGGTGATGTGTTCTTTCCGGAATTCCGGGATACCGACACTAAACGGAACGGCATTATCTCGCTTATTGGTAGCTCCGGTGCGGTGGCATGGTACATTGAAATGGTGGACGAACCAATTGCAATCGATTGCACGCTTATCGATGTAGACCGGAACAGGCGACCAGATTGCCTCGTTATGGACGAGTACGGCGAATTGGGGGCGATTGATCCCATTTCAGGACAGTGGTTTTGGCGGTTCAAAGAACGTTCAGTCTACAAAGTTGACGCCATGGATTTTCCAATAATTCTACCAGACCTGGATGGTGATGGCGTGGAGGAAATGCTTCTGGTCACAAGCGTTGATTTAGAGAAGAGAACCAAGAGTTTCGTACAAAAAGGAGACTTAAAACATAAAGATTTGAGAGGTGAACGCAATTTCCTACTCATTCTATCAGGTCGCGATGGACAACCTCTTGGCGACGGCATCCAAATACACGACTGCGAGGAGCTTCGCCAGCTGCAGTTGGAGAACTCACACGCAATTACGTACGTTTGCTGGCGAAACGAGACAGAATCGCCCCGTTCCAAAACCCTGGCCGAATTGTTTGCACTCATCACAAACAAATCCATAGTTGGGCAAAAGCTGAAGCCAGCTTCTAAAATATCCCAGCACCGGTACTACGGGCAGCGGAAAGACATCAGGTCGCAGCGGAATATCTACTCATTGAGTGGGCGAGAGCTGGTTGTAGAGAATGATGGTCACTGCCCCCATGACTGCAACGTTAGCTTCGTACTCAGTGAGAATCTCACCGGCAAGCCAAATGTTATTCGGAACTTCACTAGTTCCAGCATGTACGGCATGGTGCCTGCCCAGTGGCATTTCAGGAACACCAAATCGAAAATGTCTGGCTTCGTAATGAAGTTCTGGAAGTGGGAACATTTAAAGAATTCACGAGATGTTCCAATTGGGCGGAGTGGAAGCCACAATTTGGATAAATCGTTCATTGCGAAAAAGCATAAAGTGAATAATAACGGCAAAGGCAACGACACTAGATCAGCCAAGCAAAACCAAACCCAATCGAACAAAACGAAGAAGAGTCGCCGAAAACGCGAGCTGGAACACGAATTCCCCACAAACCAGTTTGACACTTTCGACCGCGTCTTACATCTGCGCAGCGCATTCATCATACAGCATGAGGACGAAGTGCGCGTGATTCGCAACATTGGCAACGCGACCTATCAGAAATCTGGCAACAATTTCCTATTCGACAATTACAGAATGCAGGTGATTACCGAGACGGTTGTCCTGGTGCTATTCGTCAATAATAATACGCGCATAGAGAACACCTCGCAAAGCAACGTCGTGCAGTTCTGCCGCAACGAGACTCGCGGCGTGATTTGCCAGCCCGACCTCAACAACCAAGAGAACTCCATGATAATTGCTGATCTCGATCAGGATGGCTCGCAGGAGCTGGTCTCGTATATGTCGACATTTGTGCAGTCCGACGACGATCCGGAAGTATGGAAACTGATCACATACGTGCGACTGCTGCGTCTCCAAGCGGAGCTGCCGACCTTCTACGACAACGTAGAGAAACATAATTCCAATTAGAGCTCCAGTGGCCACGGATCGGTGACGCTGCAGCAAATCAAATATATCATAATAGAGAATCCACAAGTATTGTGCCATTATACTTGTGTATGTATTTTATTTGCATATATAATTGTACTTCACTAAGTTCGGTTCAATAATATAATACACATATATAATATATAGTATATAATATATATAAATACATATTATATAATATATATAATATAATACACGTATCGACTTATAAATTATACATTTAAACATAATATATACCACGTAAATACATTTAAACTACATATAACCAGGCCCAGCCATGCGTAGATTTCAGCTGGACGCTAGCGTAATGTTTGCCATTATAAATGCATGTACAAGGTGCGTCGAATAAATGGGACATCCTGGTAACTGCTCTGCTAATGTTGTTTTCTTCCCGCGGTCCGACGTGCGCGAGTGCGTACGTGTGTGCGTGTGAGTGAGCTCTCGTATTTTCATCATGTTTCAAATCAAATACAACGAATTGTAATGAGGTGTCGTCACTGCCCTACCACCCGATTGTCCACGAACAAGCTGAAGAGCTCGATTTACAAAAACAAAATCCGAGAGCACTGCGTTAAATGGAACGATACACAGGCTCTGAAGTCAAGCATTGGGAATCCCCTGTCACAGAAATAGGCATGCAGATTAATTAATACTGATAATGTCTGGCGGTGGCATGGCTCCCTTTGACTCGTGTGCGAGTTTTTCGTGCCGTTCGGCTCACGCACATATTAACCAGAGTGCAATGTAATTGATGAAACCAGCCACCCACCTCGGGTGCACTTTTCAAATATGTACCCATTCGACGCATCCTGTACATTTAATTTGTTTTTTATACACATATTTTATACATAGATGAACTTATAAGAAATATTCCAAAGAGCGTAACTATTTCATAGTCAACACAAACAAATTATATAGGTCTTTTTTCAATAAATAATTAACACTTAAACTGAGACTCTGCGAATGAATGCACATTTTTACAATATCAAATACTAAAGGACTTGTTCAAAAAGCTTAAAAGTCCTGCAACTACATTTATGTATTATATTTTAGCCCTGTATCATTTTATTTTCTTATCTGTTGCAATGTGCGCATCAATGCCACTTTTGTGCTCCCAAGAGCGCTGTTGCTGATATTGTTGTTTCTAGGGAACTTCTTTGGAAATGATGTGAGCAATGAATTGATGCCCAACGTGATGGCAGGTCTTGCTGGCTCCAGCTGTGTGGGTGGCTGTAGCACTGCGGGTGCGTCTGCCTTAGTGGTAGCTGTGTGAAGTATTGTAGCTGTATGCAGCATTGTGGCTTGCTGCGCCATTGTTGTTGGTTGGACCTTTGGGGATTGCTGCACCATTGTTGTTGGTTGGACCTTTTGGGCTTGCTGCACCATTACTGTTGGCTGCACCTTTGAGGCTGGCTGTACCATTGCTGTTGGCTGCACCTTAGGGGCTGGCTGAAGTATTGGGGCTGGCTTCAACTTTGTGGCTGGCAGCAGCATTGGTGCTGGCTGCAGCATTGGGGCTGGCTGTAGCATTGGAGCTGGCTGTAGCATTGGGGCTGCCTGCAGCTTTGTGGCTGGCTGCAGCATTGGGACTGCATTGGGATGCATCTTTGTGGTTGGCTGCACCTTTGTGGAGGTGTGCAGCATTGTGGTTGGCTGTATCTTCGTAGCTGTCTGGAATTTTGGGGCTGGCTGACTCTTCGTAGATGTCTGGATCATTAGTGCTGGCTGCAGATTTGTGGCTGGCTGCATTGGGTTTGGTTGCATCTTCGTAGCTGTATGGAGCATTGGGGCCGGCTGCGGCATTGTGGTTGGTTGCATCTTCGGAGATGTCTGGATCATTAAGGCTGGGTGCAGCTTTGTGGCTGCCTGCAGCACTGTGGTCGGCTGAATCTTTGCAGCTGTCTGGATCATTGTGGTTGGCTGCGGCTTCGAAGCTGTCTGGATCATTAGGACTGGCTGCAGCTTTGTGGTTGGTTGCATCTTCGTAGCTGTATGGAGCATTGGAGTCGGCTGCGGCATTGTGGTTGGTTGTATCTTCGGAGATGTCTGGATCATTAAGGCTGGGTGCAGCTTTGTGACTGTCTGCAGCATTGTGGTTGGCTGAATCTTCGCAGCTGTCTGGAGCATTGTGGTTGGCTGAATCTTCGCAGCTGTCTGGAGCATTGGGGCTGGCTCAATCTTTGTAGTTGGCTGCAGCATCGTTGCTGGCTGGATCTTTGTAGCTGGCTGGAGCATTGTGGTTGGTGGCAATTTCGTAGTTGTATGGAGCATTGGGGCTGCCTGGAGCATGGTGGTTGATCGCAGCTTTGAGGCTGGCTGTAGTATCGTTGCTGTCTGCATCTTTGTGGCTGGTTGCATCTTTGTAGTTGGTTGCACCATTGTGGTTGGCTGGATTTTCGTAGTTGTCTGGAGCATCGTTGTTGGCTGCAGCATTGGAGCTGCCTGCAGCATTAGTGGTGTCTGAAGTTTTATGGGTGGCTGCAGAATGGGAGCTGGCTCTACCGTAGAGACTGGTTCCAATATTGTGGCTGACCTTTTTCTTACGTTCTCGTTCATTTTGGGCTCAGAAGATACAGTGCTGGCTGGCAAGATACTTACCCTGGGTGATGACAGCGCATCGACATGGCCAAACAATGCACCACTGACTTGAGTATGATTGTTATTGCGTCCCTTTGGCGCCTCGTGCTTACCCTGATGAATCATAAGTAGGGTGCGATTAATACTTGAGAATGCACACAACTTGCATTTGTGTAGTATGGAATTGGCTAAGTCTGGATGCTTCTGTTGCACGTGTTTCTGTGGGACAAACGACAGATGTCAGATTATATACTATATGCCATAATGCTATAATTGCCAGCATCGCGTAATGACTTACCTGATAAGCAACGCTCTGTATGGACTTGTAGTTGCAGTGGGGGCAGATGTACATCTTCATATTCTCATGGATCATCTTATGCCGCCTGAATGCATTGTGATCGTTGGCCATATAATGGCATATGTTGCATTTGAAGCGCGTAGCCATTTCATGTGTGAGCATGTGCAGCTTCAATGACGATTTGGAGGAGATCACTCGCTCGCACACCTCGCACTGCACTTGTGGGTTGCCGTTTTTGCACAGGTGCTCGCGCAACGTTTTCTGGAGTGAAAACGTGGCATTGCAATCTTTGCAGCGGTACAGCACGGGGGCGCTAGAAGCGATGGTGTTCCCTGCAGCAGCGATGGTTGCTGGCGGATTAGTGCGAATGCGATGCCAGCGGCGGTGGTTCTTCAATTGCTTCGTGTTCTTGAACGCCTTGTTGCACAGGTCGCATTTGAAATGTCTGTCCTCATAGTGGATTTTTGCGTGTGTATTCATCAGTCGAGAGTAAACAGGTGTCTTGAAAGAGCACAGCTCACAGCTATACAGTTCCATGTCGATTTTATGGGCACGCCAAAGATGAGTGTGTAATGTGTTCCAATTATTGAAGTGGGTCTTTTTGCATTCAGGACAAAAAATGGTTAGCGCCGATTTGATGTCGCTGAAAAACAGTGAATTTCAATTTAGAAAGGAGGATTGGTATAACTTCAGGTTGAGCTAAGTGCGGCTGTGCCAACCAAAATGTGGGGAAACCCTTGGATCAAATATGGTCCACTTTGCATCATGAAATGTAATGATAGAACAGACCAGTTACCTTTAACAAGTTCTTTAAGTCTGGTGCAGATAAAACCATTTCATGTTCCTATGTTTGTCTGATAATATATTTTGTAGCGAGGACAGAAGCAAAATTCTTGGGTCTAACTTAGACAATTTCCAGTTGTCGCACTTACGACTGCCGCACCGTGATTGTTATGGAGCAATATAAACTTGTCCCCAGCCAATACTACATAGCTGGAACCTGTTCCTGGCAGTTTCTTAAGGACAAGGTGCTCAATTGACCATTGTCATGGTGTCAAGTGCATAACCTCTTCTTTAATATGTTCCACTAAATGTTTTCAATTAACCTAGTTTGAGTTTCCTACGCTACTCACCCTACGACTCATGAGGACGAAATATGAAATTGTTTGATCATTTCCCCAAACCTCGTACAGCATGAAATATTGGCCAAAGATACACAACACGTCAAACAAAGTATACGACACATTACGCCAGTGAGCGTAGAGCAAATATTTCACAGGCGCAAACGAGCCACAATCAATAAACGAGACGCATTGTTCGACACCCACTCAATAAGAAACCAGCCGAACGCAGCACGAAGGGGGCGACGAACACACTCGCCGCTCACACCAATTCCCGCGACATTCGCACGCAGCCAACTGCTCTGTGATACTCTACGATTGGTTCTAATTAGCGTAGTTACAAGAGGATAAATGCATCAGGCGTATGCATAAAACGCAGCGGCGGAATGGCGGTGTGTAAAGTAGCCAAATGCAATACACTAACAACCAACGAAACAACCAGACGAATGCACAGTCCAAGGCACGAGGACATACAAACACTGCCGCCCCAGCGAAAGCACAGAGCCACGTAATAACCGGTCTCATTGAATCGATGGGTAGAAAATCGTCACAAAGAAACGAGTTGAGTATGAATACAAAAAACCAAACAGCACTGGAGCAACCTGCAGCATGAAGTGCATGCACCACCAATGATACTCTATAACAAAACTACGGCGCAACTGGGGAACTGGTTCAGTCAACATGGCAAAGCAACATCAGTCGGTCTGTGAGGATAGAGTTAGTAGCCAGTTGCAGCCGGAGAAGTGTGAGGCGTCAACTGAGCATGCAGACACAGTCAGTGCAACACGGCGACAATACAAAGGCGGAGCAACCGGCCCCATGATCTCTTGTTCTCTTCTCGACACACAGAAAAATTCTCGCCCACGGCAGTGCTGCTGAACTGTTGACCACCAGCAAATTTATGGTTTTGAACGATTTCTATTGAGACAGACAACGCGACCATATACTCCTGATTTTCATGTATGATTTTCTAAATAGCTACCATGATTGATCATCCACTCCACCGCATTCCACCTAATGACGGTATGTTGTCGGCTCGCCCGCATGAATAGCCTTGCAACGGATGAATGCACCTAATGCACAGAACAAGGCTGAGGCTATTTTCTGGCAACAGTTTATTTATGGGTTTGGAGAGGCGAATTGCAATTTGTAAAAATGTCTGCGTTCATGTTACATACCTGCCGTGACATCGTTTATGGTAGTCCAAAGTGCTCCGGCTTTTAAACCGAAAAACACATCCTTTAAAACTGCACTTTATGCCATCAGTTTTCTGCCCAGTTCCATTGGCAGGCGGCAATTCGCGCCGTCTTGGCATGGTTGTTTTAGCGCCGAAAGGTCGGCCCCGCACCGACGTGCCGCCGATAACAGAAGCTTTGGTAACCGAGGAATTCGTTACATTCGATTTAACCCTAACTGGAGTGGGATTGACTTGCATGAGATTATTTGCCACATAAATGCGTCCGCGTCCGTGGATTTCCGGTTTTGCAGGGTTTTGTGTAGTTGTAGTAATAGCAGTGTCCTTGACCACTCCCATTGCTGTGGCGCTAGCGGGGGACGGCGGCACACCATAACTCTTGGAAATATTATTATTGTGTTGGTCTAACGAGGTGACGGGGACTAGAGGGGGTACGGGTATATTGCACGCTTTAAGCACAGTTTGCTTGTCTCTAGAACCAGTTTTCGTTCCACAAATTTCAGTGGCTGAAGTCGCTGCGCGTACTATTTCTAATCTGGTAGTTATGACTTTGGTTGTGACAGGAGCAAGTGGTGGCATGTTGTCATAATTCGCTGTATTAGATTTGGAAACGAAGGCATCCATTTGCATTCCACTGTTACGTCTTAATGTCATTAAGCTTGTGCTTGCTTGACTCTGCTGGCTCAAGTCATTGTCTTCTAGGGAATTGGAATTGGAACTGCAGCAGTGGAGGGATGGCACACTAATGCTTTCTTTGTCCTGACGTGTGTCTGTATTCGGGTTAAAGTTGGAATGAAAATAGTCAACATTCGAACCGACTTCAAGAGCTATGCTCTCTTCGTGATTTCTTTCTTGTGAATTTTGGGTCCTGGGCTGTTCTACGGTATCATTGTATTCCATTAGTTGATTCGGAAACGAGTTGTTGGTCTGGTGTAGTCCTCCCGTAAGTTCGTCAATATCGCGTATCGAGATCAAAGACATCTGAGGTGTATCCAAGTCGTGAATGTTTTTCTGTGGAGTCTGCATTATGGCTGCGCTTTCCGGTTCCAGTTCCGTTTCCGGTTCAGTAGTATCCGCTACTATGCAATCAAGCTCCTCTCCAAATTCGTAAACTTCAGCCCAATAGCTGTTATAATCCGGGCCACCTGCATTATAAATAGAACTTCGAAGAACCGGCAACTTCAAGTTCGACGTGAAATTGGTGTAACTTTCAAAATCCTCACTAATGGGTACAATGTTCTGGGTGTTGTCCAAGTTTGGTGTAATCAGATTTTCCACTTCATTTTTATTCATCAGATTTAATTCGTCGACCGTGCGCAAGTGCAGAGTGCCTCTGTGCTCTTGGAACTGTGGTTCCTTCAAAATGTCCACATTCTTGATGAATATCTTTTGTTTTTGCTGTTGCGGCGCCTTTAACGGACTATTTGCATTGCTGGATAGACAAAGTACTGGTTCCGGCAATGGGGGCGGAGTGGGCTCCGTTATAATTGGTGTAATAGACGAATGAGAAGAATCGTAATCCAAATTGTTCGCAAATGCCACGCTGTCCATTAAGAAAGTCTTCGCCGCTTCGGTATTAGCGAACTGCGGCATAAAGTTGTTATTTACATGATCGAAAAGATATTGTTCTGATATATTTCCAATTGGAAGCTGAGCTAAATTGGTGTCGTACACTTGCATAGGAGGTGTCAAGCTCTCCTCATTGTTCAGGAACTCATTCGCTCGGACTTGTGGCAATATGATTGGCTCTTTAAGAATGTCCACATTTTTTATGTATATTTTGGGCCGCCGAGGTTTTTCGATTTGCTCCAAATTGCGGTTGCTACCATCAATCACCGGTGCAGTTATATAATTAAATTCTTCATTAGGGCCGACGGAATACAATTCCGTGTCGTTACCCGTGTCCATGAAATTGTCAAAATTCTGTGCTTCATAATTGTGTCGCATCAATGCTGGTTCTCTGAGCACGTCAACACTTTTGATGGATATTTTTTGAACTGGTGGTTTGGAGACCGTGATATTGGAGTTTCCGTTATTTTTACTATTTCCCACTTTTCCGGCTTCAGTCACTACAGTATAATTGTTGTTCCCTGCGAAGTTCATCACCGAGTTGCTGTCATTTCCGAACGAATTCATTGGAAAGAACTTATCTGTAATTTGATTTTCTTCTTGCTCAATAGGTCCACGCCGAGGCTCACGCAAACACTCCACGTTCTTAAGATAAATCCTACTCCTTCGCTGTGGATCCTTGGGTGAAGTATCGGTTGCAATTGACATTGAGGCTGCATTTATTTCGGTTTGATGTGGTGATGTCGCAATATAAGAGTTGGATTCCTTTAACACATTTAACAAGTTGTTTGAATCTTTGAAAGTCATGAGGTGGTCTTCACGTAAATGTGTTTCTAGGGAGTTGTGGGTATAAAACACATTCTTGCAACCTACAAGAAAATTAACAAATACGCAATATTAACTTGGTGCGATCAAGTTTTTGTTAATAATATAAGAGGGGCATTAATAGTAATCGTCACGTTACCTGGACATGGTATTCGTATACGGACTGTTTCTCTGATGGTAAAAAAGTCTGTCAAGATAGAGTGTGTCGGTTTATGGTCGTCGAGGCCCGTTTGGCTGAGACTGATAAATGGACACTGACTACATTTGTATACTTCCGGATAGGATGCAGCAGAGTTGGCACTAATTTCCTGTAGTGGCCCGAGTGTATCATTACCTATAGGTTCATTTTCTGAAACAGTACAGCTCTGAGTGTGTGTTGGAGTGTCCACTCGATCATTACTGCTGCAATTCGAACTTCCCACTGGTGTGACATTAGGCCGTTCTTTTGTTGCTTCGGTACTTTCAGACTTAATAGGTTCGGATTTGATTTCCTCGTGATTAGTATTGCGACGAAAAGCTTTGCTCATTCCATTCCCATTTTTCTGTGGTTGTACGTCTGTGGTATGAATTTGCACAAAAGGGATGTTTGCAAACGGACCTCCTGCACTCTTCATTGAGACTAATGTGCTGGCAGCATTAGTTATTCCAGCATTGGTATTCTTTACTGCGGAGTGATTAGTAGTATTAAGTGATACAGAATGTGGGGGTTGTGGTTGTTGTAAAGCCAATGGAAAGGCTTTCTGCTGCTTCTGGTGTGTCTGCTGCAGCATATGTTTTACGATCTGTTGTTGCTGTTGGCTTTCAAGCAGGTCATCCTGTATGGCATTCAAATAATGGGGTGACTGCTGATCAAATTCAACCACATGCAACGGCGTCGACAAATCTGAAACCTAATTTTAATAGCACAGCAAAAATGTTTTAACAAACCATTTCAATTGCAATAAGAAATATGTGTCTACCTGCAGGTAGCTGCCATAGGAATAGTTCTCGTAACTAGTAAAACCACTGTCATTCATTCTGTTCTAGATATTGCTACATACACTCACACAAAACTATTTAATAATAAAAAAAAATTTAATCGATCATATTTCGTATAAATGTTATAATAACTCAATTATGCTTATAGCAACAGCAACAAATAACAGCTGATTTTCAATACATCATGAAAACCCCTTAAAATCAATATTTCCCAAATGTGTATTTATTATAAAAGCGCCATCTGTGAACCAAACCCAAACTTTTTTATATATCCTAAAAATTTCCTCTAGAAAATGTTCTAGAAATTTTCCATTGTGAATGAATTTCATAACTACGCCCTCTGCCCAGTTTGTGAATTCGTATCATTTCAATTTTAGTGCTAGTTAACAATAGAAATTCATATTAGTACTGCTTTCACGACACTCAGCGTTGGTCAGCAGTTGAGCATTATTTTTAAATTTACCCAACACGTTTACTGATGTGCTACAGGTAATATTTGTTCCGCTATAGTGGGATAATTTTAAAAAATTTATGAATGTTTTTTATATAATAATTAAATCCTCTTATATGTCAATCTAATGTTCACTTAAACTAAAGGTACTATTATATAATCACGAGGCAACCCAATGCAACGAACTGCCACACAATCTATATGCTGGATAATTTTCATTATATGCGACATAAAGAAAAGCAGCGCTGTTCAGATATCTGCTGAAATTTGACTTCTGGTTGTGCGCTTCACTGCGTGAAAGTTTGTTAATTAGTTATATTTATTATTTTCCTTTTATTTGAAAATTGTAACAATTTATAGTAACTTTTAGAATCTGCTATACATTAAACAAAACTAAAAACAATTTTGAAGTGGTTGTAATAACCTCCTTAAAATATTGTTTACCTTCTAAAAGAGAACCTTGCTTATTGTATATATAACAAATATATTTCGATTCGAACTAGGTTGCGTATATATATATATATATATATATATATATATGATATTAAGTGTAGGAACGAAGGAACGAGGAATTATTTTGTATCAATATATTAAAATATAACCCGGTACAGTGAAATGGTCATGTTGATTCAAATTATATATTTTAAGTAGCTAGCACATATAAATTTATTTGTTTTCACTTCAATTAAGCTTTAATTTGTACCTACTTTAATTATTATTAATTATAACAAAAGAGTTTATAGCTAAAGAAGCGAAACGAAGTATGCTGTGATTGATGCAATATATAAAGCGACAACCAAATGTGTCTTAGCTAATATCGTTTGTTAAGTTATAGATTAATATTTAAATTCTTTTTATATTAACATTGTTTCTGTCTCGCCTTTTCTGCGTATATACAGCATATATATATACAGCTTTTTGGGAAGGACCGCTTTTGTTTTATTCTCCAAGTCTGCATAATACGTGATTTAAAAAATGAAACAGGACTTATTCACTATACGAGTATGTCACTTGGAACTAGAAAGAAGTATTTATAGAATGGGAGGATGTTACGGCTCAAATTACCAACACATATCCTGCAGGTGTTAAAAGTACAAAACGCTTTTTCAATTCCAAACCCACTTCGGGATATGATTTTACATTATTAATTCCAGGCTCCTGATTTTGGATGTATGATATACCACTTCTCGTTTCCGTTTATATTCTGTATAGAGTAGTCAAAGTTAATACATTATTGCTTCCCACCAGGAAACCAATATTTTGGGGACCTGATAATAAAAAAAATTGTATGTTTAGTGTATAAATATGCAAACCAAAATATAATTCGTGACATCAAATACAATTATTAATGTATTTATACTCACTTGAAATTTGAAACTATATATATATATATATATATATATATATATATATATATATATATATATATATATATATATATATATATATATATATATATATATATATACATACATACATATATATATATATATATATATATATATATATATATATATATATATATATATATATATATATGTGTGTGTGTGTGTGTGTGTGTGTGTGTGTGTGTGGGTTAACCTCCCTAAAAAGCTCTATATGATACTACTAAATTTAGTTAAATATATAGTAAAATTCGTATTTATGATTCAAGTATATGCAAATAATATTGTAAGGAAATCAGCTGGCATTGCTGTCTGTCTATTCGTAAACTAAATATAAAAGTAAAAAAAATAAAAAAAATCTAAAAAAATTAATATACTCGTATATGTATACATATATGTATCTATAGTATATATTTGCTTCATAAAAAACTGAAAAATGTTTTATAGAAATTTATCATTTTGTTCTATTGTGAACAGCCGATTGTATGCCCTTCAACTGACTTTCAGTGGAGAAGTTATTTCGGTATTTAACCAATTCAGTGAGTTGGCCGGTTTAGTTGGTTTCTTGCGGGTGATTGATTTAAACGTGTTTCTAGTTTGCAGAGAAGAAAAATGTCGAAAATCGGTATTAATGGATTTGGTCGCATTGGCCGCTTGGTATTGCGTGCCGCCATTGCAAAGGGTGCTACCGTTGTTGCCATTAACGATCCATTCATTGATGTGGACTATATGGTATACATGTTTAAATTTGATTCCACCCATGGTCGCTTCAAGGGCACCGTTGTTGCCGAAGGAGGATTTTTAGTGGTCAATGGTCAGAAGATCACCGTTTTCTCTGAACGTGATCCTGCCAACATTAAATGGGCCAGCGCTGGTGCAGAATACATTGTAGAGTCCACTGGAGTTTTTACAACCATCGAAAAGGCCTCAACCCATTTTCAGGGAGGTGCCAAGAAAGTCATTATCTCTGCCCCTTCCGCCGACGCACCCATGTTTGTGTGCGGTGTCAATTTGGATGCCTACAAACCTGACATGAAAGTGGTTTCAAACGCTTCTTGCACCACCAATTGTCTTGCACCATTGGCTAAAGTTATTCACGACAACTTTGAAATCGTTGAGGGTCTTATGACCACCGTGCACGCTACTACCGCCACCCAAAAAACCGTTGATGGTCCATCAGGAAAATTGTGGCGTGATGGTCGTGGTGCCGCCCAGAACATCATCCCTGCGGCCACAGGCGCTGCCAAGGCTGTAGGCAAGGTTATCCCCGCACTTAACGGGAAACTTACTGGTATGGCATTCCGTGTGCCCACACCGAACGTATCTGTTGTTGATCTAACAGTGCGCTTGGGCAAGGCTGCCACCTATGATGCTATCAAGCAAAAGGTTCTAGAAGCTTCCAACGGTCCCATGAAGGGAATTCTCGGCTACACCGACGAAGAAGTCGTCTCCACTGACTTCCTCAGTGATACGCATTCATCTGTATTTGACGCCAAAGCTGGCATCTCGCTCAACGACAACTTCGTGAAGCTGATTTCTTGGTACGACAACGAGTTCGGCTATTCAAATCGCGTTGTCGATTTAATCAAATACATGCAGAGCAAAGATTAGAGCGTTGCAACCAGTAAAACCGAAGACACTCAGACAGGAACTGTGGTAGCATTTAACAATAGCACACACAATGCAAATACTCCAAAGGAATATGAATTTTCAGTGTATTATTTAACTACACCCTCATAGAGGGCAAGTACAATCTAATTGCTTTAGTTTAAGTTTTCAAATGTCATGCAAACCAAAAATTCCTTTTAAAGTATAACCAAAAAGTGTGAAGGTTGAATCATGTATTAAAAAATCACCACCAAACCAATTCAAGTAATAAAAAGTTGCATTCTTATCAATCCGTTTGAAATCTCATTTTCATATTTTAAACAAAATTGCGCTTACTTTTTTGCCGGCTCGTATTTTTGCTTGTTGTATAATCTTTTTTGTATCTGCTTTGAAGAGCGATACACACACACACCAATGTGCAGATACCTTTTTCCTTTTTTGTATGTATGCGTTTGGCTTGTTGCACTTAACTACACATTATATGGTCATGTACTCAGTGGATGTGTTAATTTACTGCAATAAATATAGTGTATAGCACAAACATATGTACAAGAATTTTAATTAATTGTTGTTAATTTTGCTACAAAACAATTCAAATTTATATTTTATCACAAATTTTGTTTGTATGTACATATGTATATATAATTTCTTCAACTTCAGTGTCTTATCGTCCTGTTCATCTCTTGTCAGGTGACTAATTGCAAAAACAGCAAGTATCCATTAAAATGCACCTATACTGATTTCAATTGTGAAATGGGGAAGGAATTGCACTCCTACGCACACACACATGTTCCTGCAAGCCTTGTTATGCTGGTATTGGCGTCATGGCGTACCGCCATCTTTGCTTTGGGGATGTTTTGGGGTTTTTCTATGCACAGGAAACAGAGGTACTATAAACACAACACAACTACTCAAAAAATTAAATAAATATCAAGTATTTGGTGGTTAAAAGGAACGGACCAGTTTCCTTTATTCTAATTTGCGTTAAAAAAAATAAAATAAATTGTATACTTCGTGCAATGTAATTGGTCAATGTACATATGTATGTATATATGTACACATATTGAAGATTTTTGAAAAATTGAGTTTAGTGAGTTTAATTAATTTCTTTTTATTAATGATCCAGCAATTCTTTATAAATATTTGTATGGTTGGACAATTTTACTGAAATTTGGTGGCGGTGGGTTTTCTTATGGGACAAAACCATTCAGATGTCCAAAAATTTATGAAGAGATTTTTGTATTGGAAATAATACAGTAATAATTTGTTACAAATAAATTAAATTATACAAAATACAAACTACGACCGATTTCATTTTATTGCGTGTTTTTGATACACTAAATAATTTTAATTTTTCCATTTATTCATTGGTTGTGTGCAAATAGCATATATTTAATTACTCTCTATTTTAATTATTAATTAAAGCTGATGCCAGCTTTAAAATCAAACACTATATAATAATCGTATTTGTTTAAAATGGAGCTGCGAAAACATTTAAATCGTTGGCAATCACCTCGTTCCTCGCATTTCCTTTACTATATCCAAATATCGTATATTTCGTTAATATGTCATATTTGATAGTGGAAATATGACTAACGAGACGATTATTTCTCTCTATTGTTTCTTATAACAGGTACTTTGTTTAATTTTTATACATATTCTGGGTGTTAATAGAAAAAAATATAAATCACCCTGTTGTGAACTCATTTTCATCACATCCAAATAATATAAAATCGTGTTTTTACTCACCCAGTGCGAAACAGCTGTCGATAGACGTTGTAGAACTGTCTAGAATTTGGGAGTTGCAAAGATTCAATTTTTTTTTTATTGAAATTAAACATTGATTTTCTAAATTGTGCTTTCTTTGCTTAGATCTCAGAAATCATGTTCACATTTCGTATTGCTATTGGTTATGCACGTCCATTTGCGACGGTGCGCTCGCAGCCGTTTTGCAGGCAATTGACCAGCCGCAGTTCCTTGCCACCGCCGACAAAGTCGCAAGCTAAACGTACAAATGGACCAAGCACATTGAAGCTAGCTCTAATTGGCACTACAATGGGTCTCTTTTCTGGGACGGCATATTCGTTGTATGGCAGTTGGAAGGATAAGAATGCCCATATGGAGCATGAGAAAATCGCACCTCAGATTATTAATCAATTGCCAACCGGCGTTAAGATCACAAAGCGCTTTATCAATCCTAAAGACACGTCGGGGCTGGAACTGGTGCTCTTTCAGTTCCAGACATGTCCATTTTGTTGCAAAGTACGCGCTTTCCTCGATTACATGGGGATTTCGTATGCAGTTGTCGAAGTGGACGCAGTATTACGGCAGGACATTAAGTGGTCTAACCAAAAAAAGGTCCCTATGGTATTGATGCGCCAACGAGACGGACGCTATGTACAAATGAGCGATTCTAGCGCAATAATATCAGTGATTGCCTCCTTCTTAAACGATCAGCGGAGTGATGTGGGTGATTTGGCACAATTTTATCCGACAATTTCGTACTTTGATGACTTCCAGAAGAAGAAGCATGATATTATGAACAAATACTTTCTAATGTATCAGGATAAAACTCCCAAAGGCTTGACTGCTGAAATGCAAGAGTAAGAATGTTCATTAAAACCATAGGGATAATTAATTATATTTGCATTTTATATATAATGCATTTTAGAAACGAACGTAAGTGGCGTACATGGGCTGACAATCATCTGGTCCATCTCATTTCCCCCAATTGCTATCAAACACTCGGCCAATCGTTTGAA
Organism: Clusia tigrina; assembly: GCA_920105625.2. Classification (NCBI taxonomy): domain Eukaryota; kingdom Metazoa; phylum Arthropoda; class Insecta; order Diptera; family Clusiidae; genus Clusia; species Clusia tigrina. The sequence goes on along the minus strand of OV050032.1, from coordinate 14,954,893 downwards.
ACTTTCAAATGGTTCTCTGAAGCCGGTGAATGGGATGTACACTTCCCCAAGTGGGAACGTAACTTAATGGTTTACGTTGGTGCGTCTGCTATGTGGGGTATTAGTAAAATGTTGAAGAAGCGACACGGTCTCACAGATGATGTCCGCTCGCACATCTACGACGCACTTGACAAATGGACTCGTGAGCTCCAGAAACGCAACGTTAAATTCATGGGTGGCGCAGCTCCAAATCTTGCCGATTTATCTGTATTTGGGGTACTGAGCAGTATGGAGGGCTGTGAGGCATTCAAAGATTGTTTGCAAAATACAAATATCGGTAATTGATAATCACGAATTGCATATGAATTGTTAAAAATATGTGTTTTTGTATGTTGTTTTCAGGCGATTGGTACTATAATGTAAAGAATCTTGTGCAAAAGAATCGGGGAAATCTAATACGCGAGCGAATTGAAGGTAAAGCAACCGACCAGTTAAGACCCATTGTGGCCTAAAGAAAGTACCTCCATCTCCTTTCCTGCATATAAAATTTGAAGTGCTGTGGTAGTTGCATATTTAGTTTTAACATATTAATTTATTTATTAGTTTCAATCCCAAAGAAAAGTATGAAATATTGCAGATTCAGTAAAATGCTAAAATTATGACCGTCTAATTTCTGATTCTATTAACGTTAATAAAAATTTATTATTATCCCACTGATAATTAATATGCTTTCGATTATCAACTGTGCCTGGTTTATAGAAGCAATCAAGTGGGGCTGTGGACTCTTTTAATTTTAGCTTCGACAAAATTAAAATGCCACAAAAGAACAAGTGAGCTTTAACTCAATTAGTTTATAATCTATAAATATTGATTGATTTGTATCCCTATTTTTAAATCGTCGTTTGTGAACCCTCTGGCACATATCGGATTGGTGTGGTAATCCTTCGCTCCCAAAGATATTTAGTTGCAATTAAAATCTGGCCGCTCAGCTAAGTTATGTATTTTTATACGTAACTTTGAAAAAACATCTGTTCATTGCATTCTTAAAATGGGTGTCATTTTCTTCCACATTCATTTAAATTAAACATGTTTTTTTCCATATATATTATTTATTGAATCTTTCTTAGAATATAAGAAACTCACAATAAGTTTTCGAATCTTAAGAACTAATTTAAAATTAATATGTGCTTCGCCAATGAACTGAATTAGCATAGGATTACGTAGGTACATAAATTAAACATATGCAAGCAATTATGCGGATAACTTCAAACATTATAAAAGCGTGTTCATTATCGTAATAAGTATGTATAAAGTTATAACTTTATAAATTTATCAGCGAAGAACGCATAAACAACAACTATGTTTCTTTACTTTAAGACCATTCATCTAATGTAAGTTTATACTTTATTATTATTATACCTTACACCATACTAAATTATGTCTCCAAACGGGTTGGGGTAATGAGTACTAGCAAATAACACTCTGTTCGAAAAGAAAAGTACTTAGAAAGAAGCATTTTTGAGACCATACTCGGGCAGATTGGAACCCCTCGGCTGTGAGTCTAACATACTTACCACTAGACTACATAGTCCGGGTACATCTATAAAGTAACTTATCATGAACGCATCTAAAGAGGTTTCCGATTTTCCCTTCTATGTATTGTTTGTAACATCGAGACAACTTTCATCACGGTTGCGGATATGCTAACCTTGGTAAATGTTTTAAAATAATTTTCCATTTTTGACAGTAGATCTTTAAAGTTCAGCATATTTATAGCATTTCCCAGATAATATTTAACAATGTGTATAATTGCAATAATGAGTGTCAACATCCTCAATATATTTTATATTTTCACTCTCAAATTATACACGATTGTATTAAAAGTTTTAATACTTGTATTTGATAAGGAACACTCTGTGAAACACAAAACTATAATTCTTATTAGTCCAACCTGTGCCGTCAGTTAAGCTGTCAAATCAAAAAGTTGTTTGTCATTTGAGCGAGTTACAATTGCTTATAGCGGCAGAGCGAATCATTTGCAAATCATCGTAAAAATACATTTGACTCCTTTGAGAAAGATCTAGAAATGAGTTTCTTTGAATACAACAACTTTCCAGACTATAAAATAAGTGGTGCTGAGCACTCGGATTTCTCACCATATGAATCCAATGGCGGGTAAGTGATGGCGAATTTTAAGACTTATTTTTTAGGGTTATTGGCTGCGAAATAATAATGCCGTTACTTTCTTTTATTCTTCGTATAAATAGTTCTATCGTTGCCATTGCTGGTGAGGATTTCGCCGTAATTGCGGCCGATACACGTTTGAGCAGTGGCTACACCATTCACACCCGCAATCAAAACAAACTTTTCAAGCTCTCATCGGAGACCGTTCTGGGTTCCACAGGCTGCTGGTCCGATTCGATTGCACTGACCAGTTTGGTGCGCGCTCGCATGCAAATGTATGAACATACACACTTGAAAACCATGTCTACAGAGGCAATTGCCCAAATGGTGTCTATACTTATGTACAACAAACGTTTCTTCCCCTACTATGTGTCGAACATATTAGCTGGCGTGACTAAAGAGGGTAAGGGTGTTATTTACTCATATGACCCCATTGGTCACTGTGAGAGCTCTAAATATCGTGCCGGTGGCACAGCGGGTGCATTGCTGCAGCCTGTGTTGGACAACCAAATTGGTCTGAAAAACATGAATTTGGATAACGCTTTCCCGATATTGTCGAAAGATCGTGCTGTGTCCGTTGCAATTGACACTTTCATTTCCGCTGCCGAGCGCGATATTTACACAGGTGATTCAGTAATCGTCAACATCATCACTAAAGATGGCGTAGATGTTAAGGAGGTACCGCTGCGTAAGGATTAAATATTAATAACTAAATGCATAAAAGCAATTTTACTTACATTTATATTTAAATTTTGTGTTTATGTGACATTCGAAAAAACTTGGAAAATAAACGGTTTTTAATTCAATATTTATGCATCAGCCTACAGATTAAATTGCTAAATTATAATGAAAAGTGTGCATTTTGTTGGTAGGCGACACATATGAAGGAGGGGTTTGAAGTGCTCAACTGAGCGGATTTATAATATTTAGTTTAAGAAAACTTCGCGACGTTGTTGTTTCTCATACAAACGGGGTAATAACTAATAACCACTCGCACATGATGCCCTCTGTAGCAGGTTGGCCACAGGGGTGCGTCATCAAATTAACGGAGGGCCTGTAGAAGAAATTGTGATTAAAATTTTGAAACGAAAATGAATTCTTCGTAGTACTTGGTATTTATCATATCAGGGGAAGATGGTAACTTTTGCAATACGAGTTGGCTATGTTTATTTTTCTATGAATTGCCAACCGAGACCACAAACTCCAATTCAACATGTACATTAACACAAATGAAAAAACAATGAGCACATGCTTACGGCTGATTAATGGCTATGATGATTTTTCTAGAACGTTCTGCAGAGCATGCATAGTGAGTTCTTAAATTAATTCCGCTATGAGGGAGTATTCAGATGGTGGTTGCGCTTATGTTCGCCTCTTCTTCTGGTTACTGAATTTTCTCTTATGTTCTTGTTGCTTTCTATCTTTATAATAGGTCAGAAATGTGGCGCACTTTTCAAATAATATGACAGAGACATGCGTTCTTCGCCTACACTGCTGCTCCACGTATATGATAAGAGGGCCCACTAAAACAATCCCTATCACGGTGTTAATTGTATGGTAATTAGGGCAAACTGCATCGATGCCCGGACAATTTAAAGTACGAGACTGCAGTGCACTATGCTCATTATCAAAGAGAACGGAGATATTTAACAAGAATGTAGTTTGATTTTCGATTTCTTTATTTTTATTTTGGACATACTCGTAATATAAATATTTATTTTATTATATAATATAATAGTAATATATGCATGTATTGTAGTCGTAATAATTATGTGTGTATGCCAGGGACACATAGACATAATAATTATTATAATTAACTTCTTTATTTATTATTATTATTCTCTTTTTATATTCTTACACATTAATTTAATTGGATTTTAAATGAATTTATCGATTTCACCTAAAAAATCGTTTGCCGCATTAAATGTCGTCTAAGTCGTATTGTTCAGCTCTGTTACACAGTATTATTTAATTTAATTTTCTTTCTTGTTTGGTTTTTTCCAAAATTTATTTATCGTAGCTATCGATCTGCGCTCTACAACAACTCCCTACATTTAAGATATTTTTGTCATCACCGCCCCACCGCCCCCTCCCCCTGTCAAAGTCAAAGTGGCAAATGGGATATTTTGAGTGTGCATGTGTGCATGTGTGTTTTGAGTGTGTGTGTGTGTGTGTGTCGGTGTGTGTGAGTCTGTGTATGCATGTCTCTCTTTTACAAAATAGAAAATTAAAATTGCATTATTTTAAAATTTACTTTTTAATCAATTATTGTTTTAGGCTTCTGTTTTCCTTGCTTTAGTTTTGTTGTTTTCTTTTTTGCAATTGTGTATGCTAAAGTGTCTATCTGTCTCTACTAACACGCTTACTACGTTAGTGCCGCTGCGCAGCAGCTTGCCACATATTCCTGGGCCCATTAAGCCTCGGGCAAAGCCTTCAGCTCCTTTATTTGTTTAATCAGATATGCCTTTTCGTCGTTAAACTGCTCGTCTTCGGAACGATCCGTATGGAAGTTGGTTAAAAAGTCGACTAACTTTGTCTGGTTGCGCAGCAGGATATCGAGAATCGGTTTCGGCTTGTTGGGGTTAGCCACAAATACCTTGAAAACGTGGAACGCCTCAAATTGTATATTGCGTGATTTCTCCTTGAGCATGTTCATCATCAGCTTCAGGTTCTCCGGTTCCGAAATGTAGCGTGTCATTACAGTAAAATTGTGCCGGTCGAGCAGGAGCTCACCTAGTAACTTCAAACTCTGACGACGGGTCACGTAGTTCTCGGAGTTTAACAGACGCTGGTAATGCTGGGTGAAGAATTTGTCGTAGTTACTCTCCAGGAATTCAGCACACAATAACTTGTGGCGCGTGAGTAACTCCTTGAACGTAGAGAACGCATCGGAGGCGATGTCGAAGGTGGATACCTCTACGTAGCGGAAAAACTTGAAGAATTCTTCAGAGTGAAGCATGATCTTGGCAAGCGCCTCGTATCGGGCGCACTCACGCAGCATAGTACCAGAATTTAGGGCAATCTCCGGATGTGCGTCCTCGTAACCAGCCATTAGCGTAAATAAAATCTCCGGCTTGGTGCATATATATTCCACCGTAGGTGAGCGAGTGCCGATCTGTCGACGCAATACATTGTTAAAAATAAGCGCGACATGCTTCTTACCTTCGAAGTCGATCCGATGCAGGTTCTGAATAAGCAACAGCAGCAAGTTGCTGTTGTATAGCTCTTGTGACAGCTGAGCCACCACGTAGTCTGCCGGAGGCTCCGTGTCATTGCTGCCATACAACATATTCTTTATGGACACAAGATTCTTGCTGACATCCTCCTGCGCTTTCTCAACCTTACGGTCACCACCAGTTTCCAGTGCATTAATCGCTTCCTTTAAGGATTTGACTAATTCAGCGGGGGTCTTCTGTGATTTACCAAAGAGTGGCATTTCCGAATGAGTTGTTGTTTCACGGTTCACTGTTGAAATAGTTCTAAGCTGAACTTGACGACTTTAACAAGCAAATAGTTTTTATTTGCTTCTTTAATTTTTACTGTTTTAATTTTTAATTTTTATGTTACTGGGTGTAGTTGGGTTGCGTGAAGGAAAAGTTTTCTTTTTTTACTTTTCTCTCAGTTTTTCTTCGTCTTCTCGTTTTTATTCGGTTTTTCGTCGAGTTGACATTTAAGTCGTATCGTCAATAACGACAGAGCTCATACACTACTTTACCAAACTTTTTTCAACGCAGAACAAAATATATATATTTAATAAATTTGTGTTTCTTTTTTTGCTTTTTACGCAAATACTCTTCTCATTAACTTTAAAATTCTATATTTAACTTTTAATACTTATATTTTTTTCACACGAATTGAATTGATTTTATTATATGTCTAGTGTACAATAACAATAGAGAAAATTTTAAGCAGCATTTACGGATTTGCACCAAAAATACTGGGAAAAAGAAATTACAATGCTGGTATTTTCGGCACTCAGCACCACTCAGCGGATGAGCAAATGATAAGAATTCAGTCAACATGTTGTTCAGTGATGGATCGTAGGTAAAATTTTTTATGTTGGTAAATTTTAATTGATTTGCGGATTGCACTAACTTATTTGTTAGTAATTCAATGATTTCAAATGCCTAATAGTGTGTTTCTAAATGCACCGACGTAGTCTCAGGATAGCTACCGCTCAGTTCAAAGAAATAATATAACCGGTAAAACCCGTGAATTAAAAATAATAATAAATAAAGCATATTAAGACATTTAGTAAGATAACATCATAAGAACTATATGTAGCAGAGAGCTGCAGGCTCTGGTAGTTAGTGCTCCTTTATCGTGTTTACTAATAATTATAATTTAATATATATATATATATATATATATATATATATATATATATATATATATATATATATATATATATATATATATATATATATATATATAAAGCACTGTATGCGTGTTGACTTAAGTTGCAGGAAAATTATTAAATTCTGAATGGCAGTTTCGAGAACTAACTGAGGGACAAAATTTTACCATACAAGATTTTGAACAACTTCACTCTTATAATTCAACTGAGATTAAAATTTTTGATGATTTTAATCTGTTTAAATTGATTAATTTTGGTAGACCAAAAACTATCTATTATAATAATAATGTGTTTAAATAATAATATTCAAATTTTTTTGGGCCCCTCCAAAGACGCAAATTTTAATATTATGAGTTAGTAATGTAATCAGTTGAAATTTTCAAGGGAATATTCCCGATTTAGAAACATCCTAGAAATAGGTTTTTTAATGGCAAATTTTTCTTATAAAATACTTAAAATTTTCCGAAAATTACAAACTAGGTGTTTACATAAATAAATAAGCATAACATATTTAACTACTAATTTATCATCCGTTCAATTTTCTGCTACATAATGGTAGGAAATTTGGTACCTCGCACCGATGATTTGAACGACAGGGTTGTTAAGACAACTGGCTAGATAGCTGACTCTACATTTCATTATATATTAAAATATTGATTAACAGTTATCATAGATTTGTATAGGTACGCGTGCTTCACCAAAAAAAGTCAATGCGAAAGGAATTGCATTAGTGTGCGAGAAAATTATTTTTCACCAGGGACCATTGAGCCAAGTGCCAGTGGTGAAAAACTACTTATACACCATTTTAACTCTATTTACAACAGTGTTACTGGAGCACATGATTGTGTAGTAGGTTGTATATTCATATTACCAGCAATTTAATGGATTAGTACAATTTGTAACAGAATAGCATAAAACTAAATGAAGATTCACTACAATTCAGCATAATATATAAGAATCTACTATAAAAGGTGTTTAAAAAATTAGATTAACTTCATGGTTGCGAAAGGAGTATTTTAGAAATAATTTATTTAAATTATCGATGATAATTTTCACAATTTTTGTATTAATCAAATTCATAAGGGCTTTTTTTGAAAAATTATAACTGTGTTAAAGTTATTCGTTTATATTGTGAATGATTAATGTATTTTTATATGTGTTAATTAAAATGAATTTGTTAATTCTTCTATATAATCTTCTATACGCGTATATTTAAAAATGGAAGTTTGTATGTCTGTCCTTTATAGAATCGTAAACTATGCATTTGATCATGTGATAATCTTCAGCAAAGTTGTTGTGCATGAACCCACGAAGGTTTCTCAGTTGGTACCGGTCCAATTGGACAAAGGGGCGTGGTACCTCCCATACAAATCACAAATTAAAAATCCATTATTTCTGCTCCGGTTAACATTATTTGAACAATATTTGGTATATAGGTTTAGTGTACATATTCTAAGTGCTGCTGCAAATATGGGCGGGATAGGACAAAGGGGAGTGGTACCTCCCATACAAATCAAAATGAATTGAATATTTGTATAATGTCTTTCCTTCAAATTTATTTATTTAAACAACTCATCCGATTTCAAAAATTCTTTGACCAGCTGAATGCTACACCCCTCCTACAATTCAGGGGTAGCGAAGCGCACCGGGTACAGCTAGTATATTATATAATCTGAATGTTATTTTATGTTTGACATATTGATAATTTTTATTTTGCATTAAGCAGGGCATACACGGGCAACTTATTTGCCAAATCGGTTTGTGTTGAAAGGCATTTTTGTCGTGTATGGCGTTGTTGGCAAACCGATCGTAAGTTTTAAAATTATTTTGATTTTGGCGATTCGTTTGTAAACATGTTGACGGTGTATGTCTTCGTTTGCAAATATCAGCTCAGCTGGGCAGAAATTTTCGTTGCATGGAGCAGCGTTGCATGGGCAGCGTTGCATGGGCAAACGAGAGCAATATTTCCTAGAAGAGTTCATAGAAGCATTTCGAAATGAACCAACCTTATGACAAATCAAACGCGATATTTATTGATATAAATTGGAAAAGGTTAAGTAATGGAATAACTTACTTATAAAATACCAACAAATTGATAAAGATGCTACTATAGAAATTATAAAAACCAAAGTAGACGTGAATTCGCGAAGGTACGCAAAAGTGAAAAATTATACCATAGTGAGGAGCTCCATACTTAGTTTTACTCAGTAATTGCACATGCGAACGCTTATACCTCTCACACAACCACTTATCCCTCTCACACATCTATTTTCGCTCTCTTTTACCATTCTTCGCTTTAACCATTCCTGAATCACCAAAAGCGCAATTCTATCGGTTATATTCAAACATATTTACTTCACAAAAACCACAGAACAAATGAAATTTTTTCAATCGGTTTGCGGTGTATGGCCAACTACCTTCAAACAGATTTGACAAACAAGTTGCCCGTGTATGCCCTGCTTTACACTTGTCAAGGTTGAAATAAGCCAATAAGGGAATCGAGCACCCAAAAATCTTCTCTGTGTACCCAGTGGGTGCTGAAGAAATCACAACAAATATTTGTTATATATTTATGAATATATATATATATATATATATATATATATATATATATATATATATATAAAAATATATATATACATATATATATATATATATATATATATATATATATATATATATATATATATATATATATATATATATATATATATATATTTAAACTACTTTCTTCATGGTACGAAACTCTCAATTCTACTCCCATATTTAATGGTATCTATATCAAATTAAACTTTAATTTGTGTTGTTATTGTTTCCCGCGGATAAGAAAAAAATAGATCTCTCAAATCAGCTGTGGAGGGAAAGAGAAAAGTTGCATATCTATATTAATCCATGCTGCTGAATTGAAGTCTACGGGCACTGAATATTCTGAGTATTGGTGAAATTGGTTTCAAGGCCGTTGGCAGGATACAATGATAAGGAAACCCTTGCCTGACATGCGCTCTCTTGCTAACATTGTCCTTAACGGCCAATATTGAGAATTTGTGATTTATGGCGAAAAATGTTAAGCATAAAACGGATTTTTGGTGGTCTATCATATTATTATTATTATTATTATTATTATTAATATATCTTACACCATAATTAATAATGAGTGCAAGGTGTTTGGGGAATAATTACTAGCTACTGAAGCTTTCGACTCAAATGTTCATTCTTCATCATATTCGAAGCGCTGTAACTCGATGAATATCACAAAAAGCAATAGTACCGGCTAAGAAGGATTGAGCAATTAGTTCAAACTTTATTTTATAGTATTCAGTAGAATTCAATTCTGATTAATTTCATCTGTAATTTTCTTCATTAACAAAATCTATAATTGAAAAATGAGAACAATTTACATACATACTTCGAAGCAAAAATCGCCATGGCGTGAGTTTTCGTGAAACTGTCCTATTTTCTAAGTTTTGGTGCCACCCATTATTTCAATCGAACCTTCCGCTCCCAGTTGATTGTCTTTGCAGAACTGCTCACCCACTTTTTGCATAGTTTTATCAGAAGTGTACCTGTTTTGTTTTATTTTTCAAAAAATGTTCAACCTAACATCTACTCGTATATACCCCACAGATTTCCTCATACTGATATACGAGGAAGTTATGCGATTGTTTCCAAGTTGAGTTCCTTCCAAGACAACTCAATGTAGCTGAGGGGCATTAATATGCTCAGCCCTTCAAAGCAAAAAACGTAGGGATATTCTGGCTGCGGCACTAATACAACGCGCAGGTCTCGCACCAAAAACCTCTTCTAAGAGGTTCCGTACTCTTGCATGGATCCATCTAAACATGTTGACATAATCCGCATACAATTATTTTCATTTCATGATTCATTGGGTTAATTGGAGTGTATCAGCTTTATCAGGCTAACAAACTAGGCGGCTCCTGACCTATGCATGCGCACATCTATGAACAATACTTACTTCATTTTATTTATTTAACTATTTATTAATACAGCCAAGTGGTTGATTTTAATGTATTTTATTTTATTGTTTCATTGAGAGTTTTTAAATAATAATAATTATAATTATAACATATGATAAAATATTAATAATATAGAAATATCGAATAATTGTAATAATAATATGTATATGTATGCTTCATAATATTTTATTATAATTTTCATTTATTTGGGTACTATACTTAAGTGTTTTTTATTGGCGTTACCGTTGGTGTTGTTGTCGCTCAAGCTAGGAAGGAAATGTAATGGGAAACTTCTTCCAAGCGATACGTTGTTACAGTTGAAAATTGATTATTTTGTTTATGTGTTTCTTGTTTTTTTTTTTTTTTTTTTTTTGTAGAATATGCACTCGTCGTAATTTGATAAATCGCTAATTAATACACACACACATACATATTTAGATCAATCGATAATGATAAATATATTTTATATGTATCTATATACTCGTATTTACTAGTGTAATTATGTGCAGGGTTTTTCACATTCGGTAGGATAAACGAGCACGAGTACACACTGCGCCCAGTCGAATAAGTAAAGGAATATGCAAGCAGCACTGGGCGAGTAGGCTGCGGAACTAATTCAGATTTCTCAATAGCATGCTTAGTGGTAAGACACACGCTGGGACGCCGGAATTGAATTTGCAGGTGATGGCAGTGACGTATTTATTTATAATAAAAGGCTGTTTCGCATCTGAACTGTCAAAACTGGCACTTACAACAACACCAACAGTCAACCACAGCGATGCAACTAAGTTTAGAATGCACGAAATAGAACAATTCCAGTACCACTCCCACTCCCAGTTCTAGTCCCAGTCCCAGCATGTTTTCACTTTCACTATCAGTTCAATTGAAAGTACAGAAACGTCATACAAAAATGTGAACTGAGCTGGACTACAAAAATGCCAGTGCAGCTAATTCATGAACTGAAGGTGGGCTGAAACTTGAATTAGATGCGACACGAACACAGTTCGGAGCGATGCGAACAAACCAAAATGGTCAGTCAAGTACGAGTGAAGATACAAATTAGAGAGTTCAAATGAAAGCATTTTCTGTTGCACAATAAAATCTTTTGGGTGCACATTAATGTAAGCGGTTGAGGGCTCTCTCCACTCTGATCTGCAGTTCAAACACGCACTGTCAATGAAAGTGATTCTTTTTTAAAAGTTGTGAAGAAACAAAATGGAACTGCGTGCAAAGGCCAGGCAGAGGGCCGAAGCGAGGCGCTTCGGTTTATGTTCGCTTTGGCCAATGCGATCCGATCAATCGGTTTCGTTTTTTTGTATTATGCAATTTGCCCGAATCGAACATTTTCCCACATATGCCCACTTTTTCCTAAGAGCAGCACAAGAATGCATACGAAGTGAGTTCTGCCAGCGAATACGAAGCGCTTCACTTTTCATGACCGAGCGCCTCGGCGCAGGTTAAATACTAGTGGCGATGGAGTGTGGATGAGGTAGTTTTAAACGTATCGTTTGTGTACGGCTGGCTCTGTGCATTTAATTTGAAATGATTGCTGTTTTGTACAAAATTGCCCAGTCAATGTTTGTGTGGTCCCTTGGGAAAATGAGTACTAGGTAAATGCATGTGAAAGCGCTGTTCTAAGAGAATCCTTGCATCGGCAGCATTACAACAAACTTCATGGCCAGACCAAACTGATTGGAAGCACAAACGTATTTTATATTTATTGGAATTTCTTATTCGCTTACGCAACTCCCTTTTGGGCGGTCACCAAATACTTTGCAACTCTCTCATTGAACGAATCTCAGTCATTCTCACTCTCTCAGTCGGCCCATCGTTACAGCTTATCAAGTTAGTGTGTTTAGAGAGTGTGTGGAAAAGTCGTTATACTGGACAGTTTCTGCTTTCATCAACTGGTCATCATTTTGCTGTGGTGTAGTCCCCTCGAATTCGTATGGTGTGGTCGCCACGGCCTTGGTTCGGTGCCCGTGATTCATTTGCATCCATCTACTTATCAACTGTTGCAGTATTGCATACCGAACGTTAAACACCCTGTACCATATATTATATATTTACGTGACACATACACATAGAAGTATACATATTATTATTTTTAAATTTGTTTGTTATTATACTTCGTTTGGTTTTGTTTTTTTTCACTTAAATTTAAGTGCATTTTTCAAAATTTAATGCACATGCGATGTTTCAATAAATTGCGTTGTTTTGTGGTTTTTGCATATTAAACATTTAAGAATTTTTAAACATATTTTTTTGGTTTGCCTTTTAATCGTTCGGTTGTATATATAGTTATATTTATGTATATACGTATATTTAATTAGATTTTAACTTTTTATAATAATTCTTTTACGTGTTACTACTACGCTAAAATTTTATTTTATAATTTTCTTGTTATTGTGGGTTCTTTTTTTGTTGTTGTTTTTTTAATCGAACAATTAAATCTATTAATATTAAAAATATGAAATTTAAAAGCATTTGCCTTAATATAAAGTAAATCATAAAATATTTTGCGTATAGCATTTTTTGTTTGTTTTTATTCTAAATATTTATATATAAAAATATTCAAATCCGAAATACAAAAGCGAAGGTAAATATAAAAAGTTTTAAAATTCAGTTGGCTTAGATTAATCTAAACATTTTTAAATAGCAAAACAATAAAGAAAATCGTTTTCTCTTCACATTTGCTACTTCGTAACGAACTATGAATTTTCTTGTTAATTTTTCCATGCTTTGATGCTTATTTTATATTGAATTAATTATTATTCATTAATTAAAAGAAAATGTCCATTAAAATAATATCTTTGGGTTTTGTGTTTTGAAAGAAGTTTACAAATAAAGTAAAAAAATTAAAGACACACGATTGATTACTAACTATTTAAAGAGCAATTAAAAATAGTTGGATTGAAGTTGGAAAATTAATAATAAAATATAACAAATTTGCGTTGCTTTTATTATTGTTTCTAAGGAGAGCGCAGTTAAATTTATATGTAGTAAATGAGATTTTTTTGAATTAATGCTTAGTTTTAGTCCATATTTTAATAATTTTTAGCTCGAATCATTTTATTCTTTTCTTTTCGAATAAATATCAAAATAAATCAGTTTTTACGATAATCACTCAATTAATTCATATAATACCAAAGAATTTTTTAATACATTTTTGTAAATCGATTTTAGTACACATGCTTTTTTGTGGTCTCCCTCTCTTCGCCTCTGCCAAAAGTGGACAGCAGTGCAGCGTGTTAGAAATTGTGGTGAAAATGAACAACAAAAAAATTAAAAATAATACACAAAAATTATTACGACTAGTACGAATCGTATCATGATCAACTTCTCCCATTTCCCCTACTTTTGATTGTTTGTTTAAATATATGCATGTATGTGTATGACTTGAGAGAGTTTACTATTTATGTATGTATGTATAAAATCTAAGCGAACTACTTTTATGCACTCCTCCTTCTCTGTTACCCCTTTTTCCAGCTTGTCGCATCTTCGAGTTCCAATGAACACATTTAAATACACAAATGAATACATACGTACGTATATGCTTCTGTTTCCATGTTTACTTACAATTAAATGGCCTTAAAATTAAATTTAATTAAATAAAACAAGCACAATTACGAGTATGGATTGGTAAGCAACCGAAACGAATACACAGCAGGAAACATGTTCGCACACACACACACTTGCAGCAGTGAGGCTGGGCATGTATGCATGTGTATGTGTAGGTTTACAGGTAGGTACATAAATAACTAATAATGGTGGCACAAAACAAACAATTGAAACAACTTTTTAAAGAAATATTGCACAATTTAGCCTAAGAAACAGGGGAAATGTTCAATACTGTCAATGGTCGGGAGTGTGACTTGTATACTTATTTATTACTGTTTTATAATCTTTTCCACTAGAAATCGACCCTTAGCTCAGGTAGGTTTGCAGTGGCGGTCTCAGTACTCGTTCAAGGATGGTGGGGGTTTTTTGGACTGCTTCTTTATTATCGAAGAGAACGACAACCTGTTTTGCACATTGAAATCACGAACTCACTGCCACCAATAAAATTCACTACACACCTCTTTCAGCCACTCAATGGAATATTACAGAAATTGCTGTCAATTGCTCAAATTGTAGTACAGTGAAGCACCAGCTTTTGAACAATGTAGTTTCATGGCTTCCATAAAGTCGATGGATGGATGGTATAGAAATGTCTGCGTAATGCCGCGGACTATGATCACCTGACTGGTCTTGCAGTCTCCTTGGATGATATATTCGACTGAATTCGTAAATTCTGGAGCTACTTAGAACAGTTCCTGGTTTTGTTTTCTTCCCAGAAAAAACCAAAACTGAAACAAAGCTGATGTAAAAGAGGTATTTGGCAATACAAAACCACCCAGGGTTGTACAAATAAATGTGGAAGTTATAACGGGACCCTGGCTACTTAGAATATATGACAGAAGACGTGTGCTGTGTTTTAGGTGGCGGAGAAAATGTGCACCATCTCTTCAAGTGTACGACACTCATCTAATTACGCAAACAAATCTCTGAATTTCGGGATTTACGACACGATTGTCAGAGACCTCTGAAGAAGCACGGTATTAGGGGATTGCGAGTTACCCCCACATGGTATCACAACTTCTTTTTTGTGGTCTGTCTGTGTCGGTAGAAGTGAGTAACTCTTCGAAGCTTAAAACCCGCACCCGTGCACAGCCATTGCCTATTTGTATAGTAGAAACTAATGGTGTCGAATCCAAGATCTCGTCAAGTGTCTAGCGGGAGATAAAATCTGTGTTCCTACCAAGCAAACGTTAAGTGTTAGGATGCTGTGCAAATAGTGTCTCGAACAGTGTAATCCATGAAAACAGGAGGCTAACTAGTGGCGCTAATACCGTTAATTTTGAAATAAACAAACAAATCCCTCATGAAACTGATCCGTTGCCTCATTAATACATCCGAGATATATTTTTTTCCTTGTCAAATCAGTGGAATCTTTCTAATTGTCGCTGGTCTGGTTCACGGTGCTTGCCAAATTACTTAATTGCTATTTAATGGTTGGTACTGATGAGGTTTATTAATACTTCTGGGTGCAAATCTTCTGGTAATTGGATAGAAGAAGGATGAACAGGCTGACAGGCAGTGCAAATAAAAAGAGGCTATGAAATCATGATCATTATATAATGTCCCAATAATAATGGCATTATGAATTTAGTGAGAGAACGAAACAAGTGAATCTGTTGCAGAATCGAGGCAGGCATCACAGTTGAAGTAACTGAGCCCATATCTAAGAATGACGTTGGATTGTTGAAGGAAATGCCAGTCAGTCACGAAGTGGCACGATTAAAAATCCATGATGAAATATCTTTACATATATATGTACATAAATAAGAAACAAATTAATAAATACAGTGAGTATGACGTGAGGTGTGTGGAAAACTATTCTGATATGAACAGCCCAGCACTATCACGCAATCAAATTGGACTGAGTACATGCAGGCACCCCGGCCACCAAACCGCTCAAGCACGGGTCTTCGCAACACCGCCTGCAACAAAATGTTCAATTACTAAGTCTACGTTCATCACTTCCAGGAACCTTAACAATCCAAGCTCGTACAAAAACAATAAAATTATAGTTCTATATATGTATGTATATAAGTAGTTTAAAATAACATTGTTTAACGTTTAAGTCTTTTTGGGTGAAATTGTTATAATTACATTCAAATTACAATTACAGCTCAAAATTTATAAACACAACTATGTAAATTAGTTAAATGCAGTTTTATGTGTCGAAGCAATTATTCGAATAAGGAAAATAATAAACAAACAAAAAAATGACAAACAAAAAATTATATTTCAAGACAAACAAAATCTGAATCCAAGAAACGAATTTTCTCTTTTTTTGTGGTAGGGGCGCGACCACCAGATGTGTGTACCGAACACGCAAACAGACAGGGAAGGCTAGAAAAGACCACAATTCCGGACTCAGTTTGGCACCGTTCACACTCCTGCATGGATTGGTAACATATCGGTACGGGCGGTAAGTAAAGGAAATCAGACTTTCCCAAGCTTACAATGGGTATAAATGTAGAAAGAGAAATGTGGAAGAGAGAGAGAGAGAGAGAGAGAGAGAGAGAGAGAGAAAGAGTGGGATGAAGAGTTGACGTGTAAAAAAATTTGAATGGAACTTGGTGTTCTAAAACGTATCACAGACAGAGAATTTGGAACCGAGAACGTACTCGTAGTGGGGGGGGGGGGGTCGTCTGTGCCACTTGAGGCACATGAGTCTTTTCGACATATGTATGGGAGGGCTAAAGTAAGTGAATGTATGAGTGTGTGAATGAGTGGAGTGAGTGAGTTAGTGAGTGAGTCAGTAAGTGAGTGTGGGTGTGAGTGAGTGAGTCAGTAAGTGAGTGTATGGGTGAGTGTATGGGTGAGTGTGTGTGTTCGTGCGTTTGACGTGGGACGGGGCAATATTTTGAGAAAGGTGTTTTTTAGGCTTGCTTTTTCACCACACAATTGGCGTTTATGGATGGAGGGGGGGAAGAAACGGGAGGTGAGAAGCTGAATTCACCTTTCTTCTTCTTTCTTCAGATTGGTCGTTTCTTATTTAATTTAAATTTCTACACAAAATATGTAATTTATTATTATTAACAAAAGCGTACAAAACACAAGGAAAGCGATTGAACCAAATATTGAGAATAAGGTAAACAAAAAAAAATAACGTTTGAAAACTTTGCAAATACTCGTAACAATTTCGAAAAATTTTGATTTCAAAACTGCATTACACCTTTTTCATTTTTCATTTTTAGTTTTTAGTTTTTAGTGTTTCTGTTTCTTTTAACCTTTATGACTAGATATTATTTTACTTATCATTTTCATCCGTGTTCTTCTTTACTGTTATTACTATGCTCATTCTTGTAATTTTTCTTCGTTATACGTTTGAAATGGATTGGTAGAATAAGTGAAAGAAAAATGCTTTGTGGCAATTACTTTATACATACATTCTAGGCTGGGTATGGTGATGCTGATGCTGCTGCTGTTAATGCTACTGCTGCTGTTAACCATACTGTGGTGCTGTTAACGCTGATGCTGCTGCTGTTAATGCTACTGTTGCTGTTAACAATACTGTGGTGCTGTTAATGCTACTGCTGCTGCTGGTAATGCTACTGCGACTGCTACTGCGACTGCTATTGCGACTGCTGCTACTACAGCTGCTGATGGTCTTCCCGTTGTTGACCTGCGGCATCGCTCGTCGCGCTTCATCTCAACTCCAGCGTCTTCGTCGTCAGTGTGTCGTCGTCTTATTTGCGTTTTATGAAATTCCCCTTGGCGTCCAGCCACACCTTGAACCCGCCACCGACGTCGTCGCCCTCTACGCCGACGCCACCCGCCCCCGTCCTTAATATTTACCTATGCAGCGCATTCGTGAGCTGCTTCAGCGACTGACCCACCTCGCCAACGAGACGCTCGTTGTCCTGGACATTCTTGCTGCCGGCGGTCCGCAGACACTGCGATTGAGTCTCGACGCGTGTCACCAATTCGCGAAAGTGGAATT
The DNA here is from genome assembly GCA_920105625.2 of Clusia tigrina. NCBI lineage: Eukaryota > Metazoa > Arthropoda > Insecta > Diptera > Clusiidae > Clusia > Clusia tigrina. Next base: position 14,936,844 of record OV050032.1, on the reverse strand, counting down.
TCGAGTGTGGCGGCATGGATTCGTTGTCAGCGAACACGACGCACGAGTTCTGCAGAATGTTCAGTTTGTCGCTCAGCTGCAACCACTGCGAGGCGGATATGGAGTTGACCGGGTGCTTGAGCGAGCCCTCGAGTAGGCCGACCAACTCCAGTATGCTTTCGCGTGAGATCTGCGTTGAGTTGAGCGACGAGAGTGGTGAGTTCGTGTCTAGGTTGCTGCCGGCAGCGATCTTTTGCGCTATGGGCGTGGCGTAAATTGTCAGTTTGGTGGGCTTGAGTGGTACGGCGGGTTTGTTTGTTGTTGTTGTTGTTGTTGTTGTTGTTGTTGTCGTTGTTGCTGCTAATGTTGATGATGTTGTTATATTGGTTGAATTGTTTGCGCTCGATATGGTAGAAGTGGTGAGTTTGCTGTTGCCGCCAGTGGACGCGTTGTTGTCCACGAATAGCGATTGCGACATGATTTCGTTGTTGGTCGTTATGGTGCCGGTTGTGGCTGGGGCGGCCATTGGGTCGGCTGCGTGGTCGTTGCAGTTGCCGTTGGCGTTGCCGGGGCCACTGTTATCTGTGAAGAGTTGAGTCGAAATAGAAGTGGTTAGTTGGAAAGGTGTACTGGTGGAGTTGGTAGGGGGCGGTGGTGGAGGTGCTGCCGGTGGTGGCTTGTTTTGAATGGAATTAATGGAACGTGGTGAAATTTGCGTGCTGATTGGTGGAAATCTATTTTGATTTGCTGTGGGCGTGACTACGACATTAGTGGGTTTCAGGCCGAATTTGGGAGATAATTGAGTGGTGCAGTTGGTGCTGTTCGTTTGTTGAGTGCTGGCGTAGTCAGTTACGCCCCCAGGCTGCTCCCATAGCTTCTTTAAACTACTGATACTACCTGTGCTACGACGTTTGCCGGCATCCGCCGCGTCGCCTCCAGACGAGGACTCGCCGCCGTCGGATACGCTGTTCATATTGGAGTTGGAGTTTGTGGCCGTGTTGACACTTGCAACGTGTGCATTGGAATTGGTATTAGATACGTCAATTTTAATTTCAGTCTTTTGTGCTTGGGCTGGTGTGGTAGTGAGTGCGGTTAGTTTCTTGTCGTCTTTTCTGTGGAGTGTTGAAGTAGAATTTATATTTTTCGACTTTTGCAGTATGCCTTTTGGCGCTTCCTCGTCCTTTTTGCCTGCATCTTTTGGTTCTTTGTCGAATTTGCGCAAGTGCGCCTTGAAATCAATGATGGTCGTCTGGTTATCCGACTTCTGAGTGGGTGTTGGCAATTTTTTTGGTTCAACCTTCTTCAGTTGAGCTTTGAAAGTGTTCGTATTACTGCTGCCCTGCTGATTAATGGATTCGCTTGGTGACTTTTGTGTTACGATCAGTTTTTGTTTTGGGAGGTTCATGCTTTCCGCCAGCTCCGTGACCAGTAGGGAGACAGGATCTACGCCGCTGCCACCTGGACCCGTACCGTTTTGTGTGTTCCCATTGCTCGAGGAATTTTCTTTGGTCCGATCTTTGATCTCCGCCATAAGTTTCTCTTTCATGTTCTGCTCCTGTGCGTGGTTAGCCACACCCTCTGGTGGAGAGCCCAGAGAGCTACATGAGTCTGTGGATGGCTCTCGTTTACGCAGCGAGACTCCGAATCTGGAGCTCGCTTCTTCTACGCTAGGCGCAGTGTTCGAAACGTCGTTGGAGCTACTGTTGGGCGGTGTAAATTGTGCGGCTGATGAGAGCGCCACCGATTCTGGAGCCGGAGGTGGTGGTGGCGGTGGCGTTTCGAATTCTTCAGGCGGCGGGGGTAAATCCAAAGGCGGCGGCGGAAATTCTAGATTAGCCAATGCGGGTTGCTGCCCTCGTTTCGGGGAGTTGTTTGAGGTGCCACGGAAAGAAGAGAATGTCATCATTGTGCCATCGGTAGTGGTACGATGACGCTGGAGCTTGTTGAGACTAGCGGAGGCGTTATTTTGCATGGTAACACCGCTCGAAGAGTTGCTGCGTATCATCTGCTGAGGCGGAACTGGTGCATTCGTGATTGGTGCAGCCTTTTGCGAAACGATTGGCATAGCTTGCGGTAGCTTAGACGGATGCGAATGCGAAGGCACGTGGCCGTTGGTTGTCGTTGGTCCCACAGGTGTGTTGGTCGTTGGCATTCCATTTGTGTCTTCCAAGCTGTCCAGAAATGCGCCGATGCGTGCCACCTTCGGCAGTGTTCCGTACCGATTGACAACACGCTTAACGTTCATCACTTCCAGAGCGCCGACGGTGATGGGGTGAGGCGCAACACTTCCACTCCCACCGCTGGCATTTTCTCGCACCGCATGGTGTTGCGAGCGTTTGCTTTGTCGTGTTTCCAGTCCGCGATTGCCCATCACGGGTGTTGGTCTCTTGAACGAGCTGTGTTGTTGTCCAGCACGTGGACCGATGCTATTGCCGTGGAGTGAGTGCTGCATTTTATTTTGAGACGTCACAGTCTGCTCCAGACTATCACCGGTAGCGTCTGTGTCAGGATCACCAGCGGTGTTGTCATTCTCCGAGTCATAACGTTGCGTCAAATTGTTGATATCACGTGTGAGACCTGCGATCATTCAGCAAGTTGCAGGGCGTGAGCGGAGAGCCGAGAGCAGGGGAGAAAAAGAGGAAAGAGCGTGAGTTAAGTGCAAATGCAAAACATGAATGAATTAGAATGGTAGTCTGAAAATGGATGCGTTGAGATCTAACAAATGCACTAACGAGAAGGCGTACTATTTGGTCAGTATTTGTCAGCGGAAATTTATCTTTTGTACGTGACACAACATTTCATTTACTCGCAAATAAACAACTAAAAGTCAAACAAAATTTCAAACAGAACATAAATCAGTAAATAAACAGAAATTAAATCCGAAATGCAGATCTGTAGATGAGGGGCCGCCAGTAGCCGACCGAAAATCGTCAAGTCGTTGAGTTCCAAGAGACGTCCAGCATTATTGACCTGACAAAAAGCCAATTGCTTTCCTCAAGTCTCTTCTCAGTTCCGTGTGGAGTGGCCGAGCTCTGTAGGGTTTCCCAATCGGTGATCATCGGAGAGGTTTCAGCATTCCATGGTGTACAGAGAAATATTACGGATAGATTAAGGGGAAGCAGGCACAAATTACAGATGGTTAATACAGGCAGTGAGCATAGGAGTATCACTAAACGAATCGAATTTATTAATAACAAGACGTTAAACTAAAATTATAAAAATTGTTGTTAGTAGAAAAGTAGAAATGAAATGAACTGATTGGGAATGAAAATCAAAAAATGCAAAAACAAAATGTAAAAGCAAACATGAACACAAATACAAACACAAAGTCAAAGACAAATAAACACCAATGATATATAAAATACGTATAATAATCTTACTCAGGTGACAAATACCTCGAAATAGAATATCGATAAGGAAACTACTGCAAGAGGATGATTTCTTAATAGAATATGTGGGGGGAGTGTATGGATTGGGTTTGCAACTGTTACTTAGAGTACTGGTGGGTACTGCGTCTAAAATGGACGAGATGCTACTACCATTTGTGTTCAGCTCATCGATAAGATGGCGCGAATCATCCTCACGGTAGGTCGAGTCACGGCTGGTAGATAGTAGACTGCAAATAATGTTGTTGCAATTAAATTAATCGGTTAAGAATTGGTCTACTCGCATACAGCATACGCACCTTGTACGTTTTGGTGGCGCCGGTGCCTGCTTGCCCTGTTTGTTGGTGGTCCGACGCATTTGCACGTTGCCTTTGCCCTGGCTGGAGAAAGTGCTCAGTTTAGTTGACGTGGAACCAGTTTCTGCATAGATTGAAAGAAAAGTCATAGTTGTGAGATATCTTAGATATATGGACTCGCGTATACATGCACGAAGTGTGGAAAAAACATATTTTACCTGACATTGGTGTACTCGCTTGCTGATCGTGATGACCACCCGGTGTCAATCCGCCGCCTCCGCTGGCTGGCATACCCTTTTTACCCATTTGTGGCGTCAGACTCTGCGACGTCGTCGTGGCATTCAATTGTTTCTCGACCGCTTCCGTAATCGATGATTCCTGCAGATCGAAGAAAACGAGACGTGGTCGTCCGTTATTATTAGTAATCTTACAACGAATTTTTGTATTAACATCAACATGATCAACAAGGACATGATCATTTTGTGCTACTACTGGGGCAGCATTGCGTGCGCAGCCCTGATCATCAGCAAGTTCAAATCAAAGCTCAATGCCGTCATCATCTTCATCATAATCATAACCATCTTCACCATCACCATCACAATCATCATCACTATGGTAATGATCTTCATCGTAATCACCATCTTCATCCCACACCTCACCCACCTGAAACATATGCTCCAGAGCATGGTGTATGCTCTTGAATGTCGGACGGTCCGCCGCATTCCACTGCCAGCATTGACGCATTAGGTCGTACACTTCCGGCGGGCATCCCGGCGGTCTTTCCATGCGATAGCCCTTCTCGAGCTTATGGAACACATCAGTGAGATCAATGCCCGGATAGGGGGACATTCCGTATGTGGCTATCTCCCACAGCAGCACCCCAAAGGCCCACACATCTGATTTGGTGCTGAACTTGTTGTACGCTAGTCCCTCGGGGGCGGTCCATTTGATAGGAAATTTAGCGCCTGCGTGCGCGGTGTAGGTGTCATCACGCATCAGCCGCGCCAGCCCAAAGTCAGCCACTTTCACGAGCTTGTTGTCACCAACGAGACAATTGCGCGCAGCCAAATCCCGGTGAATATAGTTGCGGGACTCTAGATAACTCATGCCCGAGGCGATTTGTGTGGCCATGTAGAGCAGTGCGACGGCGTCAAGTGTTTCACGGCCCGCAGAGCGCAAAAAGTCGAGCAAGTTGCCGTGCGACATGAACTCCGTGATAATGTAGAAGGGCGGTTCGCGAGTGCACACACCTGAAAGGAGTCATCAGTTTTCAATCACAGAAAGTTGAGCCTTAATTTTTGTTAGAGAATTTAATAAATTATTCCAAGCTGAATTAAAAAAAACTTTATTTATTGCAATTAATTTAGTTGCTATCCTGGCCTAACACTAATTGCATGTTCTGAACAACTTTCCTCAAACAAAAAATCACGGAAAATTGCTTATTTATTATATTATCCTGCGCTTAATTTCGAACTCTCTCATCTACTCAAACCGCACCGTAATTAAATTTGTTGTGTGCACAACTTTTAATTACTCCCTCCCGCCTCTCGCTCTGATAGCTACAGAGTCCGCGTCCACACAGCATTTACGACGCTGCCAGAAATTGCATTATTCATCATTTATAAGCTCTGTCAACTCCCGTCACTGCCTAACTGAATAACGTACCAATTAGTTGCACTAAATTCGGATGCTTCATCTCCTTCATGATGGCAGCCTCTTCGAGAAAATCCTTAAGGGCCATTGTGTCCTCTTTCAGCGTCTTTACAGCCACCGTGTTGCCGTAGCGCTTCCAAATGGCTTCGTACACTTCGCCGTATTGGCCACCGCCCAATTTATGCTTCATCACGATGTCCGTGCGACAGATTTCCCATTCGTCTGGCTCCGGGCTGAGTGGGAATACTGTGGGTTTATTCTGCTTTGGCGCTGGGTAGAGTAGGGGCGTAATCAGACCGTGTCCCTCGTGCGGTACACTGTGATGGTGCACTAATTCGGCAAGTGTGTTAAATTTCGCTTCAGCTGTCACAAACACTTTGCCGTCGGGGTCCTCCGAGATACGATAATGATAAACTCGGCCCTCGTATCTGTGGGTTAAATTAAAAAGACATTTTGTAATGGCGAATGAAAATGGCCCTAACGCTGGGTTACGGATGTATGGTACGCCCACACAAGCGCCACACACAGTCTTCAAATTACCTCAAACTAATGCTTCGCTGTCCTGGCGAGCTTTCACTTTCTCGCACCAGAAAACTGCCATTGATGCCCGAACTAAGCAAATACTCAGCCGCATTGCGCGATATGGGTCCGTGATACCACGAATGTTTCTCCAGCGAATTGAGCGGCGTCACGTAGTTCGATGGCACCCAACCGACATTGCCGGAGTCCGAGTGCGCCTCACACCATTCGCCGGACTTGTTGTACGATAAAATGCGTACCTGTTCGCCCTTTTTCAGGCTCAATTGATTCTCACCACCCGCCTGGAAATCGTACAAGGCCACAAACAGTTGTGGATCGTCTTCTTCGGGGCCCGGTGCGAGCAGATTCTCTTTGGATGTCCAGCGATGTGCTGATTCGAAACCAGACGTAGCCGAGCTATGTCCTTGACTGTGACTTTGTGTGTGCGAAACGCCGTCTTGGCTCTGCGCATGGAGCTCCGCTTCGCTGAGTAACGTGGTACCGGGAGGAATGTGTGGCAGGGGGCGGGATTGCAAGAGGGCTTCTGTAAAGATAAAACAACAAACCGGAATGTTAAGTTTTACGTTCTAATAAAGAAGCAAGTCCTAAAAAAGTGGTAGCAACTTGTCACGATTTAATCATAATTAGGCTTAATTATTATTATAATTATAATTATTACCTTACACCATACCATAATTCGTTCTACGACCAGATAAATACGAAGGACATATACAAAGGAGAGTTGGGAGATTGTGTCCTGGGCGCGCTGGCTTGCCTCCTCGCATTATTAACGACTTTTCATTCCAATAGCACGCCTACTTAAATCTCAGAACACGAGCCTTGAGAAGTTTCATTGATTACGAGTGCATAGGAAGATACATGAGTATGGCAGCAGTTGCAGGAATACGCCACAGACGACGAATTGAAAATCATTCTATCCATAAACCCGGAGACTTGCTCAGCAAATTGCAACATTGTTTTTCTTTGTTTATAATGGGGAAATCTATTTTGTTCCACTTGATCTGTCGACGCGCTCTGGTTTGTTTTCAAATGGGGGAAATAGCCATACAACTACGGCAGCAACTCCAACAACAACAACAGCAACGGCGGCGACGGCAACAATGACAACTTTTAACAATCGGGCGAAATGACTGCCGGCGCGCTGCGGCGAAGGCTGACGACAATACTCATAATGTGTGCTTTGTATGGAGTTGGAAGAGCAGGCTAAATCAAGAGTGAATTGAATGCGTCTGAATCGCAGTCGGGGCGAAGCATTCGCTCTGCGTTGCTAATATGGTTCTTGTTCTTCTTCGTTTGCTATTGATGAAATGGGGTTTTGTCAAGCAGCAATAGCACAGATTTGTATGCATGGGAGTGTGCGAGCCGTTTTGCCTCTTTAGTGTATGCCGTTGTTGTATTGTGAAATTTTCCAATCAGCCGACAATGCGAGTGACTGACTTTGTTTTAGAGGATGCACGGAAAGACATACGCACATAAGTGAAAATGTGAATGCTGCAAACGAAAAGTAAAATAAAATGCTGACATTGAGTGAGCACGGCTGTCAGCCACTATACACAAGGCAACCCAACCAACCATGCGGGCGGATTTATGAATATGGGCACTTAAAATATCAACGAAAGTGAATCCTGTTAATAAATCTTTCAATTGGTTGGAAAGTGTTCCACAAACTATTAACGATATATGCTTAATATAAAAAGAGGTAGGGGCGCCTGGCAACCCACACTGCCAACTTTGTTAGGTCGACCTTGAAGTGGCTTTTATGAATGCTTGTTTTTAAATTCGTTACCCTTAGCAAACACATAAATAAAAACGGTGCTCGCTGCTGCTATGAAAGGACAAACAAGAAAACCCTCATTACCAACCGATGTGAGGAAGGAAACTAAGCTCTTAAACGAACACATTCAAAAAGTGGTTTCTAAAATACTCGGCATGTACCAGCAAAGGAATTGCAATGAAAAACTTGTCAGGAATTTTGAAATGAATTTCCCTTTTGCATTTTAAAAAAACCAAGTAAAAATAAGCGTAAAGGTTGGAAAGAAAAATTCTTTAAAGGTAGTCCATGCCCAACAAACACAAGAAAAGAGATTAAAATATACAAAGCTCAACAAGGTGGAGATGAAAAGTGTGCACACGCTCGCACTCACACTGTCGCTCTCTCACACACACACTAACACACTTGGGACAAACTTGTTTTGAAATTTCCAAATGTGTAAAGGAGCTGCGGTGCAGAAAAAAAGAATTCTGAATTGGTAGAGATACCGGTCAAAGAATAATACAAGATGAAAAAAATTATAATAATAACAAGAAGACGAGGTAGTAGAAACAGGTACTTGACAAAGGAATGCAGGCAATTTATGTAAGCGCTCGCTCTTGTTTTGTGCGGTTGTTTTCATTGAGGAAATAAATTATTCAAAAAAATTTCTTATTTTTTTTCCTAACGTGGGCAGAAAGAAGAACTTGCAGGGCCATTGTGTGTGATGCGCTGTGAAAAATACGCACACACTCAGTGCCAAGGAACAAAAAGAAGAACAAAAACAGCAAGCTTTGTTGAGCCTAACAGAACACAAACATACACACACACACACACGCGTACTTGCAGCGCAGACAAAGGTAAGTCTTGTTAATCATCATTACCAGCGAAAACTTCTAAACGGAAACGGAACACACACACGCGCACGATCCCAATCCAAATACATACGTAATAATTTGGAGTGAAAAGTTCACAGTGCAGAGAGGAAGCGCGGACAATAGAAAATTTAACCATTACTTTTTAATTGCTGACAACAACAAACTACAAAAAGAGCAACTTTTAGCATTCGTTTTGAATGAAAAGTCTTAATTGTGACTGACGCTTTCACGCAACAGCAACAAATGTATGTAAGTTAACAACTTTAATATTAAAAAGTCCTATTGCAGGCAAAGTACATTTTCGCCGACACCGCGTCTGGTTACAAGGCTGCTTATGTTACCATGGGAGCGAATACAAATCACGCCGGACTGAAACATGTGTACAGGCTAAATTTTTTAAGTGCATTCAAATTGCTATTGTCAGTTAAATTTGGCGTAAAATAATGGTGATGCAAAGCACCGTAAAAAAATATACAGTGGTTCAAACGCTTAATTGGACACCGACTGCATTCTTCTTTAGACCCCTTATTTTGTATCATATATTATACCACCATTATAAATATGCTCCGTTATCAAAACAAAACACCGAACAAAGCAAAATACAAAATTTTCTGCCTCAAACGCATAATCAGAAAAGGAGATTTGATGATGGAATACCGCATATGCAGAAGAGTTTTTGCACATTTTTGGAATGTTTTGTCATTGACTTACTATAACCGAGTGTACGTTACACGCAGACACATCAATTGAGCTATGGCACCCAATCGAAAACAAACAGCTGTCGAAACTCGACAGTTAATAATAAAATTGTATAGCGAGGGTAAAACCATTCGAAATATTGGTGAAATTATTGGCCGAACTCTTTCCACGGTTTATGATGTAATCAAGCGTTATAATGAAAAATTCAAGTGGCAAATAAGAGTCGATCAGGCCAGGGTAAAATACTAAATAGTCACAACACACACAAACACGAGCTAGCCAGACGGATAACCACCAACCTTCCTAGATTTAGATTTAATGCTACAGGGAGTACTCGCATCGCGGCCCGTACGGACCTATTGTGCTAACCCCTATGATTCACTCTAACCTTAAGCTTTTTATAAATTGGAGCCCTTTGGAAGGAAAAAAGTTTCGAATTGTGGGAGGGTCTGTGAAGAACTCCCCAAACATTTGAATCTCTTATTTTTGATCGTTGGATACTCACATATAATATTTTCTGATGTTTTAGAGTTGTGTCCACAGAATCTGCAGTCAGAAATGTCTGACAGGCCTATCTTGTTAAGGTGATACTTAGGCAGCAGTGTCCTGTCAGATACCCCACTAGACTCCCCTAAGACTTTCGCGGTTCAAGCTTAGTATCCTTTTGGAGACACTTCTATTGGTAGTAAGAAATATCCTTGCCTGTCTTTGGCCAGAAGCGTGCTGAAGCTATCTGAGCTTCCCATTTCCTAAGTGGGTCAACTGAGTGCCACGTAGCAACTCCGCAGAAACGTTCAGGGCCAATGAGTGGACGGAGCGCCCTCCCCTTTTCGCGAGGCAGTCCGCGCTTTCATTCCCAGCGTGTCCCCTTCATGTCCAGGTACCCAACAAAGTTAGACATTGTTGTCTTTGTCTAGTTCATTCAGGATTATATGACATTCTTCAGCCATTCGGGACGTATAGTACTGCGATCCCAGTGCCTTAGGGAGCCTGGCTATCTGACATTATGTACATGCCGTTTAGTCTTCTACGCAGACATTCTCGAATATTTGCTTCGATGGCAAAGACTTCCGCTTGAAATATTGTGGGGCCCTACCCATAGGGAGCGCTTTTTGGAACAATGGTCCCATTATGCCTGCTCCTGTAATACCTTCCTCTGTGTACGGACAAATGCGAGATTGCAGTATCAACTGCTACCTGTAAACTAAGGTTGAAGGATAGCGTCGTACGAGAGGCCAATAGCTCCTGGGCAGACAAAGGAACTTGCTTGACGACCAGGCTAATGTAGCCGAAACTTGGTAGGATAAATCGAGGGACTTGCTTGGCCTGTCGAGAGAAGATATCTTCAAGGTCGTGGCTTGTATAACTGGTAATTGGCTATTCGGCAGGCATGCTCTCAGGCTAGGAGTATTTTCTCAGGCAAACTGCAGAAGCTGTGGGGATGAAGAGGAAGAGGAGACTGTGGAACATTTCGTCTGTAGGTGCCCGGCTCTAGCTAGAAGCAGAGCGGGCTCTTTAGGCAAATACGCCTTTAGTTCTCTTACGGAAGTGATCGGCGTTAAGGTCAGACAAATCCTGCGTTTTATTAGGGCTTCGAAATTGCTTCACGATTAAAAGTAGAGGTACAGTGTTACGCGGTGGCATCGCTATGGACCCATAGGGTCTGAGGGTTCGAAAGATGGACGTGTAACCGTTTGAAAACTGTTCCATTCTTTTTTCAGAGTATACCTGGGCAATTAATTATGGAAAAATTCAAGATCGAATGGGGACAAATAGATTGAGATAATTTTTCTGAAAGTCAAAGATCAATAATTTTGTCGAAATGATCGGGAAAATGCTAGGAGATTTCCGCAAAAATAATTTCATCGACTTAAGTGCAAGGTCTGGTGTGGGAGGCGGCAGAAGGGAAGGACTGCGATCGTACCTTTTCTTTTTTTTTTTTTTAATATAATGGAAATCATATCAAGGTCACAGGAGATGAAACAAATTTCTTACTCCCAGCGGTTCGAGATAAGCCTGATAACTGATTACAACAGAACGATGTCCAAAGAACATTTTCCCGCTCTTCATTACAAATCTCTATCTCCACAAATATTTGTCCATTACTCCCAAGATTTGAAAACCACTGACAACAAATCGGCAACAGATCGCGACGATGGCCGTTAATAAATTTAGTGTGGATTTCGGAAACAATTCATGCACATCCATTTAATTGCCGTACATAAACATCGTCATCATGAGCGCCGACTGCATCAGCATCGTTGCTGCCACCAGCAATAAACAAGGCAAGTTTAGAGCAGATTGCATGATTGCTGCACGGCGTCGTCCCAAGCCACTAATTTATCTATTGTCCATTGCAGACGAGAAATGTCTTCATTAATTTTTCATTTTTTGCTTCTTTAAAACTGCCACCGTGCACACTCGCACACGAGAGCGTAAGCGTAGTCCGTCCGTTGGTTGGGAATTCTCCGCCAGGCTTGAGTTGCTGGATGCATTTGCCGCTTGCTAATATTTATGTACATTTTGTATATAGAGTAATAGAGAAAATAAAATGTTTTTTCGGTGTTAAAGAGGGAACTTCCGCTGGGCTGTCGGGTTGGGCAGGCAGGCACGCACACACACACACACACACTAGCGCTCGCACACAACAACAAGACCGCATAGAAGCGGGTCTGCGTAAACTGCACATACATTTCCTCGCGCGCGCGCACACACACACACACACAGTCGGGGAATAAGCTCAGCGCCACGTTAATTTTTCATTTATGAAATGAAATTTAATAATGAAATATTGCTTTGGGCGGCAGGCACAGCACATTCATTTATATTTGTTTTTAGTTTTCTTTTTCATAAAATTAAAAAAATTGTGCAGAGACCGAAAGGAAGTAAACGATTAATAATTACAAGGTGGGTAAGTTTCGGAATGGCCTAAACTCCCGGACTTTGGCTGCGCAAGGTCTCAAGAGATACAAGAAGCTGACTTTCTTTCTCACTCTTCCGCTAATTTACTGAAAATTCATATTGCCGACATCGAATAGCTTATTTGCAAGTAGGAAGGTTATATTTATATTTTATGGAAATTACCATCAGATAGAAACACATAGAAATATGGCGCAGGAAATTTGAAAAAAGTTCAACATTCAAATCTAGGCGTTGCCGATTGGCTCATACTAGTGAACTGGTGCATTATTATGAAAATTAGTTTACGCTAACAGTTCGAATCACTGGGCTGTGTTACGTGGAACAAAAACTTTTGGTTAACAATTCAACATTCATTAAAGTATATAGTTTCATTTAAAATTTTGCTTCAGGGTGTTCTGTACGTATGCAAGAATGTGCATGTGTGTGTGTGTGAGTGCTCTAGGCCAGTGCTCGTCAAAGTGGTGGTCCGCGGACCGGTGCCGGTCCGTAAGCCATAAGTCGCCGGTCCGCAAAGGGCTCGCGAAATGGACAAAACAACTTAAATTTGTTAAACATTCATAAAAAATCGCTAATATCTGCTATCATTAAATGGTAATAGGTCATATATAGACACCCGGCTAATAAAGAAATGCATTTAAACAAATTTTAATACATATATGAGATGATCGTAAACGAAAAATAATCAATAAAAAAAGGTACCGATCCCCGACGTAATAGAAAAACTGCAGCCGGTCCGTCACACTCAAAAGTTTGACGAGCACTGCTCCAGGCAACCTCATAATCCATAATTGGAGCATACGAAATAATTCCCTTTTTGTACTAGCTATGAACTTTTTATTATCCCCCACCGAGCGCCGCACAGTAAGCAAATAAATAATAAATTAATTAGAATTTATAAAGTGCGAATAAACGGTAAAACCATGTATTCGCACTTAATGCGACAGAGAGGGATATACAATTCCAATATACGAGCAGTATATAGAAAGTCTCTGCATGTGCACTTGGGTTGGCTCTCTCACATTGAACTAACCGCAGAACAACGCATACAACACCAACAACTACTACTCTCATTTAAAATTCAAATGGAAACACTGCCGCCATATTTGAACGGAAGTTATTGACTTGAAAATATAAAAAGCAAAATAAAGACAAACGAAAAATTGTTCAGTAAACATTGAATATGAATAAAATAAATTAATATGCACTGCAACGCCGCATTTGAATTGCAACTTGAGTGTTGGCTAAAAAAAAAGAGATTTAATAAAATAAAAAATAATAGCCAGACGACGATGATAATTCGAGATTCCCTTGTCGGTCGGTTGGCAGGGTACTTGCAATTCGCAAGCAACGAAAACGCAAGATAAGTAAAAGTGTTATTTGCAATGTGAACAGTGTGGAACGTGGAACACACACACTTGAGTTTACGCTGTATGGCTGCAGATACGAGAAAGGCAGCACTCGAACGTGCTTTATTGCCAGCAATCCACCCGCGCAGTTGAGGGGAATAGTGGCACAGGTGCAGAGACTGCGCCCATTTTTAGATATGTACTATTAATTACAGTCAATACACTACCAAATATATACATAAGTCGCTGGAATATTATTATTATTTATTATTTACAAAAGAAGGATAAGAATCAATTCTTATCATACAAAATTTAGGAGCACTAGCTGCCAGGGCTTTCAGCTCAAGTCGCTGGAATAACAACTCAGAACATATAGAAAAATTATTTGCAGGCAATCGTCTGCATTGCTATTTAAGCGCCGCCCAAAAGAGAGAAAAGTTTTCATTACGAACGTAAAATGCCAACAAATACATTGAACAAAAGAATTTAATGGGACACTATTTGACGTTTGAAAGAAACAAGCTACCATCCGGCTCTTACCTGGTAATAATTTTGCTATGCCACAGAAGTGCTCGCTCTCTCTCCCTGCTTGTTATTTCCCCTCCCACAAAAGGGTGATGGAGTGGGTACTCAAATTTTATTGAAAGATTTATGAAAGTCATTTTGAAATGCCATTGTTGAGTCGGGTCACCGCCGTTCCACGTGAACGCTTCTAACAGCCTCATATCCCAATAGTAGCGTGTAAAAGTGATTGCAGATAACTTGTTTACCTTTGTGGTGGTTCTTTCTGTTGATTTGATAGTAGTTTTAATTTTTTCCTACCATATTCATTCGCTTTTGTTCTTTTGTATCACAGAACAATTACAATATAAGTGCGCAGAGCAGAGCCAACCAGAATAATTCGAAATTCTGAATTGTGGAAAAATTCTAGTTTTGATTATACTCCTACCTTTCGCTCGTAATGTAATAAACATGAAATTCAGATACATTTATGAATAATGGAGTAGCCTGTTTGTGTGCGAGTATACCAGTGAACCATTAATAATTGCTTGCAAAAAAGTAAAATAATCATCTAGATGTCTGTCAGTTGGGTTATAGAACTAATTTATTGAAGTCCAGTGAATTTGAAGTGTGTCTGGAAAATAATTTGTGAAAATTGCAGCAAAATTTCATAATTTTAACGTCTTTTTTGCATTTCGAAAAAAGATAGGATGGTGTCTGTGCCATCTCATGTGCTCTCCATGTCTTACCAGTAGACGCGCTTTCAGCGGAAATAACTGCAGTTGACTATGCGTCGACCTGAGGCCCTAAAAACTAGCATCTAAAAGCCGACAACCAAAAGTGTCCCTTACTTACAAGTCTATTAGCGAGATGCAAAGGATCATGGTGTCACATGACCGTGCTCTGAACACCCCTCCCTAAGTTATAATAAAAATCTATCAACCTGAGTTCCAAGTGGATGCATAAAGTGCCGCGCCAACATTCGAGTATGAGAATTTATACTTCACACAAATTATGATTATGATCATTTTATTCAGTCATAATCTGGAGAAGAACTCCCTGGGAACTTTGTCTGTATCCCATGAACATTTAAGAGTCGTCTCGGGTGCTTTTATTTATATTAGGTAGGTAGGTAGGTTGAGCGCCCAAAAGAAACTCTTAGGCTATGATTGATCCTTTCTGATACCGCATGAGACACAAGTCACATTCCCTTTCAAAAGCCAGCCGAATCTTGTGGTATTAAAATGTCTGCCAAAAGAGTTGCACCAAATAATTGATTGCAAAGTATCGAACCAGGATTAACAACTCTTCCGATCGGTTCGTCTCTGAACAAGCCGACTCAAAACAAATGCTTGTTCTGTATTTACGAAACAAACTTCAGAGTGTCAATTTCGAAACCAATCCTGCCAAATAAACATGAGCTCGCAGGAGTTTTCCGTACACAGGTGTGTACATCGTTTGAACTAAAATGGTGAGTTTTACAGGAGAAGAAGAGTTGTAACATTAAATTTAATGAGCGATAAGTAGAGAATTTTTTCAACACCGCTTCGACAGTTTTATCTCTTTGTCCTTAGATACGGGAGTACTTACATTGATGGGGGGGGGATCTGAAATCTGGATTAATCGAGAAAAAATCAAATAATCCAAACAACACAATTATGAAAGCAACTTTTAAAAGCAATCTCACAAACAGTGATGTCACTTCTTCTCTTTTCATGCTGTACGGGAGAGAGAGAGAGAGAGAGAGAGATAACACATTTCACAGGGGGTAGGGCAGGTGGGGAATTAATTGAGTGACAAAAACGTTTCTATTGGAATCTCTCGCCGGAGCAGTGTTGGTAGTGCTTGATCGAGCACGTCCAGCGTATGGGAAATTCCTACTTTGAAAAGGTTTCTTTGCTACGTATCGCATGGCACTGATTACAGGTGTACAGGTGAGCAATTCGCTACAAGAATTTCCTTGCTCGAGTGCATTCAAAATGTGTTGTTGTTTTTGTTTGAAATAATAAATAAAAGAAACAAAACCTAGAGATTATAATTTACATAATAGTAACAAGTGACAAGTTTACAAATTTTGAAGTTTACCTAAATTTATTTGATATTTGCCCATATCACGCTGATGATTTCTGTGCATTGGACCTATAACAGAACAAATAAAGAGAGAGAGAGAGAAATATAATAGCATAAAAACATTTGAGATCGTATTTTTTTTATCAGATATTATTATGGTATGATTTGATTGTGCTCATTGGATGTATGGATAAATATTTAACAAGAGCTGCAATGATATAACCCCATCACACATACACAGGGACATACATATCTTACACACACGTTTATTCATATATATGTATGTGTGTAAGAAGAGTTATCAAAACATATAACTCAAGGTCCCTGAGATATGTATGTATGTTGAAAATGCATAATGATATGTTGAAGCAACATGAAGATAAGCGTGAAAAGTATGGTGAAGAGAAAAGTGGAGTGGAGCAGAGAAGAGAAGAGAAGAGAAGAAAATAGAAAATAAATGATAGTGATGATGAAATAAACTAGTTTACAATATACGTTATGTACTTATACTACTATATATATACTATATATATATATATATATATATATATATATATATATATATATATATATATATATATATATATATATATATATATATATTATATATATATATATATATATTAAGGGCGTAAAAGGGTTTTCACCACCACAAGCATATCGGGAAAAACTCCAATCTTTTAGCTACATATAAGCATTTTTTGTACACACCCCCATTTATAATTATTAATTAAACATTTTTGGTTAAAGAAAAATTAAAAGCTCTATTTACACACAAACAAATGCAACAATTATGGAAACATACAAAACATTTAAAGAGAGCGACTACAAATTAGCTCACTAAAAACAAATCACACGACTACTACTCTGTACTCAGCAACATGTTTACCCTGTCGCTGGAGAGCGAATTTGTACATATCTGTAAACGTCTGATTCCGGCTTTTGAATAAAGTTTTTACTCAGTCGCTAATACGAAGTTTCAAACTGCGAGTAATTGACTTTGATCGTAGACAATTTTTGTCTACTTGACAAGCGGTTTGTGTATTGACTATACTCGCTATTCAAATCATCGAGTTTGAAGGGACCAGAGACTGTGGTCGCTGATAAAATTGTCGATGTGTTGAAAGTCAATATCCACCATATTATCAATTACCAAGCCTCCGTTATATATTTATCTCTTTTGTCCCTCTCGATATACAATGTAGACGTATAGACATTGTATCAAGAATTATAGAAAATACGTCTATACCAAGATCTATAGAAAAGAAGATTACGCATTGCGCAGGTCCGTTATTTCTCTCTCAGCGATAACCAGTTTTGTACACGTCACAAGTACTTTTCAGACGTTTGTTTACATTGTCGTTTGTATACATTTGTGTAGAAAAGTTGAAAAATTTTGCATTGAAATAAAATTACTTTGGTGAATTAAAAAGTGAAAAATGGAGTGTGCGGTTTTGAATTGCAAAAATGTGAAATGAAAATGAAATTTATCCAAGCCTTCTGATGAAATTATGGCTCATATTAGTGAGATGGAGCAAATTTTCAAGAAAAACAAAAGATTTTTTAAAACTTCATATTGAGCAAGCATCAAATATTAATTGCAATATTAAAGTTAAGAATTTGTTTTTCCGCGCAAGAATGTATTTTCTAATACGAAATCTTAACAAAGAAATACTACAAAATTCTTATAAATTAAAGAGAAAATTTTGTAAAATAAGTTCTTAACATTTTTTCATTATTTGTTTCATAAATAAAATGTATGAAACATTAAAAAAATAGATTTTTTTAATTTCTATAGGTCAACTGCATTGTTATTAAGTTCTTCTTTCTTCATTAGCCGATTATAGGGTTATACATAAAAATATCAGTAAATTTAATATTAAAACAATAAAAACATAACTTTGAATAATGTTTTTAATAAATTTTTATTTATTATGATTTAATAAACGTTTTATTTCTTATTTAATTTTAATGCTTATATTTTCCCATACTAAATGTATGCTGTTGTTATTAAAAACACACTTTGTGACGTCATGCGCAGAGAGAGGCAATTTTTGTTCAGTCTATTGCGTGATCTTTATTCAATCGTTCTTGGTATTGTATAACATTCGATCAGAGCCATTTCAATGAGGAAGATGAAGAGGTTCCGCCTACTGTCCGTGTCCTTCCTGATTAGTATGTACCATGTCTATTTGGCAACCAACGTTAGTTCTGTAGACCCCCCTTATCTCAGTCTCTGAAACAATAAATTTATTTGTTGTTTTTGTACACCATACACATACATGTGGTATGGTGAATGTGGCCTTGGTATCCGACTGACCACTGCTCCACAACAACAGAATCAATGAACAAGCTACTCCACAATCCCAAAGGAGTGCGAGAGTGCTCTTTGTAGTAAGTGGCTGCTGGTTGGTTTAGCACTTTGGCCAACATCTCGACATACATAAATACGAGCACATAGGATAACACCCCTCTCGATTTGTGTACGTAGGTGTACTTAGTATAGTTGCTGATTTGTTGTTGTTGTCGTTGCTCTGCAGTAGTCAAGTGAACTTTCTCATGCACAAAACTGTACAAATACTTTTACTATATCCATTTTAAATCTTACTCCTACTTCAGTCCGTACTCCTGTCATTTGACAGCGCCTGTTTGTCCATGTGTGTGTGTGTGCGTGTGTGAGTGAGTGTGTGCATGTGTTGTAAATGCGATTTAGTTATAATAATGAAATGGGGCCAACGACCTGTGAAGCTGAAAATATTTCATAGAACCTCCGCCACGACTCACTCACTCACTCACACAATCGGTGAGAACGTTTCTTTTACGAGCACAAGTATCGTAGCTGCTGTGATGGCGGCTGATGAGTAAAGTGGTGACGGCTTTTTTTCTATTGCTCTGTACTCGTACATGCATGTACCTCTCTGCCAATGTGTATGTGCGTGAGTGTGTATGTGCATCTATGTGTGCTGGGCGGTTCTGCGACTCTGTGGATGGAAGTTATTAGCAAGAATTAGAGCAAAGTGTACAGAGGAGGATTTATGTTTATACTTTCTGTGCTTTGCTTTTTCTCAAGTTATGAATGAAATAAAACAGTTTTCCAGATTAGGAAGAAAAGCAAAGTAAAACCGAGAAATAAAGAACAAAAACTAACGCAACCCAGCGATGTAGGCTAAAACAATTATGAGTACTTTCTGGTACCTAAATACGAGTCAAGAACTTCTGCCAACTGCCAAAATATTATTTATGTAGGCGCATTTTTTACATACATACATATATACCTGGGGGGCGGTTTGTACGAGAATGACGCTGAAACTGACGTCATGTATAGACAAAAATTGTTTGTCTAATTAAAGAAAGATCCCAATCCTTCATAAAAAGTTGGGGTTTCTTTGAAAGTAGGGCAGTTATACTCGCATCCTGAATGACTGAAGGCACGAAGATTCGGAAGTCACAGAAAGATACGAGTACTTCAATTACCCACAAATACTTAAAAGTGAGTTTGGATGTGAGATTATCAAAAGAGTTGTCTAAGGATGGTCATGGAACAAAGACAATTAGCGCCAAAGTCAGTCTTCCAAGTTACATTCTAATACACTGTAATGAAGTGCCCTTTAGTTGGTTTAGTGAACACAAGGGGTGGCAAAGAGTAACGCAGAGGAGTGATAATGGATATGCTCAGGCCACTGACTACTGTTCCTCACATTCGACACTCAACAAAGAAACATGACTGCAAGCAAACCAACAAATGGTAGACATGTACCAAAAAAGGATAACATTGTACATGCTCGCTGTCTTGGCCTTCCATGTGACCGGCCACAGGGCAACGACGTGCACAAAATATCATAAAACACAAAACAGAGCAGCTGCAGGACATGCAAACCCTGGGCACGGCATTGTCGTGGAAGTGAACTTGGCAGTGGCCCAGTGCAAAATTACCTTGCCTTCGTGTGTATGGGAGCCATAAATTAGGATAACATTTGCCCGACCTTTTCTTTTTGTGGCTTGCCTGCTTGCATTTGTTTGGGTTGGTCAATCTAAAGACTGTCAGTTGCCTGTGCCCCCGAGTCCTGAGCAATCTACTGTGGCGCACCTGCCACAATTCAACATAGAGAAACAATGAATGAGAACAAAATGACAAATCATTTCATTCGCATAAATATTCTAAAGGTCATTACTCGTTCATTGTCTCCCCACGGTGGTGGAAGTATACCCTCAGCTGATGGATGGCTGAGCGAAAGATAAACTCTTTCTCTGAGTATTTCAGACATCAAGGTGCTCCCATTCCTGTGACCCACGTGGAATTGGAAGATTTGAGCTCTCACGCACATATTTCCCTTTGATCGAGCTATGCACATGGTTCATCCATTGAAGAGTCGATTGTTGTGAATTTTCCCACAATATACCGACATTAGTTCGACGATCTTTTTGACTGACTGCACACTTTACGTAAACCACGAAATAGAAATCATAAATTCGTATAATATCTACGCGATCCTTTATTTCATACATGGTAATTTGCCAAGGTTTGTCAAAAAATGATAATACAATATTTGCAAAGATACCCAATAGGAAATTTCCAAGACCTATTATTGCTATTGGGAATCCAAAATAAAGAAGTGATACTCTCTGTGAACGACCATCATTTTTAACCTTTATCCTTCCTGATGACACATATCTCGGCTTCTCTCTCTTTATTAGTTTTGACGAAAGGAGTCTAAGCAAAGATTATACATAAATAGAGATTGAATCACTAGCGGCAAGGGGAAGCGAGATGCAATACGTATATTTTTGTTCGAGGTGTTTTCTAGTAAACCCCTCTCGAACAAAATTTTTGCAACAATAACCTTGTCCGTCATGTGAGCTCTATATATGTATACTCTTTGGTCTAAACATGCAAAAATATTGAAATCGCTCTGAGTGAAGGTAGGACGAAAACAGACGAGACGTAACGATAGCCATTGGACGAACGTCTGCACTCGTTATGTCGATTTTGACATTTAACCCAAAATATGACGCTATCAAACGCATCGATGGATGGCTTTTTACATAAATTGCGAGCTCACCCCCACAGTGGCGATTAAATTGTAGCAAAATTCCGTCATTTTAGTTTTAATTTTTTTTAAAAACCACAATCGTGTCAACAAAGAAGAGGTTATGACGAGTAGCAGACGTTTGCAGTTCGGTTCTTACGGAACCGATCGTCACGTCTAAATGTTTCGTTCAGTTTCGATCAAATACGTATGGCCATTTTGGCTATTTACATTGAATCACATACGAGTATGCTTGAACTTACTCGTCACGTTTCGTCTCGTCTATTTTGGTCGGCCCTTTAGTCTTTTGAGTTTCATTGAGTGGAAAGAAACTCAGAACGGACTACGACGAAATGTGCGATGCGGAAATTAACTATAAAGCAAAACATAAAATAAAGAGCAAAAATCGACTATGATGATTTGAAGTTTTTCGTCTTGTTTTTTGTTTCGCACCGAAAATTTCCGAGTCTGTAATAAGTGTCTGTCCAATCAATACAACTCAAAAAAATCACTCGAAGGAGATTTGAACACATATGTCTGTTTTCAGTCTTTGGTGTTTCCCAGTGGTGTGACTTTCCGGCTGATGCAACTCCAATACCCGCCCTCTCTGAATTTTATATGCCCAACTCTCTCACCACCAATTCACTGCAAGCATAGAGTAAAGAAATGAGTCACAATTGAGTAATTGGCGCTGCTAATAGCGCCAATTACTCAATAGCTCTCATTTTCATATTGCAGCGCAACTCTGGTTACTACCCTCGACCGATCTCTTCTATGTCGAAAAATGAGTGACATTTCAGATTGTGACTCTTATTTCTTTACTCTATGCTGCAAGCAAAGACAATATACTCCCACACACACACATACACATGCATGCACAAATTTATGTTGTATGAAAATACAGATCCAATCCAAAGTTGCCCTTCTCCGATGCTCTATCACCATAGAAAGTGATTTCTGTATGGCCATCATTGCACTTCTTCCATTAGGCCGGCATTGTTTTTGCTGCTGGTGCAGTTTTGGCCACAGCGTACTCCTGCATACGTAAACTACAGAACACACTCTCTGGGCTGGTCAACCTTGCACAGTCTCTGAAAAAGGTTTGATGAAAGTGCGAGATAGAGCATGCCAAGTTGCGGCGATAATGTGTGGCTGGCTGGCTGAGGCTGTTGGGTGGGTGGAGGAGCCGTAGCGGAATGCTGGCGGGGTAGGGAAGGCTGCTTTTGAAAAGTGTTAATTACTCGTTGCGGCTCACAGCACATAAACTAAGAGCATGAAATCTGGCATAGAAATAGATCACTTGAAAATCTCGTTGGCCGTGTGAATAACATGCTCGTCGTCCGAGAACACTTGCCAAACCGATAAAATCAGCAAACTTGAACAACTCTAGAACAGTGGTGGAGAACATTGGCAGAAGACTGTGCGGAAACAAGGAAAGCAGGCAGGCGGGTTGGTAATAAATGTGATAAGAGAGCAGCTTCTATTGTCATGGTTGCGAGAGGTTTGTGTATGAATATGTCGCGTATACGAGAGTACTTCATTATGCGGATGGTTTAGAGACGAACAAATAAACCAGCAAAGCAGACTGAAGTCTGCACGATACTATACCTTTTACTCCAGCTCAATCGGAGCTAATGTGAACTTTCTTTCCCTAGGATTAGAAGGGGATTCCAAAATCTATCGTAAAATGTACACGAAAGTGTTCATATTTCTATCTGGATCTCAGGAGCATCCGGGGTTCCATAGGAGTAATGTGACGTCGACGAGATACCGCACGTGCATATCTATATTAAATCTGATCATTACAGTTTGTAACACTCGTATTGGGGATTTCTAAATGCTGTGTTTTAAGCGTGAACAAAATTTAAATTCAAAAAAGTTTATGATCAAAGTCGATTTTCTTTTCGAAGCATCAATTTATGCACTTATGCCGAAGATAATGTCCCTAAGACCACCACGAGTGTTCCTGATGAAGATCATGCCTGAAGCCTAATTTTCTCTAGCTGAAGTATAAAATAGTCTTCCTTAGTGGTCTATAATACTCGAATATAGTGATCGCATTATCAATCCTGTTAAATCTCGTGGATTCGATTTTCTTTTACGAATTCTGGAGCTGTCTTCTGCGAACTAAGTGCGGCCTTAAACTATATATAATCTTGTTGGAGTAGTATTCACTTGGTCCAGGGCTCAATTGCCGCTGGAAGTGAGCCATGTGTGTATGTATACCTGCCGGCCCCCTTCTGGGCGTTACAAACAGTTGCCCCCATTTAGTGTTACGGCAGCGTAGGAAGCTATTCGTAATGTGGCTGTTATTTACGCACGCCTCGCACCACCGCTCTCGCTACTGTTGGCTGCTGGCTTTCACGCTGCTTTCTGCAAAAGTTCTTCGTCCATAGAAAACGTGCTTGGCACGCAACGTGCAAGCAGCCTTAATGACTTTAAAGCATAATTCCCAGTTTCTACTCGTATAGAAATGTCAGAGTGCGCATGTAACAGGATGAAATTTCCACACCCCCCCACTTACATACACATAGCAGTCACGAACGAGTTGGGGGGATATGTGTGTGTTCATACAATGTGCATATAAAAGAAAAAGCTGAGCACGTCGTGACATTTTAAAAATGCTCGCGTAAGGGAGCTGCAAGAAAGGTCAGTTAAAGGATTTCTGCCCTTTTTCTCCTTAGTTGGGGGAAGCGTGTCTGTTGCATGTTCAAGCGATTGTTGCTGTGGCTTGCTGGTAGCAGAAAATTGCCTCAAGTGTTAGTTTACACGCCGGGTTTTGTCTTGCAAGTCCTTGAGCTTTTCTTGCAATATTCCTTGGCAGCAGCAGTAACTGTAGCAGTGGCGATAGTAGCCGTAGTACATGCATCGCAGCAGCAGAACAGCTCGTAGTGGCCGTCGTAGTAGTTGTAGTATTCCTATCCATCGTCAACGTGACACCTAACCAAAGTCGTCGTTGTCCTTTCCACATGCTAGTATGTAGTGTGTGTATGGTGTGTTTGTTGGACTATCTGCTGCGTGGCGCGTAGGAACTCAGCAAGTCACAGTCGCATGCAACGTGCACTATTGTGCTGCTGCTGCTGCTGTGTGCACAGGGTACACACCCTGAATATCCACTTCACGAATAATCACCAAGGAGCGTATGCTGCCAGAGGAGTTCAAGTACGGTTTGTTTAAATGTTGAAACATCCAGTACCAGCCAACTGCATGTGTGTGTGTGTGTGTGTGTGTGTGTGTGTGTGTGTGTGTGTGTGTGTGTGTGTGTGTGTATTATTGCTTTAAGAGGTTTATGCAATTTTCCATTATTCCTGCTGTCAGTTGCAACGGCTCCAGAGAACAAAAAGAGAAAAGAAAAGCAGCGAAAGCTTTACTACCAACTGTAGTAAAATGCAGCAAGGCAGCAGCTGGGAGAAAGGCAGGGGTCTATGAAGTTATACATGCAGTCGACAACAAGAACAGTGGTGACAGCAACAACAACAACAACAACAACAACAACAACAACAACAACAACAACAACAGCAACTCCAATAGCAGTAGAGCGCCGTCTGATGGCACTCACTTGATTCCAACATTTATTATCGACCGAGAGAAGACCTAAGACTGTGGGATGTGTTTTCAGTCTTTTTCTGCGTTTCCTTCTTTTTTCTTTATTCCCTTTATTTATTTTATGCAAAAACGTGTCAGAGTTGAAGAGGGGAAAGCAAAAAGCAGCAGCAAAAGAAATTGATATTTTTCTTATGTTTTCAGGGGTTTCACTTAATAATTTTCATTTGTCTTTCGTTTTTTTTTCTTTTTTAATTGTTTACTTTATATTTAAATTCACATATACTTAATTTTTTGTTTGGGTTTTTTTTTTTTTGTATAGAATTTCTACTTTACTTCCTTTCGTCAGTCGCTAAATAAGGGAGTTCCTTGCTTGATGCATATCCATATCTGACCCTCCGCGCGCTTAGGTTGCAGTTCAAAGAACTCTCTGTGTGTGAAAGAACAAGTTTTTAGCGGGAAGGCAGGCGGGAGAATTTATTTATAGCCTGAGTATTTCTTAAGACTCATAACACACAGTCACGATTTTTCTGGCGACTCCAAAAAATCGAACGCTCTGTCGTTACATTGGGCATGGCAGACAGGAGAATTCAATTGGCCGCCAGAAGAATAGAACATTTTTTTGACTTTCGGTGTCGGTAGTGTAAGTTTTTAGACACTCGATAACCATGTCTACGAATATGTAAGCAGAGCATACATACAAGTAGTATTTATACCATCCTCCTTTGTCTTCCGGTTTATATTCCTTTTCTCCAATTATGTTCTAAGAAAGCCGACGATTGGCTTGGACTTCAAGCCTCTGATCAGTGCAGTGCAGATGAAGAGCAATCTTTGTAATATTGGAGAATAATACAAAAAGTGTCCAGGTTATTGCAGCAAATCGGTATATGAACATTTTAGCCCTAAGCAACAGCAAATACAGGCAGTATAAGTGGGAACTGTGGGTGAGATTTTCAGCATTATATACTATAGCCGAAGAATTGAGAGAACCCAATTTCTATTTGCGCGGAGAACCAGTTCATAGAAACACTCTCATTGCTAAAAACAAAAACAAAAAAGGAACGCACCTCTTGGGCGTCACTCATACATGTTGTGTACAATATGCTATTGGGTGAACAAACACTTTAATAGTGTTTTTGAACCACTGTCGAACTTAACTCAATAACTGAGACGATATCCATGTGTAGAATAATGACCAATTGGCTCTTTACTTTACTTGTCAAGCCAATGAGTGACTACTTACTCACTCAAATTTAGTGCATGCAAGCATAGAGTAAAGAAATAAGAGTCACAATCTCAGTGCCTGCAAGCATAGAGTAAAGAAATAAGAGTCACAATCTCAGTGCCTGCAAGCATAGAGTAAAGAAATAAGAGTCATAAACTCGAACAACAAACTTTTTGTATGGTGGCGCTGTTAATAGCGCCAATTACTCAGTAGCTCTTATTTCCATATCGCAGCACCACTCTGTTTACTACCCCCGACCGATCTCTTCTATGTCGAAAAATTAGTGACATTTCAGATTGTGACTCTTTATTTCCTTACTCTTCTATGATGCAAGCTAGAGAATTGGTCAGTGTACCAAAACTCAAAAGAACTACGAGTCTTGCATCATTGCTTAGCCAAAGTCTGGAGTGAGTGAGATGCTGAGCTGAAGTAATGAAATATTAGTCGTATTCGATTCGTATCTTGTATCGAGCTCGTATCGAGCTGCGCGAATAAAACAGCAAACAAGTCAGTGGTATACTTGGCAGCACTATTTCAAAAAAAGCACTGAGAAATAAAAAAATTCCTAGGGAAATTTTCATGGGTAATTTTTAATCTCGTTGGGTTTCAAGCAATTTTGAATTTGGAAGCACTTTCTATCGAGGATAGAAAAAACTCGCTCGTTTCATCCGAGCACAATTTACTCGATAACTTTTTCCATACAAAATCTGTCCTGACTGGTTGTCTTTGACAACAGTTGTATGCAGTCGGCATTGAAAGCTCCTCAGAGTCATTTTAGCTGGGTTGCAGGGTTGCGTCAGTATCTAATATTACAAAATTAATTACTCATAGAACAACTTCCACAGAAATAATGACTGTGCCCTTTTTTTAATTAGTGCATTGCACGTGGTTTCTTCTCCATACACTCTTCGTTTCAACATGTTTAAATGAAGAAATTTAGGTGCCCAAAGCTTTAAGGAACGAGAAGCAACAAAAAACAATAACAAATTAAACAATTAATAAATTTGAAGAATATACAAAAAGAGGGGAACAACAACAACAGGAATAACAATAACATTAACAACGAAAATTAATGAATTGAAAGAAAAACAATAAAAGAGGATGGATTCCTAATGACAACAACAACACAACGATCTTTAGCAAAGTAAGGAAAGTTGTAAAACTCTGCCACTTGCAACCAGTCAACAGTGAACAGGTTCTCTGAAGAACACCCCAAAAATTGCACACGCGAAAGACAACAAAAACTCAATTTGTAAAAATATACTCGTACATATATTTTTTTTTCTATAGGAGACATGAAGCATTTTTAGCTACCCATCCCTGCATGACAACACATGACAATCTTAAATCTTTCTCTCTCAATCAAGACACACTGAATTTTTGAATTTGCAAAATTAGCGGATTCGCCTTGAAGCCCAATCTCCAGTTCGGCCTGACTTAATCTCACTTGTAGAACCCGCTCATAATGAAATGTGTCTGAATCCACATTTCACTCCTACCGCAACAAAGCGCAGTTGTTGATCATCGAATACTAGTAAAGAAAAAATAAATCTCTGAAACCACAGAATTGAGAATACACGTTGTTGTTGTTGTTACGATCACACTCAGGCATCTAAAAATTCCTTATCGCAAATAATAGACGTGCGAGTAGTTGCGAATTTCTACAACTAAACTGGGTCATAAATATTGTGTAATGCAGCTCCCGTCGTTCCATTCAGAAATATGTATGCATTTCAAAACCATTGTTCGTGCTGTTCGTATAATGCCTACGACGACGACTCAGTCGTCGCTGCCGTTGCCGTCGCCCTTGGCATCACTTGCGCGCTTGTAATAAATGCAATTGTTGTGCCACTGTGAAATTAAATTCGCGCGCACATTTCATGCTACACATTCATGGGCCGCATCCACCACTACCACCAGCACGCACATCAGCACACCACCAACTTTCATCATCAGTCATCACTTGGCAGACAGCGCTGGCTGTAGCAGCAACTAAGGCAGCACTCATTGTTCGCTCGCGATGATGGTGATGTTGAGTGAGTGAGTGGATTTAGATGTGGGTGAGGATGGGTGATTAATGCACGTGAATTTTGTCGCTGCTAAAATCATGAAAACCATTCCATCAACAGTTTGAAGAAGCCAGCAAATGCAGTTGCAACAAGAAATCAAATGCAGTTGCAACAAGGAAGCATAGTAACAAGGGAATTGCTGAATTTTTGCAGGAAATTTTCCAGTGTACGCCAATAATTGAAGATAATCTCGAATATAATGCAAGAAAAACATATTCCCATGCTATCATCTTTCGTAATTGGTAGCCTGAAGTAATGTGTCCAACAACCACAAGTTATCTTATAGGTGAGCTACCAGTTAGAATTACTAATAGTTTATATGTTTAAAACTAAAAAAAAAGGACAAAAACCCTACTCTAAAGTACAAATCGATAGAAGACCGCAAACGAACTCGCATTTCAGTGGATTTAGAATAGTTTTTGTAATTTTGGAAAAATTTACACCCAGAAAAAACCGCTGAACAGAACAAATACAAGGTTTTCCGCTAGTATGCTTAGGGAGTTGCTAGAATTACTTTTGTGGATGTAAACAAACAATTATCACTTTGTAAGCCAACGTGGTTCGAGTTATTCTTGACAAATGGACCAAATTCCTTTAAAACCTGGCCGAACATTGGCATTACAGAATGAGATGCGTCAGGAACAACCATGAACAGGTCAACGTATGAGTGAAATCGTTCTCGTCGTTCTACGTGTATCACGCTGAAAAATAAACAGCCCTTCGTTTATTGGTCACTGGTGATAATCGGGTACTTAACTCATTTTGAAATCTATTTGTAAACATTTAAAATGTTACCCGTCATTTACAAATAACTGTTTATATGACAAGTGAGTATAGGTACTCCCTTCCCTCCACAAAACAAGTAAATAACTTCCTTGATGAAATATTCAATGAAATCGAATATAAAATATAGTATGAGTATAAATTGTATACAAAATTCTGTCAGAAACAATGCGCCAGAAACTCTCACCATTTTCCTATGATTACTTAGGTTGGCACTGAAGACTGAAGGAAGACGTGAAAACTTAAGGAAGCAAGGTGCTACTCTGTAGCAAATATCGCTAAGGAGTGTAGTTTTATAAACCTTCGGCAGACTACCTGTCACAGTCGCCTCAATAGAACATGCTACAAATACTCGTAGTTTGCTATTTGCATGGTTCTTTCTGTTCTAACCGCATACCACGTATTTTTGCAACACGTAGAACTACACTGCTGCTGTAGCCCCCACCCATTTGTTGTTGCTTTTGTTATTATTATTATTATTATTATTATTATTAGTAGTGTTGTTGTTGTTGGCATAGACATAGCTTGCAATTTTTCGATTGCTTCGTCTGTTTCGAATGCACATCCATTTAAGCGTGCACACACACACTCGCACCACATTCATTACATTTCATTCATTTATTCATTCGTTTGTTTGTTCGCTTCGTTTCGTTTCGTTTCTTTCCTTCGTTCGTTTCGTTCATTTGGCGTGGCATTTCACTTGAATTATTTTTTTTTGTTTGATTGTTTGTTGCTTCTTACGTGTGCATTTCTGCTTCGGTTTCCCACTTTCTGAATGATGCCCCCGCCACCCGCATCCAGTATCGACCGTTGAGCTGTTTGCTTGGCTGTGCCCGTCTCGGATTTCATGTACGAACCTCGCTTTACAACCGCCGTTGGGGTACGGACCTCCGACTAGCGTTTTTAATTTAATTGGTTTTTTGCTGGCTTCCGTTTCCCATAATTATAAAAATGAATTGGCGACTTATTCTCCAAATAAAATCATGGACTTTAATATGCGAGTACGTATGTACCTTTTAATGGACGCGGGCATAGAGTGTGCGTATAATGTGATTTGGCGAAAATCCACGAGAGTAGAAACTCGAACAATTAACGACGCCCAATTCTCGCTGATATTCTACTCACACAATTTATTCATTTATTTATTTAGCTGGATTTATATAGTAGTAAATTAAAATACAAATAAAAGAACTCAGCAGCACTAGTAACTTCGGCTTTCGGCCGAACCAACACAATATGCACATACATACATATGTATGTATGTGTGTAGTAGCAAGTTGTAGTGGGAGTGCTTAATAAAATTCAATATACATAAATGTTCGGGCAGTACTCGGTAAGAAACAAGTACTTCGGTTGACAAGAATTTCAGTATGGTGCTCGTTGGAGTGGACGCTGGTACTATTCTTAGATAACAGAACCGACGAGAGTGCCTCTAATGGTGTGATGTCTGAAAGCGAACTATGCAGCTGCTTCAATACTCGTTACTATCGGCTGCAGTGGATTGGGGTGCGAATAGGTGGAAAAGATCATGTAAACAAACCCATCTAAATTAACTAACATAGCTGTCTTACAGTAAGATAATAAGAAGGTAAGCGAATTGGTTGGAGCATCAAATAAACCCACATAAATTAAATTCATGTAAATTTTCTTAGCAGAGATCTTTTCTGGCTTTTAGTCGTGAAGCTCTAATTGAGATTTCTATACGCAGTTTCGGACTAGTTCGAACGTAGTACACACAGGGCCAATACAAAGATTCATAAAGCTTTGGAGAGATATGCATACAGACTACTTGTATATTTTAGTTTGTAAGATATGCTTACTTATTGTTAGTCTAAGATTAGAAGATACAATAAATAAATATATGAAATAAAAAAAAATAAAAAAAAAATTTTAAAAATTTAGAAGCGCAAAAAACAGTTTTGAAAAAAATCGATTTTTTACCTTCAGCATTTTTCGTACACATACATCCAGGTGATGGCGATTGAGCAGAATTGTAAATGGTTTATCATCTGCAGTGAAAGTTTGTGTTAGTTTGAACGCAATTTAACAGTTTCTTTTTGGGTGTGTTCTCTATTAGTCTAGTTGAACCACAACATTTCCAGAGCAAGTATGGAATTATATCGACTTCAACGGAGGCCCACAAAATTCCACACATGAACACGGTTTCGCGATAACTATAAAAATGTGCTCATCAATCAGAGTAATACGAGTATCTCCCGAGCGTTAAATTGCCATTGATTACATTCCCTCTGTCCTTGAGAGCGGGAGATACTCGCAAGTTCGGTCACTGCTTCTGTGCATTTATAATGAAATTAGAACGTTTCATTGCATTAGCAGCACTTGAAAATATTTGTACATGTGCCGGCATCGGGCTAATTCGGCCTTCACTAGGCAGCACAACTAATCCGGCAAATGCCACTGACTTGAAAAGCCATAAAAGTGTTTCTTTTATTTTTCATTCTCAAAGGCTTCAGTTATTTACTTCACTCACACAAACTGTGTAATCTGAACTGCAAACTTTGAACTTGCGTTGTTACCTTTTCACCGCCGCCAAAGCATACAAAACCGTATCCTTCACCATTTGAGATGAAAGCACAAAGGCAAGGAATCAATATTTGATGATATGAAAAGCTAAATGGAATACTCGCACACACAATAAACTGATCAAACGGATTGCTCTACACACAACGAAAACACACATGCACAGCCTGCACGGGAATGGAAGCAAGGAGAGCCCCAGTAGGGTTGTCGGGCGGTCGGTCGGTTTGGTCGA
The DNA here is from genome assembly GCA_920105625.2 of Clusia tigrina. Lineage (NCBI taxonomy): Eukaryota > Metazoa > Arthropoda > Insecta > Diptera > Clusiidae > Clusia > Clusia tigrina. The sequence continues at coordinate 14,905,404 of OV050032.1, read as the reverse complement.
GCACATTGGGCTGACCAGCATAAAAATGGTAACCGTTTCATTAGATCCGAAAATCAAATATAGAATAATGAACGAGCGAGCTGCGAGCTGCGAGCTGCGAGCTGGGAGCAATCTTCAGTCGAGGGGAGGGAGAAAAGCAAACACAAATAAAATTTAATGAATAAGCAGCAGCAATGAAAGAAGAAAGGAAAAAAAAGCAAACGGAGTGGTTTGCCGACACGGTCGCTCAATGAAATCCATACCGACGACAACTGAAGAACAAAACACAAGCACAAGGAACACATTTTTGCTTTTATTGCTGCCGTTGCGTTTGTGTCTTTGCACTACGCAGGAACCCCAAAAAGTGCAAAATTTTCACTCTTAAAAGCAGAGCACTGTCAGGGGAAAATACAAACAATAATAAAACCACCCCCTGGGCACACGTTTGGCCACCGGCAACATTTTCACTCTTATAAGGATTCCATTACGACAATTACAATTCTCAGCAACGATGTGTGTTCGGATTGGCAGAGTCCTGCTGCACGCCACTGCAACCTCTGCCAGTGCACATCCTGAAAGTGTATGCCAACAGCGGCGAGGCAAATATGTGCATAACATAATAGTAGGCAAGATGGATATAATGGATAAGCATAAAAATCGATAGGTGGATTTACACACAAAACAACAACAACGACAACAACAACAACAAATACAACCACAACAACAACAACAACAACAACAACGACGACGATTACAACGGGCACAACACGACATGAAAATGAAATAAAATAAAATTGTGGTGCAATTTGTGAGCCATTACGAATGCTGCGAAAACAATCCCAATGTGGCTGCGACTGAACCGAGACGAGGCGAATCGGGCTGAATAAAAACACAAAGGAACCTGCCTGACTGCTTCGCTACTGCCTGCGTCGTGCTGGCTGCCGCGCTGATGTCTTCATCACCAAATCCAACAATATATGCTGACGAATAATATTTCAGCCATCAGCAAATGAATTGGGAAATTAAGCATACTCGTATGGATATATGATTAAAAACAAAGAGAGTGCCAAATGCGAGCTGTATTGAGGGCAGACAAGAGTGTCCTTGGCCTTAACGTCGGAAGGTTAAATTGAAAAAAATTTAAAAAAAACCAAACAAATATAAATAAAATCAAATTCCAGCTGAATGCACTCATTATTCAGCCATAGCCAGTGGGCCGCAAACTTATAATCCCCTTTCATACAAATCAAATTAAATCGAATCGAACGAAATCGATTCTGTGTGAATGGGTAACTTCCCCCCTTCCCAACGCAAAGGAGCATCAAGCGATCACTCCTATCACAAGCAGTCAAGAGTGCTCGTATAACGCTCAAGAAACCAGACGGCAGACGAATGAATATTGATTTACGAGAATGTCGCGTATATTGATGGCTTACATTAAGGGATTGGATTGGGGGTTTTTTGGAAGACTGCCAAAACGCACCACAGCAGCGTATGCAAGCGCGGTGCACTGCACTCTTTGTGCAAAGCACAGAAAGTAAAAGTACTTGCTCGTACAGAGAACATAGTTTTACCAATTGCAAGCTACTCCGGCCAAATCAATTATACTCGTATAAAGGATGCGCCACAATCAATCAATGCATACGAAAGTACGCATACGAGTGTAGTCGTAAGTGTGCTTGAACGGAAATAGCAATAAAAGGAGACGAGCAGCTGCGCGGTATAATCCAGACAACTTGCGAAACAAGCTCATTTTGTCTTCCAGCGCCTGCGATTTGCGCAATTCAAAAGGATGTTTTTTGAAACTGGCCTTTCTAATCATGAATTACATTTTCGGGTGCTTTTATGGTCACAGGAGAAAGCAGAAACAATTAAAAATAAATAAGCAACATAAAAGCCACTCGTACCAATATCCTTTGAAAGCTAGGTTCACCTGTCTGTCTGTCTGAATGTCTGTCTGTCTGAATGTCTGTCTGTCTGGTTGTCTGTCTGTCTGTATGTCTGTATGTCTGAATGTCTGAAAGTCTGAATGTCTGTCTGAATGTCTGAATGTCTGTCTGTCTGTCTGTCTGTCTGTCTGTCTGTCTGTCTGACAATGTGTGTGAAATTATGTTCAGTTTAATGGGATGGAAAGGCAGTCACATGAGAATGTTGCTCATCCTAGAGAACATTTGTTGTCGTGGTGAGCGAATGATTAAGTTGAAAAACTACTGATGATATACTCACGCCACCGCTTTATTGATATGCAGTTTAGAGGATTCAAATTGATATTTACCTGCAATAGATAGAAGAAAAACGAGTATTAAAATCCACGAAAACAATGACAGAACAATATTTTTATTAAAAATTTAATAAATAGACAATGAGAGCACTAACAGATACTCCAATTATCCTTAAAGGACAGCATAATATTATCTTTTCATTTTATATATTTGTTAATTTGAAAATAAATGGGAACCATTTTTTCTTATCTGCAATAATTAGTTTCTGAACTGCAGCAATTGATGTACTCAATCTTAGCAATTGGGTTTCTGCCCTTTAGCAATTGAATTACCAAATTTCAGCAATTTACTTCACGATCTGCCGTAATTCAATTACTAAATTACAGTAATTGAGTTACGGGAATTATATCAAACCGTAATTATTCGTATTTGGAATTGAGAAACAGATAAACCGATCGAAACTCTCTTGAGTTGGTTACTTGCAGGTCCCAAGACATGAAGAGAATGAGTGAATCCAGCAGAGAAGGCATAATTTTCAAATTATAACTATTGCCAATGAAAAAATCAGAAGAAGGTGGATCCACTCAAAATGATATTGGTGAGTCTGCTGAAGTAGAGGAAAAGCTCACATACTACTACATAAACTAATCGAAAAGCCAAATAGACATTCGATTATCTTTCTTCTCTGGTATCCAGATTCCATCTTCTCTGGTATCCAGATTCCATTATTTCTCAGCTAATTATAATTATACGAGCAACAAGGGCAGTCAGAATAACGCCCTTACTCTTAAGTACTTTCATAAAAATTTTTATATAAAAAAAATTACCATAAACATTTTCACACTTTCCACTTTTTAGATGGGATTTTTATATATTTACTCATTTTTTTTGCACTTTTCAATTTCAATTTTCATTTTATTTCATGTTTCCATATGCCAGATATGTACGTAAGCACACACACACACACAAACATTCAAACACCCATGCTCGACTCGAACATCGATCATGCAATCAAGCACACACAAATCACGCAAAGAAAATGCACATAAAAAAAAGTTTTGAGAAATACAAATTGCCAAATGCGGAGCATAGAAAAGTGAAAAGTTGGTTGGTGAAAGAAATAAAAAGTGAAAATTATGTAAAGTAACTGTTGCAAAATAAACACACAAAAATGTACATAAAAGGTTAATAAAAAGTGCTAAACGATCATTACCAAATCCATTACATAGTTACGAGTATGTATGGGAGCGCGTGTGTGTTTTTGTGTGTGTGTTTACATGTCCACACACGAGCAATAATCAGGGCTATGCAGCATGGCAGGTATTGAGTATGACTACGTAATTGGCTTCTAAAAGGCAAAGAGTGAGAGAGAGCGCGAGAGAGTGTCTGGTTAGCAAACGTAAACAAAAGCCAAACATAACATCTGAGGCAAGGGGTGGACGGTTGAACGGGCGCACGACACACAAGTTTCCAGAGTTGCTGAAGTTTTCTGTTGGCTCGTTGATTTGTTTCGGCTTAGTATATATGTAGGTGTGTCTGTGTTGGCTAACTTGTACGCCTTTCTCATTAAGCTGCCAATATAAATGCAAGTTATTGACTTTTCCACTTGTATATATACATATGTACATGCCTATTTACAAAAACATTTTCTGTTCTTTTGTGGAGCGCCTACTCGCAGCACCGCATGCTGGTTATACCGCACAGGAGGCTTATTTTCATATACATATGTCATTATGCATAATAATAAATAATATTTTAGAATGCATGCGGCAGCCTCACGTTGAGTGGGTGCATTAAAGTTTATGCTAACAAGTGCCTGAAAGGCACTAGCCTCGACTAGAATGGAACAGGAATAGAAACGAAACTACGAGCAATAAATATGTGTTTATTATTGATTGAAGAAATATTTGTACTAAGACGGCACTACCTCCACCACGTTCTCTCACTGACACTGTCTCTAGCTCCAGCCGCGCCGCGCCACCAACTCCTGTGTTGGTCCAGCTACATGCGAGTATCCAAAACAATTTCTTGTGTAACTGTCAGCAAATAAAATTTGGGCCCATGATCCAAACTCTTTGACTTGAACATTTTCATCTATCTTTGACTATTGTCTGCCAGTGGGTGTGGGCTGAGTCGCACTAGTGTGTCGTACACGCATACCAACACACACAATAATGCACCCACGTTCTCACATTCCACGCAGTCATTTCCCCAGAAAACCCGCTCCGCGTATTTATGGGCATTGGCCTTTTTTCTCCGTTGCAGCGCTTTGATTTTTCATTATCGCCTTCAATTTCATTCAATAAAATGCAGGAAAATGTGAAAATTCAAAACGTTTTTTTTTTTTTTTGTTTCTCATGTTTACACTCGTAATTTTCAGTTTTTGAATGGCTGCTTGATCATTGGCTCTGCCTCTTCATCTTCCTCTGCTTTTGCTTGTTTTTCTAGTTTTTGTTGTTGTTGTTGGTGGTTTTCACGCCATTTTTCGGCTCCAACTCGTGCGAGTGTATTGCACTCTCTTTCGGTCGTTGCCTATTTTTCTCTAAAGCAAGCATGAAGTGCCAAAGCCGAGCAATATGCGTGCAAGAAAACGCGCCACTGCAGAGGAAAGCCCACAAATTTTACACTTTTACTTGGCTGCTTGGCACTAAGCATGCTTCGTGCTCTCGTACTCCTCTTATAAGGCGGAGTATTATTCGAATTCCATACTTTTTTTTCGTTTTCCCCATTTTTCTGCTTTTTGGGCTCTAAGCTGTCATTTTCAACAATTACGTTAAATGCGGCATATTAACGCAAGAAAGTGAAAATTTTCACCAAAAGGCTTAGCTGCATATGCATTCGTATGAGTGTACACCGTGCCCACTTTAGTAGGCGTTGTTAAGAAACTTTCGTATTTCGTGCACGATTGTAAAGCTTCATCACTCTGCTCGGCGTCGATTATTTTCAATTTGAGGAGGAGTTTCTCTACGAGAGGTCTGAGCAGCAGATGAATAAGTCTTATTTTTTTCGCATTGGCATTTCAAAGGCTATTTGCCGGATTTGGTACACTCAGAAATTGCCAAATGCACAACCTTAAAATCTAAAAAAAGAATACAGGGACACTGGAAAAACGCCACTTTCCTCATTAACAAACTACCATAGAAGCCAGTGACATGGCTAAATACGTCCACGACCAATCCAAATACACTCATTACATAAAAAATCAGCAAATAGGAGCACTTGAACTCTGGCTTTTCGAAAAATCTTCGACAAGCGACTGGTTTTACGATGACATGGTTCTAATTCCTTCACAAATGCCACATGCTAATTGCGAATTTATTACTTAACTTACTCACTTTGATGACGCGACAAGCGATGATCGGTCTTGGACGACTGAATGAAGCTTCCCCCCCCCACTCACCTCTGTTATGAGCGCGCTGGTGCCAGTTGGCAAAAGGCAGGTTCCCGAGCACTTGGTCTTTCCAACGGAGATTAGGGCGTCCACTTCTGCGCTTCCCACCACCGTGTGTCGAAGAATACACCCTCTTAGCAGGAGCGTCCTCATCCAGTCGCTCACCATGACCACGCCAACGGAGCCGCTGGATTTTTATTTGCTTTACTATGTCAGTGTCGGCGTACAGCTCACACAAGTCATCTTTCCATCTTCTTCGATACATGTCATCCACGCTTATTGGACCATAGATCTTGCGAAGCATCATTCTCTCGAGTGCTCCCAACAGCCTCTCATCATTGGTGGTCATTGTCCACGTCTCAGCTCCATACACATCAAGACGGGAAGTATGAGGGACTTATACAGCGTTATTTTTGTTCATCGGGATGGCTCTGCTTCTCAATTCTCTAATGAGCTCATAATAGCACCTGTTGGCAAGAGTATTTACCAAAATTGGGAGCAGTGTGAATATCTAGTCAATGGTGGACCTACCAGGCCTGAAGCCACACTCGTTGACAATCGGCTTCAATCTTTCACACAATACGCTCGATAGGTCCTTGTATGCGATATTCAAAAGACTTATCCCACGGTAGTTGGCGCAAATCGTGGGATCGCCATTCTTGTGGATTGGGCAGAGGACGTTGAGGTTCCAATCACTGGGGATGCTTTCAACCGACCATATTCTGCAAAAAAGCTCGTGCATGCACTTTGTGAGCTCTTCGCCTCCGGCCTTAAACAACGCAGCTTGGGAGTTCATTGCACACGGAAAAAATCGTTTCGCCTTTTGTTGCAGGACCGTCAGTGGGATTAGTTAAAATCAAAATATAAGCTATCTAAATATTATTCCAGGCGATGAACAACTTCGCCAAACTTTGGTATACATTTTAAAATTACAATTTTGTGCTTCTGAAACGGTTTGTGTTCAGCGTAGCTATAAACTTAATAATAAGCTATTAAATGGTGTGTCAGATCATGAAATATAACAACAGAACATAAAATATTCCAGTCTCTATGTTGAGAGTCCCAGACTTCGGTCCCTGACGCTGAATATAAAAACTATAAATTTAAAAAATACTGCAACAAAAGCTGTATTTGAAGTTACAAGTTACTCATACGCATTGTGGGGCTGGAATTCATTGGCTTATATCAAAAAAACCACATGGTAAATACAACGGCTCCACTGACCGAGTAAAAACTATCTCAATTATGTTCACAAAATTTGTATTAATTTTTTAACACAATAAAATGTCAATTCAAATGGCAAAACATTCAGACACGTGTGTTTTCCACGTCAAAATGCATCCTGTTTACATGCATTTTCGCAAATGTAGAATTGTTTCGGACTCATATGGAACCATTCATAATGCAAGCAATCCAAGGGAGCATTTGGATGTTTACTCATACAGACGGCAAGGGACAAAGCAGAGCAATGATAAAAACAACAATAACAATGAATGAATTGAACATAATTCAATTATTTTGCATAATGAGGGATTTCGCAAATAAACCTTCAGAGCCAAATATGCCCAAACAAACGTGAGAGTGTGCGTGCATGCGCCTGTGTGTGTGTGAAGTTGCGTGTGCATGTGAAAATAACACCATTGAGGACATGTGCAACAAATATGCGCAATCAAAACGAAGCCAAACGAGTGTGAACAATGAATGATGTGTTGCCGTAAATAACTGACATTGTGGCATTGGTTGGGAAATTAAATTGAAAATATTTCATATCTGCCAAAAACCAAAACAAACCCAGCACCCAAACACGGAGCGATGTCAGAGTTGCCGCTTTCGCACTATTCACATGCATTTCCTACGTTCTACGACCAACTCAGAGTTGCCGCTTTCGCACTATTCACAAGCATTTGCTACGTTCGACGACCAACTCGAGATACTCGTACATAAAGGATTCATTTTTACTTCAATTATTATTTATTGAACCTTTCGAATGAAGCCAACAATAAGTTTTGCCATCTTACAAGCTAATATGCAACTTTTATGTTCTTTGCCAATGCTAAGAACAAGAATTTCAAAAAGATTTTAATTCATTTATTAATTATAGGCGTATTCGCTTCGTATCGAGCTCGTATCGATTTGTGCGAATAAAGCAGCAAACGAGTAAGTGCTAAACTTGGAAGCACTGTTTCACAAAAAGCACGTACTGAAAAATAAAAAATTCCCTGGGAAATTTTCATGGGTAATTTTTAATCTCGTTGGTTTTCAAGCAACTTTCAATTTGGAAGCACTTTCTATCGAGGATAGAAAAACTCGCTCGTTTCATCCGCGTATAATTTACTCGATAACTTTTTCCATACAAAAGTCTGTCCTATCTTCGATAGAGTGGCGAATCGTATACACCCTATTTTACAGATGAATCATACGAAGGTAGATGAATAAGTGCCTGAAAATTACAACAAATGACGTTGCCACCTAAATCCAACATTTTGTTTGTCAAGAAACATCTTGCAAAAGAGCGCATCTGACAGATTTGCCAAACAGTTTTGTTGTGACACCCATTCGAAACAGACGCTTACGAGCATTTTCGTCAAAATGGGAAAAATGGTAATTTCGTGTTCTCAATAAACCCTATTTTTTGTGCGAAAAAACCATCACGCAAACCACACAAAAGGTGGAACAGGATTATGGGGACTCTTCATCATCGGTTGGAACCATCCACCCCACTAGTTTACTTCATTTCGGTGCGATCGTACAGTACAGTGACACTGGACGTTTTTGAGCTCTCATTATGGGGATCTATCAACACAATGTGGCACGACTTGAGCATAGTATGAGGACAAATCATTATGGTAAATATAAATTATGTAGAGGTACATATATAGTCAGGCATTCTTAGAAGCTAAATATAATCAACAGTCTAGCCATGAACAATTTAACATTGGCGGCGTTTTTGTGTCTATTCAATAACTTAAAATTGTTACTAGTTATAGTGTTACTGTGCCCTTCAGCTTAGCTTAGATGAAGTTCCTTTATTTTACTGGACATATTAGCTTATTAATTAATTGCATAGTTTATATTTAGATTATTGCTAGAATAATGAGAAGAGTACGGCTCACACAATGGGCATACTGCGGCCTATTTACACCAAATTCCTTTGAAGTGGAAGTAACTGAAGCTTCGTTCGGCAAATGTGGCTTTGGAATTTTGTATGGATTTACAATAAACAAAATATACCGAAATCGCTATTTGTTAACGAGTTTGGCATTGGTACGCTTATACGACTTAACGACTTGGAACCGAGCTGGCAAGTCAGACTTTTGATGGTTTGTGCTTGGGGACGATCAATATTTACAAAGAATCGAACGCGGCGGCATTTGTTGATTTAATTTAGATATTTCTACATTAAGCGTAATAACCTAATTAATCGTTCACACTTAGAAACATTCAGTAAGATCACAGAATTGGCGCAAACTGTAAATGCCAGTATTCATTTTATGTGATCCATTTCGTCGTTGCTGCTGGTGATTTCTCTTAGAGTATAGGGCATATTTTTAGTTGGTATATACCGTCTGTAAGCTTCTATGTTAGGCAAATAATCTCACAGCAATAACAAAAATTAGCGGCTGAAGTGAGGGGGAAACGAAATGAGGTCGACAAATTAGAATCTTTGCTTTGAAGAAATTTGGCAGCAGGGAATATAATATAAAATGTTTTATATTTTTAGATTATTGTATTTAAGCATTAACAACAAATGATGATACAACATTTTACTAAATAATATTTGCCTAAACTGAACTTTAATCTTTTGCTACATTTCGCTTACAGCCGGCAACTCTGACTTCGACCTTACACACAACACACACGCACATACACATAACCATGATGCACAGGTGAAGGCGATAATCTGCATGATGCATAAGTATTAGCAGCAATTAACACTGTAGGTGTCAAGCGCACAAGAACCATTACGTACAAGTGACTTACAACCGCAACCGACACGGGCAACGGCATGTCAACAGCATCTCACACTTACGGAGTTCAAAATAGAGAATAAGGGGAATACAGGGCGATGAAGGGCTCTGAAATGAATATGAACACCTACTACATACACACTCCCAACACAAACATGTATGATTATGGCACCAATGGATGTGTGCATTCAAATGTATTGTTCTGTCTACGAGTATAATGACTGCAACTCGTGCACTGCACTAATTGTTGGCAGCTATACGGTTCTACGGTTGCCTCTCACTCGCTCTCACATAATTTGCCACTAGAGTGAGGAGGCCAACAATTACGAGTAGTCCAGTGAGCGGGTTGCCGCAGGCTTTGTAGTGGACAGACAGATCGTAAATTTAATGTCGAAATACACATAAAAGCACAAAAGATAGCATGCACAGGAAGTATGGGCCAACAGGATTCTAAATGTCACAACATGATTTCAATTACTCTGAAATCAATGAGCGGCTTCCTGCCCAAATGATGGTAATAAAAAGAGTTATGCTGCTGATGCTCATGCAGCATGCATCCAAGAGGAAATGTAAATTTTGCATTTTATGATTGTGTCGCTGGATGGACACTAGCACACACACACACGCACATATGTATATGCATATAATATAAACACAAAACACACATTCATACGCGTGCGTTTGTGCATGCGATATGATTAGCATTCATCATTGCCTCGGAAGCAGCAGAAAGTAATGCTAAGCACAGAAGAAATCCACAACCAAACACACACAGAGATAGCATCAGCTTCGGAACGCAGGAAAATAAATTAAATTTACTGTGTTTGTATGTTTAAATAAAAAATTTAAAATAAACAGAAAAACTGCCCATTAATTCCAATTGAAATTCGTAAGTTTTCTTAAGCAATCAATCATGCACGTTTAATCAATTAATAAAGCGGCAGCAAAGCTACGAGTAAAAAACCTGGATTGGAAAGTTTTTTCGAATTGCCATAGCGAAATTGTACACGCAAAATTTGCTCACGTGGCTGCTTTTGAAATTACGAAGTGCCAGGACGCACAACACGATGTGACCCCAAACAACTGCATGTCCTTTTACAGGCACCGTGGTGGTTAGTTTGACAACATGCCCAGTGGGCATGTGGTTGAGATGATTAGCAGTCTGTGTCCGCACTGGTTGAGTTTGCCGCAATGAGTTTTGCAACTAACGCTTTCAAACCGAACACACAAAATTTACAGATACGTATTTTGAGTCCTTGTATGCCCTGGAATCCAAGCCCGCGACCCCACGACTGTGAGACTAGCATACTTGTCATGCTAGAGACCTGAAGGGGCCGATTTATATAAATTCCTCATACGTATAGTATGGCTAAAACTGATGTGATTGCTTTTCTTTTCATTTTGTACAATTCTGAGCAAACTAACTAGAACTGGGAAACCCAAGACTGGATACAAAACTGAATACCAAAAGCTAGCACAAAATTCAGAGGCAAACTCTTGGAAAAATGTTTATTGTAAATTTAGTTTTGAATTGTCTGTTGACTTTGGTCGCAATTTGGCACATTTTCTGTATTCAAATAAGATTTTCCGTAGTATTTCAGGTGTCCTCGCCTCACAGTACAAATGCGGCCAAAGTAATCTATTAAGGAAACAAAATTCTGCAACTTTTTTCCCTCTGACTTGTTTGCAGTCTCGCTTAAAAGTGGCACTATTAATTGGTTGCAGCTTGGAGCAACGATTTTACACAATGCCGCTGCCTACCATGGAAGGATCTGATAACGTCACCAGGCGGCGGCACAAGTGCACCATTTTGCCCACGGCAGGTTTCGTGCAGCAGACACAAACACCTTATTCATCATATTTTGGCATTGACAATCACGTTACGCTGAGTCTCATATGCTGATAGACTGTTATAGCGTACTCGGTACGGTACTCGTGTTGTACGAGTACGTGCTGTGCCATTGAAGTGCGCTGTTGCCGCCTCTTCCATGGGCCATCAACAATGTAATTATACGCCTCAGTAATTGCATTCATGCAAAAATCGCAAATAACAACAAGAAAGACAACATAAATACGAGTATTAATATTAAAATTGAAAATGAAAACGCAGAAAGCAATCTCCGGCGGCGGCGGCGGCGACGACGACAACGACGGCAGCGATACTGCTGCTGCTGCTGCTGCTGACTGAGCGAGTGACTGAGCGGTGTTTGTGTGTGGCGCTCACTGCATGCGTGCAAAATGCTGCAGAGTATTTTTTGTGAATTGATATACAAAATTTTAATTGCAAATGCTGTGTAGAAAATTTCGTTGCCAGCGCGTGTGAGTCATTATGAAATGTTGATAAATTATAAAAACACATGTTTTCCACAAAACTTACAAAATTTTTAGAAGCATTGTGCCAGTAGTTCTGTGCGTTTAAATATTGTTTTGTAGCATATGCGGCGCTCGGTGTGTGAGGTACTTGTGTGCACTTGTGTGCAGAGTTGGTGTGTGAAGTTTATGTTTCGAGCACGATGACCCGAGTTCAATGATTTCTTTCAAATGGAATTTCGTTGCGATTTTCCCAACAAAACAAACGCTGGAGGTCTACTTACTACATCCCAGCGTTGCTTGCTTAGTTATTGTTGTTTGCCCATATAAAGCGAAAGAGTCACAATAACGCTAGGAAGAAGAATGAGAAGAAGTTCAATAAAAATTAAACTATATAAAAGGCATCGTAGGTGGTGGTGGTGCAATTATGCTCACGTCACGTCACATTCGTAGCTGCAAATCGGACTTCGCTTTACACTCAATTCGTATATTTTACCACATATGTATATTATTATTATTATTATACAATATGATTTTTTTATTAATATTATTATTATTGACAAGACAAGTTGCAACATTTATTATTATTATTACACTATTCGGCAAAAAAATTGTTTTTTTTTTCAACATAGTCTCCTTTTAACTCGATACACTTCATCAAACTTTTCTCCAACTTTTTGATGCCCTCCAAATAATACCATTTCTCGAGGCCCTCAGGCGTTTGTTTAATTGATGACCTCTTCATTCTACCCAAATCTCTTACCGACGAGCCATTTCTTCATATTTGGAAACAGGAAATAATCGCAGGGGGCTAACTCTGGCGAATATGCTGGATGAGGGAGCAACTCGTCACCAACTTCATGAAATTTTGCCATTGCGATTGCAGACTTGTGCGAACGGTGCGTTGTCCTCGCCAAATACGGTCGTTTTTGCTTCAAATCTGTGTCGAATCGATCCAACAACTTTGCATAATATTCGCCGGTGATAGTTTCAACCTTTTCGAGGTAATCGATGTGAACGACACCATGCGCATGCAAAAAACTGTCGCCGACAAACTCAACTTGGTCTTCTACGACTCAATTCACCAGGAGAAGTCCACTGTTCGTCGTCTGTTCCTTGGTCTGTGGTGTGTTGTGGTGAATCCATGTTTCGTCCACGGTTACGAAACAGCCCAAAAACTCATTTGGATTAGGACTGAACATCACCGAATACTCCTTTGAAGTTGTCTAATGATTGCGTTTGTTGTCATCTTCATTAGAGTATACACAAAAAAGTCCACCCAAAGACTAGAACTTTTTTTAAAAAGTCCCGTTTAGTTGGTTTTGCACCTGTATTTTTTTCTATCCAACCGATAGTTATGGTCCCCAATTCTTATAATGTTTGTTAAGTGGATTGGGACTGGAAATTTTTAGGAACTTTTAATTTAAATTTAATTTTTGTTTATAATTTCAAATTGAAAATGTCGCTTGATAATCTGACAAAATGTTTACATTTTCTTCAAACATTTTAATAAAGCATATGTTCCCTTTGAGACAAATTTCGATCATATTTATGAAATCCATTATAGTCCTTGTCATTAAAAAATTTCTAAGAGCGATATTTTGAATATCACAACAATGGTGCCCCAATAAATTAGTCAAGAAACGCAAAACAAGGGTTCAATACACTGAGTTGCATGAAACTAGAGCGAAAAGATGCTACCAAAGAGTATATATAAATAGAGCTCGCATGACAAACGAAGTTATTGTTGTAAAAAATTTGTTCGAGGGGTTTTCTAGAAAACACCTCGAACATAAATACAAACATTGCATCTCGCTTCCCCCTGCACCTCACCGATTTTTGAAATCGCCTTCACTTTCATTTCACAAAATTTTGAGTGTTTTTCGATCTCTATGTATGCATACTCTTTGATGCTACTCTTCAGTTTCTACTCAGCATTACAATAGAAGCATTAACTTGAAATGACCACCGCAAATACGCTATCGAAGCGGATTACATGTGCGAATATGAGTACATACTTGTATGTAAGCACTCCACAAGAATCTCAAATGGCAATTTTCAGACTGTGCAGCTTCCCCAATGCATTAGCGTGAATTTGAGATGAATTATTGTGAACTGCACGAACGATGAGAAATCCGCACATCAACAAAGCAATTGACATGAAGCGTGAAACGGCGACAAATGAATCGTCATGCTGAGCACTTAATGAAGAGTTCTGAAATCCGTATCAAGTGTAGCACACATAAACAGTTGCCTGCAAATGGAACAGAAACAATTGGCTGCATTGTGGGCTTTGTTACCTGCAAATGGACATTTGCTGTCTGCGAGTTGAGTGGGTATGTTGGGTAACAGCAGATTTACACTACAGGCTACTACTTGAAAGTGGCAGGGCAAGTTGACGTAACGCACAGGTCATAGATATTTCGTACATTTTTGTCCAATTTATACACACAAAAAGGGCAAAAGGCGCTTTCCCTCTGTTTGCAGTTGTGCAAAACACAAATTTATTTCAATGTGGGATTCAATTCGATGTAAATTGCCAAAATTGCACCAAATCGCCATTACCAGAGAAATCTGTGCACCGCTTACATCCAAGCGCACACAATACATACGACTGCATTGCAGATTAGGTTCATGCATGCACACCTAAGGAACTAATACAAACGCCAAGCAGAGAGAAAGAGAGAGAGAGCATTAACAGCGCTCAGTGCCAAAATCAGCGACAATGTGTATGTATGTGTGTTTTTCAAGAGATCGTCTTTGATGTGTTGTTAGTTGTAAGTTGTAAATTGCAAATTGTACCTTTTACTTTTTTTCTAAAAATAAGAGAGGCTTTGGAAAATTGTGAGAAAATCAACAAAATTTACAAGACACCGTTACACGTATACAAATGCAACATGCAGCCTGGGAAACTGGTGTAATAATGGGTGTGTACGAGTACTATTGTGTGAAAAGGGGGCAAAGAGAGCGAGCGCGCTGCTACAGCAACTACATACGAGTATGTGTGTACAGCACAAACATGCCTCATGGGCAACGACAACAACAAAAACAGCAGCATCACAGCACCTTCAAATACACATATACTGCTTCTGGAATACAAGTATATGTATATACAGAGAAACATGCTTCGCCAGAATTAAGAATTTTATATTGAGCCTGAGAGATACTCCAATCGCAGTATACCCAGTAGAGAACGGCTGCGGTCGGTCACGTAGCGCAATGCAAAATGCAACTGGCTGGTGAACCGAGTTGTGCTGCCACACTTGGAAACTGAACAAGTGTAATTGCATTTAAATTGCATTCAAATGTGGGTAATAAGCGAATATTCTGTAGAAAATTGTTCGCATAGAGTGGGCAAGAGAAAGAACAGGAAAAACAAAACAAAATAGAACTCGAAATCAAATCAAACTCACGCCAAGCATGCTTGAAAAAATCAAATCGAGATTTCAGATTGAATTGGATTTCATTAAATGAAAATGTTACTATGCTGCGCATGGAAGAAACGAGCTTGTGGTGGTGGTGACGTTGGAGTGTGATGCTCCCTTGCAATGTAATTATTCACTTTAAAGTTTAAATCATGCGAAAAGTGAAGGAACGAGAAAGCGACTATCAAAAGGGTTTTCATTATGCTCGTATTCCTAATTGAATGGAGCACACGATCATTTTTACTATACGAATCAAGTTAACTTTAACTAATTTGAGCACTCATGCCCACACAAGAGTTACACTGGAAGTATCTGCAAGAGCGTGGATAGTTTTAATAAACCATGTTTAGATTTTTCGAATGGCAGACAATAGAATATAAAATATGCATTTATAATAAATGTTAAATGTTATTTTGTACTTTCCTCTCCAAAATATGGCCCACTCTCTTCCACTTATTTCCTCTATTATTATATAACAATTCTTATAATTATTTTCATTATTAGTATTTTTGTTATAAAAACGTCCTGAGGATCGACGGTTCAGTTCATTCCTGGCCAGAACTGAAAATTGAAACTTACAAAATTATTCTAATAAACGAAACGTTGCGAACTGCTTCCAAATCAAATTCCTGTGAAATTAAACCACTTCCAAGCATTGGTTTTTATACTACTTGACACACCACAGTGTCTCCGCACTATTGGCTAATAATTATCGAACTAGTAATTATCGCAATCATATTTTTCGTATCTATAAAGTTGCTTAGAGTTCTACGTGCATCCACATTTCTATCAGTTTACTGCAAAGATGAAAGAGCACTGATGAAATACAGTAAAAGCAATTAAAATAATGTATAATTCTCAGACGTGAATCGGTGCTTCAACCTGAGGAGGGAAGCCAGGCCGGCCAGCAAGTGTACATCACAGTGGAAAAGATGTTTTGCACATTCGCACTCACATACGAGTATATACACATAAAGCTGCTGTACCATGAGAACAGTGCTGAGCAGCTCATTTGGTGTAAGCCCAGACACTGCTCCACACTCACACGCACATATTTGGTTAAATGCCCCGAATTCGCCAACAAAGTGGAGGTCAAGGCCTCAAGGTCTGAGTGGTACGTGATGTGCAGCGGATTTTCCGTTGATTATGTACGTGAGCACGCACATTGAACTGATTTACTTTTATTAATGCCAACAACAACAATACCACATTTTAAATACAACAATTATAGAAAACATAAAAGATTTCATAGTGTTCTTGAAAATGTATGTGTAGGGGATACGAGCAGTAGGAAAAAATTAACAAATATAATAAAAATAATAATAGCAACAACACACAACAACAATGAAAAGTATGCCTGACTGTAGCCAGAGGAAGGTGATAAGTACCCGTAAGGCCGAAGTTCCACCGCTCAGCTTGTGAAGGTTCGAGTGCAAAAAGTTGGTGGTGCTGCTTTATGGTACTGTGGAAGAGAACAGTGCTTCGCTCAACGGTATAATGGAGAATATTCATTAACTGGTTTAATCAACTGTGAAATGCTCTCATTTGCTTTTTTAAATACCAAACGGTTTTTTGTTCACTTTTTTTGCGTGGTCTTAATGCTTTCGACCTTGTTTGCCTGTTAGCAAGCCAAGCAGCCGTATTCAATTTGAATAGCGTTCATGCTTGTGCCGCTCGAGTACGCCAACAGTGTCGCAGACTGGCCAGTAAATAAACAAAACATCGAAATACACCGCAAGTAAACAATTTGCGCGATCATTATGCATACGAGTACAACACACACACACACACACACACACACAAACACACACACACACACACACACACACACACACACACACACACACACACGAACATACACGCCCCGCTTCACCCGACCGAACTACAACGCGAGCACACTATTAAACGCTTGTTCACTTTATAAATATTTACACTCAGCTCTCGCATATCACAATTTGCACACGCAGTAGAGAGTGTACTTGTAGTGGCAGGTATTCTTCAACCGGGCCGGTTGGCGGGAGGCACAGCGACGGCGGAGCCGCGTCAGTTGAGGGGTTGTTGCAAAAGTTATCAGCCTTCGCATGACTGACGCAGGCGTGCTTGTTTTAAAGTGCGCCATTACCGAGGACGTGGTTCCTGCTTTCCCAAGCCAAGATATTGGTTGTAGTATGTGGAAAACAGAAAAACTGCTGAAAATTATTCCGAAGATAATAGAAGCCACGACCTTATGGAGAGAGAATGCGAGGGATAGAAAGAGAGAGGAGTGCGGGAGGGGGATAGAGAGAGTGAGGGAGGGAGAGATAGATAGTGTGAGGGAGAGATAGATAGAGAGTGTGAGGGAGAGATAGATAGAGAGAGGGATAGAGTGTGAGGGAGAGATATGTAGATAGAGAGAGGGATAGAGTGTGAGGGAGAGATAGACAGAGAGTGTGAGGGAGAGATAGATAGAGAGTGTGAGATAGATAGAGAGTGTGAGGGAGAGATAGATAGAGAGTGTGAGGGAGAGATAGATAGAGAGTGTGAGGGAGAGATAGAGTTAGGGAGAGATAGAGTTAGGGAGAGATAAATAGAGAGGAGGGAGAGAGAGGGTGAGAAGAAGGGAGAGAGAGAGAGAGTGAAGGAGTGTGAGGGGGAGATAGAGTTAGAGATAGATAGATAGAGAGAGTGAGAGAAGGAGGGAGGGAGAGCGAGGGAGAGAAGGAGGGAGGGAGGGAGGCAAAGAGAGAGAGAGGCTTAGATAGAGAAGAGGAGAAAGAGGGGGTAGAAAGACGGGGAAAATACGGGGGAGGGGGAGAAAGAGGGGAGGGGTAGAAAGAGGGGAGAGAGAGAAAGAGGGGAGAGAGAGAAAGAGGGGAGAGAGAGAAAGAGGGGAGAGAGAGAAAGAGGGAGCGAGAGAACGATATACAGGGAAATAGAGAGAGATATACAACAAAAGCCACGACTTTATAGAGAGAGAGAGAATAGAAATCACAACCTTATAGAGAAAGTGAGTGAGATAATGAGTGAGTGATGAGAGAGCCAGATATAGAGATGAAATCGAGTGAGAAGGGGAGAGAGGAGAGAGAGAAAGGAAGCGAGAGAGGGAGTAGATAGAAAGGAAGACAGTGAGAGAGAAGGAAAGAGCGTGAGAGAGAAAGAAAGAGCGTGTTAGAGAAAGGAAGAGAGTGAGAGGGAGGGAGAGATGGAAAGAGTGGGCGTGAGAGAGGTGACAGAAAGAGAGAGAGAGAGAAGAGAGAGAACGCTTTCAACTCAGCTAGCTGGGAATGCATAGACAGCGCGTTAGCAGAGTTTGGGGCACCCATCTACCTGAGGCGAATGGTTTCCAGCTACTTCTGTGATAGAATCCTGCTCTATGTGCCAAAAAAAAACGTGTGAAGTCGCACAAGGTTATCGGAGGAGTTCCTCAGATATTGGTGCTTGCACTCTGGATTGCTATGTACGATGGCATCTTCCGCGTACAGGTCCCCGATGGTGTCAAAATCATTGGATACGCGCACGACACAGCATTGGTAATTACAGCGGAGTATTTGGAAGAAGTAGTAGCAGAGGCGAACCGATCTGTGGCCACTGTCAGAAGATGGTTGGCAAATGTTGGACTTAACTTGGTTGAACACAAGACCGATGCAATCCTGGTTACAAGCCGCAAAGCATTGCAGGTCGTGAAAATAAGAGTTGATAGATGTACCATTACCACGATTTCACACCTCAAGTACCTAGTCGTTTGGATAGGTGCAAGGCTTAGCATCAACGAATATCTCCGGCATGTGGGAGATAAGGCAGCAACAACATGAGCTTTCTGGGAGCTCATGGGAGGACACAGACCCGGGGGTTATCAGATCCATTATTCTTTATAGGGCGCCAATATGGGCCGAAAATGCGGATGTGAAGGCTTACGTCCACACCATTGAGGCAGTATACAGAAAAAGTGCGGTGCGAGTAATCTATGCACACCGCACCGTGTCCACAATGCTACCTTGGTGATGACCGGCATGACTCCAGTGAACCTGCTGGTGAAGGAGGCGATGAACCTCTACCACGACAAAGGGACACACGCGACAAGTGTAGAAGAGCACTTGGCAATTGTAAAGCAGAGGACCATTCAAGAGTGACATGTAACATGCCTTCTTCTACTGCCCACGGTATAAAAGTGCTAGAGAGGCACTACAAGGAGTGTGTAGAGAGTGCGTGATGCCGGACAACATAGTTCAGCATATGCTTGATAGCCCCGGAGATATGGGCTGCGATGTGTGACATCACCGCCTCCATTATGAAAAACCTCCGCCACTTGGAGTGAAGGTCAGCACAAGAGAGTGAAAGAGATGGATGCGAGAGGGTGAGTGAGAGAGAGGGAGGACAGAGTGGGGAGAAGTGTATATAGAGAAAAAAACCTAAACATCAAACGGCAAAGCAGCGAAATAAAGCAGACGGAGGTTGTACATGAATCCACTGAAAATCGTGTTGAATCCACTCAGAGTCGTGGTGAATCCACTCAGAGCTGTGGTGAATCCACTCAGAATCGTGGTGAATCCACTCAAAATCGTGGCGAATCCACTCAAAATCGTGTTGAATCCACTCAGAGTCGTGGTGAATCCACTCCGAATCGTGGTGAATCCACTCTAAATCGTGGTGAATCCACTCAAAATCGTGTTGAATCCACTCAGAATCGTGGTGAATCCACTCAAAATCGTGGTGAATCCACTCAAAATCGTGTTGAATCAACTCAGAATCGTGGTGTGTCCGCTACGGACGCTGGCAGCGAAAAAGAGTTTATTTTCTCTGTGTTCTCTGGTGGGGAGACCGTTGGAGAGAGAAGGAGCGATGTAGATTCAGATATTGGATATAGAGAGATTGGAGAAAATATGCAAACCCCTCCTCTCCCGTCGAAATCTTCTAACAACAGTGTAAAATCGTCAATACTGAATGAAGAAAGCATACGAGGTCGAGCTAAAAAGTTTCTTTAATTACACACAAACATTTTATTTTCCAATATATACTCCCTTAATTCAGCTGAATACTCCTCCCCAACCTTGGATCCAGCTTTTGGATCTCCTTTAACGACTGATCATCCGGCAGATCTTTAAAATAGCCATTTACTTTTCTGATTCATGTCGATTACCGATCATTTGAGTTTTGGAAACTGATGAGAATGTTGTTTCCAATCTTTTACAAAGCTGGTGAAAATCAAGGTTCCAGTTGCTCGTCGGAAAGATGTTATTTATCAGAGATCCCTGAAATTACGACTTAGGGAAAATTGTCCTGAACTAGAACCCCCGGTACTGATACAAATCCAATCAGCTCCCTGATTGTCAATGTAAACAACTGGATCAAGAGACTTTAGCCTTCAGTTGACGCAGTAATGCTGTACCAATAACGAAACCTTCCGCGTAGTAGATCAGAGCGTGTTTAATAAGTGAGGCAAGAGGAGGGAGGTTCTATTGCTGTAGCAAGATATCTTCTCGGTCGTTTGATCACATTGGAGAACCGATGTCACAGGCTGGAGTTTCTTGAGAAATATCTTCGAGCACTTCCTAATCCATTTTTTCTTCTCTTAATCTATTGTTTTTCTTTGTTCTTTGCCATTGGGAAGAATTGTGTCAGGTCTGACTAAATCGGTGACATGAACTACACGGCTTCGCAGGCGTCTTGCTTGGATCTGTTAATGCAGAAGAGAAGATAGTTCTCCTTCGTGGCGTAAACAATCATTCTCTCCTTTGGGCACATACGCTTACACACTCGTATATCACAGAATTATCCAATGTGTCAGGATTGTAGTAATTTTGTATTTTTTTGGGGCTTCTTTTAACTTTTTTTCTGCATTTTATTTGTACGAGTATATTTTTCCACAAACAAAATTTAATTTTTTTTTAAATACAAAGCAAAAAATACTCCATGCATTCACAGCTGAGGAGCGATGAGTAAGTTTTCGTGCATAATTTATGCCCATTTGCAATCCAGTGAAGGAATATTGTGGTAATAAAAAACAGAATATCGTCAACGTCAACGCCAGCTTGATGGTATGCTCGCTCCCCTCAAAGTATTCGAAAATTGAAATTGAAATTGAAATTGGAAAAAAATTCAAAATCGAAACGCCTCAACGGAGACCACGACGACGACGACGATGACGACGACGACGACGATGACGATGACGACGACGACGACGACGACGACGACAGTAACACCAACAGCAACGGCGACAAATACGAAAGCATTAATTGCACTTTGGAGCTAGTTGTGCGCCAGCAACGAGGAATCCCATATTTTGAGGAACTGGCTGGCGGCTGACTAATTTTAGATCATGTTGTACACATAAATGCCGGAGGAGTTACGAGTAGTTTTCTGTTTTGTGGAAAGGAAAATGCCATCAGCGTGATCAGACGTAGGACTGCCGCCAAATAAATACTTTATGGGTGCACATATGCTCTGTGACTGCTGCACTCAACACGCCGCAAGAAAAGATCGACACAGAAGGAGAGAATAGTCAAGAAGATTTATCAGTCCATGCTAAAAAATAGTGTTCCCGAATAATACTTTTAGATGGTGAACACTTCCTTAACTGACGGTAGGACGAGTAATTGTGTGAATCTGTAAAGAAACAGGAAAGTGCCTCCAACTTCTGTAAATCTTTAAAGTGGAAAGTGCCCCTAACGATCAGGGAAAAAGTCAGCGAACCTTACTTACTTACAAGATTGCTGCAGTTGGGGAAACTTGGTTAGTTACCGGGAAAGCAAAGCCACATTTGTCAAATTCGGATGCCACTCCGATATAGCAGTTTCTGGTCTGAAAGAAATAAGACCTAAAACATGTTTATAAATATAAATTAAATAAAACACTACCTAGCAAAGAGAGATAGTTCGTTACCTGACTGATAAAATAATATCATCATATTAATGCAAGATTGTTGTGTATGGGGAAAAATTGCTATGGCACGTGTGGGAATTGGACATTACGGCTTGGACGTTGGTTATAAGAAGTGGTGTCAGTTAGGAATCGATTGAATTACTTTCTATGCCTCGAGTCGTTTGCTTACACATGACATCGTAGAAGACAAGTCACAATGTTATGCAGACACAGTCAATCCCATCACAGAGAAGCCTCAAAATACCGTGTGTGAGGACATATGTATGTATTTCAAAACTGAATAGCTGCGACTCCAACACCAACTCCAACACGAACTCCAACTCCAACACCAACTCCAACTCCAACACGAACTCCAACTCCAACTCCAACACCAACACCAATACCTAAAAACATACACACTCCCATCCAGCCAACCAAATTTACTTTTATGGCTCATTAGTGGTGGAGTTGAGTTCATTTGCCTCTTAATATCCTACCATGCGTTTGCTCTTCTACCTACACCACCCACACACACACGCGCGCGCTCAGCACCCACAATAATGTACTTACATTCACATTGTGCGGGAATATTGAAACTGAAGCTAAGTGGCAGGCTTCCTTCAGGCCGGCTAACGTGTTTATGCAAAAGCTTATATCATATCCTATTACACGTCATAAATATGTACAGAATACACACTTCGAAACGCCAAAGACGTAGAAACCGAAGAAAATACACGTACGAGTAATGAAGCGACAAAGCAAGAGACCAAGCTTGACACTGTGCCACTGGCCGTGTCCATGTTGACTGGCAGCGGCGGCATTAAGGAATAACAACGGACGACGACAGTACCTGTTGTCGTCGTTCATTGCGTGCCTCAACCCTCTAAGTAGTAGTTTCCTGTTTCCGAAAGTATTGCTAGGCACCTTTCCGGTCTAATGAAATCGATACTCAATAGTTTCAGTTTCCCATGCAGGGGGAATGGCCAAGAGAGTCTGTCTGTCAATGGAAATGGTAAGTAAAAAGTTCAATTAAACCGACCAGGGCTCGTTTAAAACAGTCAGCAAACCGAGAGGAGAGGTCAAATATTTCAATGCCATCGATCACTCTCTGATGTTAAAGTATGCTTTTTCAGCATTTGTTTGAATCACAAGAGCCATAACAGTCGTATCAGCAAATCAACAGCTGGGATACGCCCACATTTTCCGCGAAAAATTCTGCATCAAAAGCTAAAATTGTGAACATTTTGTCAACAAATTCACTTCATCAAAATAATTTACTCAGCACATTCAACGCGCGCCGATCATGAAGCGGCATATACGAGCAGCTTGTGAAAAAGAGGACGCTGATGGGCCACTTTAATGACTGTTTCACATAAATATGGTTTAAATAAAAAATTGCACCAAGCACGGAAGCAGTCAGTAAGAACCAAATGTACTGGTGGCAATTTAAGGCAATTAGCCTGGTCAAAGCGTTTATACAAATACAGTGCAAGCAAGGCAAGGCAAGGCATGGACAAAAATGAATGAATGAATGGATCGATTTAATACAAAAATAGCACCAATAACAGCAGCAACAACAACAACAACAACAACAACAACAACAACAACAAGAAGAACAACAACAACAACACCATGTAGCAATGGCACACATATTCTGAGTATATATTTATTCGCATAATTTGCGCTACATCAGCAGCCCGAGACCGAGTTTGAGTGAGCACAAATTTTGCCTTCAAAGGACAGTTCAGGCACATATGTATATGTGGCACACATACCCATACACACACGCCCCCACCTCCACACTAAGAAGAATGTGGCACACTCGTGCAGTTCCAATAGCGAAATTGCTCATACGTTGGGCTGGCTTAATTCTCATAGATGCCTCATTTTACACACAATTTTGTGCTCCAATTTATTTCATTGACAATATTTCAGCGTTCATCGTTGCAGCGGGTTGGCTTAGCTGGGGCTGGGTTGGCTTCGCTTAGCTGGGGCTGGGTTGGGTGGTGTTTGGGAGTGCCGATTTGCTCTTCCGTTTGTGCTCGTAATGCACAAAGGCACAGCAGACGCGGCACATATGGAACAGTGTGCATACAGATGAGTGACTAGTGTCATATCCTGATGCGTTGCAGCTGTATTCAGATAATAAAAGAGAAAATAGTCAGCGGGGCTGAAGACGTGCTGTAGTGACCTTAATATCACCAACATTCCTGCCGGGGGGCTTCGCCCCAAAAATTCGCCTCCAAAGTTGCCGTCCAGTTGATTCTCTCTCTGTCTCTCTACCTCTGCATCTCTTTCTCTTTATAACTCTCTTTATCTCTCTGTTTATCTCTCTGTTTATCTCTCTGTTTATCTCTCTGTTTATCTCTCTGTTTTGTCTCTCTCATTATCTTTTTCTTTATCTCTCTCTCTCTCTCTCTCTTTATCTTTATCTCTCTCTTTATCTTTATCTCTCTCTTTATCTTTATCTCTCTCTTTATCTTTATCTCTCTCTTTATCTTTATCTCTCTCTTTATCTTTATCTCTCTCTTTATCTTTATATTTATCTCTCTCTTTATCTTTATATTTATCTCTCTCTTTATCTTTATCTCTCTCTTTATCTCTATCTCTCTCTTTATCTCTATCTCTCTCTTTATCTCTATCTCTTCCTTTATCTCTATCTCTTCCTTTATCTCTATATCTCTCTTTATCTCTATCTCTCTCTTTATCTCTATCTCTCTCTTTATCTCTATCTCTCTCTTTAGCTCTCTATTTATCTATATCTATATCTCTCTCTTTATCTTTATCTATATCTCTCTCTTTATCTTTATCTCTATCTCTCTCTTTATCTTTATCTTTATCTCTCTCTTTATCTTTATCTCTCTCTTTATCTCTATCTCTCTCTTTATCTCTATCTCTCTCTTTATCTCTATCTCTCTTTTTATCTCTATCTCTCTCTTTATCTCTATCTCTCTCTTTATCTTTATCTCTCCCTTTATCTTTATCTCTCCCTTTATCTTTATCTCTCCCTTTATCTTTATCTCTCCCTTTATCATTATCTCTCTCTTTATCTTTATCTCTCTCTTTATCTTTATCTCTATCTCTCTCTTTATCTTTATTTCTCTTTATCTCTCTCTTTATCTCTATATCTCTCTTTATCTCAATCTCTCTCTTTATCTCTATCTCTCTCTTTATCTTTATCTTTATCTCTATCTCTATCTCTCTCTTTATCTTTATCTCTCTCTTTATCTTTATCTCTCTCTCTTTATCTTTATCTCTCTCTTTATCTTTATCTCTCTCTTTATCTTTATCTCTCTCTCTCTTTATCTTTATCTCTCTCTCTCTTTATCTTTATCTCTCTCTCTCTTTATCTTTATCTCCATCTCTCTCTTTATCTTTATTTCTCTTTATCTCTCTCTTTATCTCTATATCTCTCTTTATCTCAATCTCTCTCTTTATCTCTATCTCTCTCTTTATCTTTATCTTTATCTCTATCTCTATCTCTCTCTTTATCTTTATCTCTCTCTTTATCTTTATCTCTCTCTCTTTATCTTTATCTCTCTCTTTATCTTTATCTCTCTCTTTATCTTTATCTCTCTCTCTCTCTTTATCTCTCTCTCTTTATCTTTATCTCTATCTCTCTCTTTATCTCTATCTCTCTCTTTATCTCTATCTCTCTCTTTATCTCTCTCTTTATCTTTATCTCTCCCTTTATCTTTATCTCTCCCTTTATCTTTATCTCTCCCTTTACCTTTATCTCTCCCTTTATCTTTATCTCTCCCTTTATCTTTATCTCTCCCTTTATCTTTATCTCTCCCTTTATCTTTATCTCTCTCTTTATCTTTATCTCTCTCTTTATCTTTATCTCTCCCTTTATCTTTATCTTTATCTCTATCTCTCTCTTTATCTTTATCTCTATCTCTCTCTTTATCTCTATCTCTCTCTTTATCTCTATCTCTCTCTTTATCTCTATCTCTCCCTTTATCTTTATCTCTCCCTTTATCTTTATCTCTCCCTTTATCTTTATCTCTCCCTTTACCTTTATCTCTCCCTTTATCTTTATCTCTCCCTTTATCTTTATCTCTCCCTTTACCTTTATCTCTCCCTTTATCTTTATCTCTCTCTTTATATTTATCTCTCTCTTTATATTTATCTCTCTCTTTATCTTTATCTCTCTCTTTATCTTTATCTCTCTCTCTTTATCTTTATATCTCTCTTTACCTCTATCTCTCTCTTTACCTCTATCTCTCTCTTTACCTCTATCTCTCTCTTTATCTTTATCTCTCTCTTTATCTTTATCTCTCTCTTTATCTTTATCTCTCTCTTTATCTTTATCTCTCTCTTTATCTTTATCTTTATCTTTATCTCTCTCTTTATCTTTATCTCTCTCTTTATCTTTATCTCTCTTTATCTTTATCTCTCTCTTTATCTTTATCTTTATCTCT
The DNA here is from genome assembly GCA_920105625.2 of Clusia tigrina. NCBI lineage: Eukaryota > Metazoa > Arthropoda > Insecta > Diptera > Clusiidae > Clusia > Clusia tigrina. Next base: position 14,878,848 of record OV050032.1, on the reverse strand, counting down.
ATCTTTATCTTTATCTTTATCTCTCTCTTTATCTTTATCTTTATCTCTCTCTTTATCTTTATCTCTCTCTTTATCTTTATCTCTCTCTTTATCTTTATCTCTCTTTTTATCTCTCTCTCTCTTTATCTCTCTCTCCATGCTGCAGCGGCATGGTCGACTTTTAATTTGCTCTTTTCCGGGTCCTCTGCTCATCTGATGTTTTTAACTACACAGAAGTAACTAACGGTGCTTAGCGACAAATGAGCTTGCCTGCACAACTGCACGTATCTATTCTGTGTAGGGTGTCAGAGATCCAGCCTGGTCGTACATATAATTTCAGCCGGTTTCCTGCTGTTTGTTGGGTTTTTACTGTTTTAATAATGTGGCTACAACTCACAAGCACTGCTAAAGCCATGTAAGTAGCGTATTACAACATTTTGTAATTTAATATTAACACACGGTTTCTGATGGCGCACAATTTCTCAAACATAGACAAATGCTAATGCCACAAGCACCACTCTGACGACTCGAGAAGAAAAGATATTATTGCCAACGAGGCCAAAAAAGCAGACAATTGCAATGCAGAAGTAGCGGAATTCAAACGAAGAGACACACCAACGTCGACACGAAAAAGAAGTGAACGCCATTAACAAAAAATTAACATAATCTCCTCCTGCAGCCCCAAAAATTGTATTCTGATCAATAATTTGCTTAACGTAATCTTTCTGATGCAGTCAACTATTCTTTTGTAGTTATTCTCCAGCGAGGTTAGCGCCGAAGTAACTTACTCAATAATCCTTACAATTCAATTATGATGGCTTCACTGACTTCGAAGAAAAACAAAATTATAATTTTCCACAAATTTAAGAGCTTAAAGGATATCAAGTCCTTGCCGCTTCGCAAACTTTTGTAATAAATAAAAGTTGGGTGGACTGCAATCACTTCAAAGTTATCCTTGAGTGCGGACATTAGACCGAAACTTCGCCAGTGATGACGTCAATAAGCAATGTACAAAAAGCTTTTCCTTTCCTTTCCTCGGCCATTTCGTCCGACTTAACTTTCAACTTCCAACAAATTTAAAAAGCAGTCAAATTTTCCAAATCGTAAATCTGAAAGCAAGAGAAAGAGGAAAACTGAAAGAAAAAAGAGGAAACTGCTTATAAGAAGCCACAAAATTGAATACCCTACACACAGTAAGCTAACACCTACGTTCTGTTCACGACACTAACTTTATTGTAAGAACGAAATTACTATATATACTCCTATGAGGTGGAACGAAGTTGGTTGTCACTTTAACACAAATCTGGACATGATCGGCACAATTGCATACTCGTATATGAATGTCACACCGTACATCCTACAGTAAGACTAACTAAGACACAGGACCAGTCTTAGTTCTGATTCACGTTTGCAGGTATATCTCGATTGAAAGTGAGAGATATAGAATAAGATTCAAACTAGTACGGCATAGACTATTTACGAGTAGTGAGTTGGGTGATGTAGTAATCAGAACTACTTCCGGAGTGTGTAGCCACAATCCAGTTCTCTGGATTTAGAACTGTGACAAAAAAAAAGCATTTCTATATCCATGATTGGACATGAATAAAAGCTACGCTGTTGTCTTACTCTCACAAATCCCCATAAGTCAGTACTGCTATTGACCGTTTCTTTTAAACGACACTGATATCGTGAACTATCAGTGATGCTGTCTCTTTCTCTCATACGTGACGAGACGGTGATGATGTCTCTTTCTCTCATACGTGACGAGACGATGATGATGTGTCTTTCTCTCTCATACGTGACGAGACGATGATGCTGTGTGTTTCTCTCTCATACGTGACGAGACGATGATGATGTGTCTTTCTCTCATACGTGACGAGACGATGATGATGTCTCTTTCTCTCTCATACGTGACGAGACGATGATGCTGTGTCTTTCTCTCTCATACGTGACTAGACGATGATGCTGTCTCTTTCTCTCATAGGTGACGAGACGATGATGCTGTGTCTTTCTCTCTCATACGTGACGAGACGATGATGCTGTGTCTTTCTCTCATACGTGACGAGACGATGATGATGTCTCTTTCTCTCTCATACGTGACGAGACGATGATGCTGTCTCTTTCTCTCATCCGTGACGAGACGATAATGCTGTCTCTATTTAATTACTATTATTATATCTTACACCATAATTAATTAAGAGAATCAATACTAGCTACTGAGCCCTTCGACTCGAAGAGAAAAGATTTTTTAGAAAGAAGCCAAGCCCGGGGCAGGATTTGAACTTTCGATTCTCTGAGTGTGAGTCTAGCGTGCTTACCACTAGACCACGGAAGGCGCCTCTCCCTTTTATCTTAATAGAGTTAACTGCACAAAGTTATAAAATATGTCGGAATGATCTCGAAAGCAGGTACAAAAGTGGCAACCGCATCAATGGTTGGGTGAGTTGCAATTTGATTGCTGTAGTGATACAGTGCGATTTCGAAACAAGAGTGATTTTGTGGTGATCAATTGTGAACTACTCGTATGTGAAACAGATGTGTTGGTAATGAGTGTGAGGCAGCTATGGGGTGAAAAAACACGACAACACACAGCGACCAATTATCACGTGGGACACTTGAAACTCTTCCCTATCAGTTGGGCACGAACTTTATTATTCTCATTCACAACAGATTCAAAGAAGTTTCAAAAGGTGTTACCTCCCTTTCACAGTCCTCTATCTCCCCCTTCCCACAAATATTTCCAGGCTTATAGTACAATGGACATCAATGCCTGAGTGCTTGGAGACCTTCTTCTTTGGCGGTTCTTCGGCCTATCCCACTTCTATTATATTCTAAGTATTAATTATTCTCATAAATTGCTGCTACAACAACAACAACAACAACAACAACAACAACAACAACAAGAGCAACAACAACAACAACAACGCAGGAGTGCGTGTGTTTCCAGATACAAGTAACAGAAATATGTGCGCTCCTTGACAACTTTCCCATGGTCTGCAGCATTGCTACGCTTATTTGCTCTGAGCCAAATGTATCTAATTACTTTTGTTGCAACTGTTTTTAGCGTGGCAACATGGCGCACACCCAATCACAAGCACGCCACAAAACGCATTACAAACTGACAAATTGCAGGCTGTGAGCGGTACGAGTGAGCGCGCTATCGCATTTATGGCGCTCGCCATACGCCATGTGTCGGCGTGCACAAACTATGGGCATCCACTCAGCCGCCCGTGGATCATCAAAGTAGGCCCAGTGCTGGCTGGGCGTACGCGGCAGAGTGTTTGTGGGGCTTCCTCGTGTTATGTTGTGATTTTGCCATATTTTGTCATTGCAACTCATGTTGTAATTGTGATTGTAATTGCAACAGAGCAAAGCTTACTTAAGTTAACTGTTTGGGGCAGGGTGGGGTGTTGCTGTTCAGTAGGCAAGCCGTAGTTATGCACTGGATAAACATAGGCACAGAAATATGAGTTGTTATGATTTATGGCACCTTCATATTTATTCATTGAGTAACTCTCGTGTGAGGCGAGAACAAACAAAAAAATACAGGTACAACTGTGGGAGAAAAAAAAAAACAACAACAATTGGGAAGGTGGTCGCAAGCAATAATGGCAAAACATTGGGCGTTACTTATCAAGGAAGTATAAAATAAAATGGCGGGTATTATTGATATTTCACGTAGGACATTTTTTCAATTTGTTTTTGTGCAAATTATAATAATAATAATAATAAATTTAATTTCTTATTTTCAGAGAAAATGAATTTAGCAACACAACCGTGCCTTCTAGTAATGGGAAGAATCGAAGAAAAGCAATCGATTATATTTAATTATCCATTTATTCGATATTTGTGTAAAAATTACTCGTACGTTTCCTTCGATTTTCTTTCGTTTCGAACAAACAGACAACGATTCGAATGAAATAATCACTGGAGTAAATTTTTTCTTCCTTTCGCAACTTTATCAACCCTCGAAAAAGTATTTTTGCTTTCCAGCCATCTTAGTATTCCTTAGAAACCTGCGAAATGGTAACCAGAGAACACAGAGAAAGGAAACTCTTTTTCGCTGCCAGCGTCCGTAGCGGACACACCACGATTCTGAGTTGATTCAACACGATTTTCAGTGGATTCACCACGATTTTGGGTGGATTCATCACGATTCTGAGTGGATTCACCACGATTTTGAGAGGATTCATCACGATTCTTAGTGGATTCACCACGATTCTGAGTGGATTCATCACGATTTTGAGTGGATTCATCACGATTTTGAGTGGATTCATCACGATTCTGAGTGGATTCAACACGATTTTCAGTGGATTCATGTACAACGTCCGTCTGCTTTATTTCGATGCTTTGCCGTTTGACGTTTAAGTTTCCTTTCTCTGTGTTCTCTGTTGGTGATGACCTAGTAAAAATATTCACCATACCATCTCTGAAATGCGTCAAATTCGCAATAGGATAAATCTTAATCGGTCGGCCTTCATAATACGAAATCAAAATTCTTTCGACTGCAGTCGAAGATCATATATCATATGATATATCACTCGATTGCCCCATCACTAGTCCCTTGTTACTGTGAATAAAACGATCGAGAACAAAATCACCGACCCGAGAAAGAGTTAAATGGTTGGAAAATCTGAGCGTATGAGGTTTGCCCCCCAACCTCGGACGTAGAGAAACACTGTTCGATCAAAATAAGAAGCTAGTGGCCTCGTCACCTGCCCTCTCAACAATTGAGAAATAATTTTGTAAGTAAATCTACTAAAATATGCCAAAAAAGAAAAATTGTACTTCGTATTACTCTAAATTGGAGAGCCTTTTGAATGAATGCGTGATGGACACGTACGATTGAACAACGCTAGAAGGCGATATACCGGAAATTCCAATACGGTATGTTTCGTGGAACGCTTGACACCATAGAATCGCAAAATGATTAAGTGAACGTTTCAGAACTGCGCCAAAATCGGACTACGTCTGCTTTTGTCTTATTTTCTTTTCTAATTAAAACTGAGAGCATTTAAATTGAATTATGTATTTTGCTGATGATGACGACGATTGTTATATATGCCAACTCCATTCCCTCCACCCAGAATACAACAACAACAACAACAACATCCATTAAAAGCAGCAACAGAGGAATGAGTAACAAAGTATTATGATGAAAGAGTTCTCACAATTTGCATAAAAAATCATGATTACAGCAATTTAATTGTTATGCGGAGCTTGTAGCGAGAAAAAATCAACAATAAAAAAATACACTACAGCAACAACATGATTATTAATGAATATCGTTAGAAGCGTAGGCAAATGATTAAAAATAGCAAAGAGAAACTATTTAAAAGGCGAATACTCGCATTCATAAACATAAACAAATAAATGAATATACGATTACGGATTGGAAAGAAGTGATCGAGGAAACTTCAATCGTTTTGGCTGCAGAGGTGCATTCCCATGTAAGCGTTTGCTCCTCTAGCTTTGGTACTCTTCATAGCCTTCAAGAGATGTGTGTGTGTGTGTGTGTGGGTGTGTGTGTGTGTGTGTGTGTGTGTGTGTGTGTGTCGGTGTGTGTGCTTACCATCCCAGCAAACATTTTGGGAGATCTCCCCTGGGGAGTACAAACGGATCATTGATATTCCCATGCAACTTGTATTGTAAAACTTTTCGCTCTCAATAGCTATTGTGTATTGCTTTTGATATCAAGCTTCTTGTGCATGGAAGCTACATTCGTTCTCTTTTACTCTCACTGTATAAGGTTTCTATTTGCTCAGTATACCTTTATTGTTCGGCTTTGAGTGGCTTCGGAGAGCGAGTGTTTGGTAAAAATTTACTTTTTATATTGATTTTAATAACAATTTTTTGTTATAATTTTTGTATAATTTGGAAACTGGAAAGGGTCTGAAAATTTAATTTTCATTGGAGGAATCTATGTTGAGATGAAGCACTCCCTTAATGCTCCCAAAATATGTTAAAAGGAGTACTCCCCTCGAATGACATGCCTATGTAAAAAGGAGGCCAAAAGGAGTATAAATAGGAGTACTCCTTTTGTGCTCCCAAAGAATGATAAAGGGAGGTCTCTCGGATAAAACAGCTTTTTTCGCTCAGAGAAAACAGCTTTTTAGCTTTTCGCTCTGACCTCCCTTCCAATGACATGCCTATGTAAAAAGGAGGCCAAAAGGAAGTCTTCGGGGAGCAAATGATACCTCCCTTTGGAGACTACGGGGAGCACTCCTGGGATGATCTCCTTTCCTGCTGGGATGTTCCCACATCAAAAATGTATTGAAATCAGAAATGAGACCAGTCGCTCTACATATAGCCTAGTGCCATTGCTTAAGGTCACATTTGGATTCTAGAAAATATAACTATCAGTATCAGAGCAAATGAGCTCACTCACAAATTCTGAGAGTCTGAAATATTCATCCCAGCTTCCATATATCTTAGCTTCCATACTCCTCTCCCCCTTCATCAAAAAAAGGTTCATCTGTGAATAGCCCAATCCCTGTCACAATACGAAACAATTTATTATTGTATAAATTCTTTTAAATAAATAAATTCCACAAAACATGATATAATTACGACTGACGAACGAAAAAGCAAACAAAATCAAAGCAGTTGAACTGGAAGCGTAAATTGAGGGGCTCCCAGCAAAAGCAGCACAAGGGGCGCAATTGAATGCCAGAGAGCTGAAAGCCGAAATTCGGACATTGTTGTGTATACAAATTATGTGAATGATAGAAATTGCTGCGGTGTGTCCCACACAAGCCCACAAACAAAAAGAAACACACACACACACACACACACACACACACACACAGAGACAGTTAGAGAAAAGCTTTAACATGCGAATAAATAGACATAATTTGCGACTAAGGTCCAGTGCGTCCGGAGAGTGTAAGCGTTGTGAGCATTTAGCGTATGACGGCACTTGGCCACGCCAGACCAACACAAAAGATATTAGGATACGGTACGCGGGTGCCACACACAGCACACTAGCTTTGTATGGGGATTGCCGGCCGGTTGGGGACTTCTGATCGCAGATACGTCTAAACTCAGTGCAACTGTAAGTAGAGCAGAGAGATAGCCAAATAGAGAATGTAGTTGATCGCTCGATAAATGTCGCCTGCCTGGCAAGAGCAAACAGCAAACATAGGTGCCCATTCAGCTGACAAACGAGAAACGCAATTGTGGTAGGACGTGGAAGGCAGAAGGAGAAATAGCAGATAAACCACTTTTAACGGCGTAATAAAATTAAAAGCTTTCTATGCGGTATCATTAAAGCCAATTAGAGGCAATCGACAGCACGATGCAGCAGCAGCAGCAGCAGCAACACCACCACCAGCACCAGCATCAACGGCAGCAGCTAAAGTGGGCATCTCTCTTCTCAAGCAAATCCAGCATAACTAGGAATACTGCTGCTGCCCGTCGCTACCATAAATTTCGAAAGCGACAAAAATGCGTAATGTGTAAAATGCCTTCCGGTGTTGCTGTAAATTGTGTGTGTGTGTGTGTGTGCTTTTTCATTTGTATACTTGTATACTTTCATCCCTTGCTGGCCTGGTTGCTGTGTGTTGTGCACCAACCACACGAATAATAGAAGAGGCGAAAAAGATGAAACAACACAATTACTGCAGGCCCAAATCGTCGTTACCCTCATCACGAAAACGCAGTGTAAAAACTTAAGCGTAATTTTCAACGAGTACTTTCCGCCCCCACCGCCGCAACACTCCCACCAACTGCTATCACAGACGTTTCAAATATGCACACAATAGAAATGTGCAAGTGTACACGTTCACACAAGCATGTTCGTGCATGTGCGGTAGAGCTGCAATATATGAATAGAAGTAAACCGTTTTTCGGTTAACCGGTTTATTTCAACCGGTTCTAAACTGGTGAAAAAAAACACAAACGAAAAAGTAATCACTCGAAACACCATCAGAATACTCAAAGCAGAAACAAATTTTTTCGCCACAATACCATTTATTAAACTAAAAGTGAAGTAGTATGAGTAACTAGCAAGACAAAAAAAAATTAGAATAATATTTAAAATCAAAAAACAAAATCCAAAGATTAATTTTTTTCTTTAAATTTAAACAGCTAAAATATAAAAAATCCCAGGGAATTTTCATGGGTAATTTTTATTATTATTATTATTAATTATTTACAAAAGAAAGATAAGAATCAATTCTTATCATACGTTGGTTTTCAAGCAATTTTCAGTTTGGAAGCACTTTTCTATCGACGATGGAGACATTCGCTCGTTTGATTCATGTATAATTTACTCGATATCTTTTCCATACAATTGTCTGTCCTATCGTCGATAGAGTGGCGAATCTAATGCACCTTATATTTCGGAAGGAGCCTACATATCTTCCTCATCGGTGACCCTGGCTTTCAGCATTGTTCTCACAGCAGTCGTCACATTGTTGAAGCAAAGAAAACCGATTTATTCGCATGTGGAAGCAAGTTTGTATTACCACAATGGATATTAATGACGTTGTCTTCCAGTTTCGTTAGATTCCCCGAAAACAAATTTTTTTTGACCACTGGATTTTTTTTTGTTCTTAGCCCTACCAGTGATTCAGGTGTCAATTTTCAGAGAACCGAAAGCATATTTGGCGATTTTTCGCGAACAGAGATTTTTAAGCTATAGCTTTAGACACGGACTTAACCTCGGTGGACATTATAAAAATTGCGATTGTGGCCTTTGGTGACGTTGCTATACCCAAATGCTCTCTATGAAGGACGAGGAAAATTGGTGAAGTTAATGTTATGCACAAACAGAAAAACCGGATTTTTTCTAACAAAGAAAGAAATCATTCATTCGGCCATTTGCATCCCCAATGTATGCACAAATACTCCTACAACGTCAATGAAGAGTTTCGAGCAGCGACACAATATCACAGCAGCATCAGCACAACATGCACAAAGAAACATACATGCAGACAGACTACACACACACCTACACACTCATACACACTTTTATACCGGCATATAACTCGTAACGTCAGTGCTGATGTTGGTGTTGCTGTTATCGTGTTTGTCGCCGACGTTGCGCTGTGCTATTATGTGGTGCTCCTGGCTCACGGAGATGCAGAAGTGCAAAGTAAACACGTCAAACCCATAAGTCAAGCCAAGTCAAGTCAATTTAAAAATGTTTCTCTAAAATGCGAATTATTAATTCAAATAAGTCACGAACATCATGCGCTCTGAAAGAGGGAAATAGGTATTTATGTTTAAATTTATTTCATTTAAATTAAATGCTTTTGTTCACAAAACTCAGTGGATTAATTTAATTAAATTGTTATTACATTCAGCAAAACAAATGCGAGCGAATATATTATATTAATATCAGTTAAGTACTTGTATCTTTATATTAAACACCAAAAGCCGTTCCGAACAAAATTCAAATGCAAGCGTATACGAGTATTTAAATGAAGAGATTTTACTCTATTTTGCTTTCAATAATTTCGTTTGCAGTAATAAACCTACTTTGATTTTAATCATTTAACCTATAAAAAGGCTTAACTGGTCTGTCAATGGGAATACCAAGTTGCGTTTTGTTCCAAAGCAAAGTTAGAAATATACTTACAAATACCTGTGTTCAGTGGTGGCCCAACACAAACTTTGAAACTAAACACACACATTAAAAAACTAAACTAAAGATTTGCATTTTGTTTGAGTACCCAACTTCCAATGAGGTTGTTGGCAGTCTCAAGTAAGAACAAATGTATGACTTAAAGTTACGAATCCCACCCCGTACTCCCTATCCCAGCGTGGGGTAGTAAGCATATGCAGACAGAAAACTAGACCCATCGATATTTGTTATCATAACACTTAACAACACCTTTCCATATGTAAAGAATTTTCACCTGCCGGGTATCTGTGAGTGCAACAACCATCCTAGACAGTGTTTATTAAAATATGCTGTTTACATGTCACAAAAATATACATATATAATTTATTTATATCACTGCAGCATTTCTGTCTTCACATGTGTCCTGCTTTTGTCTTGTTCTGTACGTTTCATCAGATAATTTGCGTTCATCGTTCAATCGTTCATCAAAAAGATTCATGGATATCTATGTTTACAGATTTTTTTATTTTTGACTTCAGCTCTTAGCATAATCTAACAGGAATTATTCTTTTTGCCTCCATGATGCATTCTGGATAGTGATAGTTGTCTCTTAATTATTTTTAAATATTAAGCCAAGGTGCTTAAATTTATCAGCTATCAAAGCTAAAAAGTACTACGCATTAATTTCAAGACTTTCTAAGATGCTTGCTGTTCCTTATGCTGGCCATATAATAATAGACAAATATTATAAATAAATAGGCGAACTATTGTTAAATATACCTAGATGTGTTTGTTGTCAGTTCAATCGAAGGACTTTGCATGACTAGGTTGAAAAAGTAGGTGATATTGCATCGCCTTTGTTTTACACCTAATTTAGTTATAAATTCTTTTGAAATTTGTCTTTGGATTAGCATCTATGCACTGTACACTGTTAGTTTCTATTTTTTTTTTTAAATTAGATAATTATACTTAGAACGTCCTCGAAACGATCCAACTACTACAGCCTTTTCGCTTGCATAATGTTTCCCTATCCAGCTCAATTCATTTGCATTGTACTACTCACCGTTGTGTTCCGTGAAAATATTCATTCCGATGGGATTACAACGATTATCCTTTGATGTGTGTACTCCGCCGGATGCCGCAGCAGCAGAGCGATGAGAACCTCCAACAGCGGACGGTGCTGCAGACGTTTTAATGCGTGAGCCACGCAATGTGGAACCAGCGCCCAAGGCATTGACGCCACTAACACTGATTCCGTGCACAGAGGGACCAACCGGGCTGCCGCTAGACACACCGATGCAACTGGCGGTACCGCCGTGACCACCGCTCGAGTGGGAGCCGCGCTCCTTACCCTGTTGAGCACCCATAGCTCAACAAAATCGGAAGGCAATGGATGTGCTCAAACAAAGCAAACGCAGCAAACAAAGACGACGTGTTGGTGGGGTGAGAAAGAGGGTGGGTTGGCTCTTTGTGCCCCCCTCAATGCCTGACTGCCTGCCTCACACACGCAGTCGACAGTTTCGTACTTCAGCAAATGCTTTACAAAATTCAACTCTACGTTGTAATTAATATTTTGTAATGAAAACTTGATACTAAATTCCTTTTCCTCCGTCTATTTTCTCTCATTCAAGTTGAATTTGCACATTTTGCTTTGAAACTCTTTTTACTACGCTTTTGCGAGTTTCCTTTTCAATTCAGATTCGTACTTGTAGTAGACACAAAAACGCTTCAAAAAGGAAGTTGCAATTATGTATTTCTATTTCCATCTAATTTTTGTTAGCAATTTTATCTGCTTTTCGGCCGTAGATTAAATTTAGAAAAATAAACTTTCTCAAAATGCAATTTTGTTTGCTTGATTGTTTTTCCAACAACAAAAATACGAATTGGAAAAACAAACGGCCAAAACACGCCCTAAAATGCACCTTTGTCTGGAATCCGCCGCATGAAAAACTTCGTCTTTTTATTGCAATTTCAACCGACTATTTTAATAATTTTATTTGACATTCAGTGAGGTTATTAACTGCTTTTCTTTATTTTTAAACAATTTTTATCCGATTGACTACTTCTCTTTTCTTTTCCCTTTCCACTTCGCGACGTCGACGTGAACGTCGTCTGCAGACGTACAACTTTAAACTCTTTTTGAATTATTAAACTATCGCGTTTCTGCTACGAATCTACGAATTTCCATCCATTTTCACATTACATTATTACTTTCAATTTTTTCCGGAAACATTTGCACAGTGGCAGTTATTGTTTAATACCAAATTTATACATTTATGTATTTCAATTCTCAATACAACTACTCTCAACATGAGTGTGTTTAATACTATATATGATAAAGAAGTGCAACGGTTGCCGGTCGACAAGCAACTGAAAACAAGCAAAAATTCATATTTCCATCAGATTAGTTCATGTTCGTTCATGTAGCGTCTAATATCGTAAAATAAGATCGATATTCGAATTCCAATATCGTTTCTCATATCGTATTATTGTGAATTAATACTACTATTGTGAATTTTGCTTGATGGTTTTTATATTTTTTTATATTTATGATATTGCAGCAGGTCTTAATGCATCCTAAAAAAATACATGAAATAAATTTCATTTTATTGGCCATCTTCTATTTTAACCATTTCATTTAACAAGATGGCATTGTATATAACCAGACTAAGAGTTGCATTTATATATTATTTATTGTATTACACGAAAATTTGTGAATTAATGTGAACTAAAATATGGAAATATTCTTAAATATCGTTAAATCAAATTCAAATAAATAAAATAATCAGATTTTATTGGTATATAACAGAGAAGAAAATCTAATTTTTTTATGATAAAAATACAATTCCCAATAAACGATTAATTATATAAAAATGTATTTGCTTTTGTAGAATGTTCATAAACGAATATTTTTCTGGCAAATATAAATATTGTTTTGATTCGAAATAAACATACTATAAAAATATGTACAATTTACATGTATTTATTCTTTGGAAAATATATATTTTTTCTCAATATAATGAAAGATAGAAAATAAATCGTTCGATTGAATTATTAACCCTATCTTAGTTGTAATATAGAAGAACGATAAATTTGAAGAAAAATCGTATTAGTATCTGGGCGCTTGCAATTTTTCACCCAAATGTCGCACCACAGACATCTTGTATATTGAATCCTTACTTAAGAAAAACGAAAAAATCAAAACGAATAGATTAAGAATCTCATGATTATATTTTCAGATAGTTATCTTTGAATGGTTTTCATTGTTTATCAAGAAGCAAAAACATTCGCGTCACAGTTAACCACTTGCAAAGCCAAAACCCTTTTGACAATTCTGTCAGATATATAACTGACTTGGATTATGGCCGTGTTTTCGCTACAAGCATTTGCGATGTCAACGTGTAATTATATTTACAACTGAAATTAATCAGATCAAGGTGTAAAAATCAGAAAATGTTTGGTTTGTTAATTGTCACAACAAAATTAAAGCGCAAAAAACAGATTACGAAAAAACATTTGAAATGTAATCACACATTGTGAATTTTTCTCATGGGATTTAATGGGAATTATAGTTCCGACGAAAACTACCCGTAAAATTGAACAAAAACTTTAGATGCATTTATGTAATTTGATATTATACCAATGATCTCTACTAAAGCGGGCCTTCGAAGAACAATCCTTTGACGTCAATTAATATAGTTGTATTAGTAAAAAATGTGTGTATGAGTCAGATGAACACCGATTGATGGAAAATCAACCCAACCCAATATGACGCTTGCACACATTTTGACTAATCCATTGCTTCGAACCCCCCTGTCATGATACAGTGTGGTGGCCGCGGCCACCTTCGCAACATCATAACCCTACGTCTCCACGGGCAATTTTTGATGGCATAACAGCTGTCAAATTTGATTGCAATGGTTGGCAATATTTTAATGGTGGGCATTGCGATGTTATGCCATTGTCATTTCGAAAATGCCGTCAAGCAATCTAGTTCGCTGTGCCCATGCTTGAAACATTTTTTTATTTATACGATGAAGAGGAAAAAAGAAGGAAACCGAAATTCTGGGTGAATCCTTTATTACAAAGAATGCAAATGCACAGTCTCCATTCATTTTAGCGTTTTTATTAATTTAATAGATGCGGTAAAACGAAAATGTCCGACGATGCTTCCACTGTGAGCGTCACGAAAAAATGAAAAATGGCTGTCAAACAAACAAAATGACAACTGATTGCAACACAGCACGTTGGCAATTTATGGCATAACATATTTCATAACATAAATTGCCAACATGAAGCAATTTGGAGTCTCCATTTGCTTGAAATTGCCAATGGCATGCCATCAAAAATTGCCCGTGGAGACGTAGGGTTACATGCCTCGTGAAAATCCGACTCATTTCGAATACTAAACTCGTCCATTCACAATTATTTCGGTAATCGAAAAATATTTGAGCCAATTGCTGCATTCTTGCAGCCCATCGGATACCTAACCGATCAGAATCCTCCGAATTGTTTACAACTAGCTGAGTCAGCGGACGGCATTCCTTTGAGCGGAAATTTTCTTAGCTACCGTACTCAACACTAATACAGCTGTTTATGTATAAAGTGACAAATTTTTGTAGCACCCCATTCACGAAATAAGTGCGTTATTTCAATCATCCGATAGATATCCGATGGGCTGCAAGAGTGCAGCCAATCTAAAATTGATATAGTATAATAAATAAAAAAAATTAAAAATAAAAACAATCACATCGGAAAGCACAGTTTCTGGCATTTCTCGTCCAACAAAGGTTACGACCAGGGAGCACTAAAAAGGTGGACACAAGGCTGCAACAATTCTACAACATATACAAAAACAACGACTGTGACTTCTTGGTATTGCAGTATATGTTTTTAGCAAAGCAAGAGCATTTCTAATGAAGTAATAATTTTCTATTTTATAAGATTTTACAAAATAAAAATAAAATTGCACTTAGATAAATCTTTACTTTAATTTCTTTTTTTTTACAAATCCAGAATAAACAAACGAAAGCAACGGCCAACTAATAGAGCAAACGTCAAAAACGAACAAGATGAGAAATTGGCTCTTGCGCCTACCTAATAGGTGTGCCCTGACTTCACCCATGCGCGCAAACCACCTTTGATGGCAGTATAGTACCAAACGTTGCATGAGGGGGAAGCGTATTTTCTATAGATTAGAATAAAAATTTACATATTACATAGAGATGGTATTAAAACTGAAAATGTACTTATATTAAACAAACAATTAATTTTTTAAAGTAAACGTATAAATGAATTTATTGTTGGTGTATGAATCATGAAAACTATTTCCACAAAAAATGTGAAAATTTCTTTTCTTTATATTTTAATTATTCATTACATCAAAATATCCAGCGCTGTCCAAAATGAGCTCTCCTCTTTTTAGACATAAATGCCGAAAGCAAAACCAAATCTCCGAGAGGCTTTTACCCCTTTAATATATATTGGTTTTAATGCAATGTAGATCGAATATTGCTCAAATAAAATTTCATATCTTCAAATTTTTGGACCTAGAAAACAGAAATAAAATACTCAGCAACGCAAAATTCTAAAATTTTTTTGTTTGCTTTTAGCGATGATATGCCTTTAAAAATGATGGGCGATTGTTAAAATGAATGAGGTGGATCAAATTAGTCAGAATGAGATCGAGAAAAAATTTTGAAAGCTTGTTTATTGAGATATAGAAGCATTCCGTTATTTCAAAAAAATTTGTATTTTTGTTTCATCAATAATAATATAAAATTCTTAAAAACAAGTGTAGTTTGCCCATAAATAGTTATGTTTATCATAGTTCAATATACAATGTCCAAATACTGCAGTTCAATTGTTCCCGATTCTGAAATTGCACTTTAATTTAAGCCGCGAATAATGCATTATTTTAAACAGCCTCAAAATTTGTGTATGATATGAATTTTAGTCCGTTTATAATAACTCCTGCTAATACTTTCAGCTTCGCCGTGTTCGTAAAAAGAGTATTCCAGGTTAAATTGGAACGAGTTTGAGTCCACTTACGAAAACGATACATTTTTGCACATAATTACCATTCTATTTATGTAATTTGTACGAATGAAGAGGAATTTCTATTCGTTTTCTCCAACTTTTTGAAATAATGGAGTTGATACTGAACGATTTTTAACGCTCATATTACATTTCTACTTTGAACCGGACCTTAGAAAATTTGCTTACTTTAAATGATATGAAACTCGTTCACAATAAAATAGTGCAAAGAAGTTCGTGCGCATCGTTGTATTAAAAGTATGAAAGATGAATTACATAGACGCGGAGCAACCCTCTTCAATGAACTGCCACGCTTCCCACATGCAGGAGGTTATATGTGGCATATCGATGGCACGAGTCTGTAGTATTTTCTCTTCTGCTTTTATTTTCCAATTAAAGGAAATTCCACTTTATAGGCGTTTCAGTTCTGTGCACATAAGGAATAAATTTAACTTTAATATGCCGCTTTGCGGTGCCCTACGTGTATAAAATGCCACCAAAGGTTTGTATATCTATTGTGAATGGTACGAAATATGGTGATATTAAAACTTTTAATTTAAAAGCACCCAATAGTATAGTAGATGGAAAAGTTGTAAAGATCGGAAGAGAATAAAAATAATAGCAAAGACAAGGTTGCATTTTCGTTGTATGGCGTATCGATGGAACTCAGAAAACGGTCGGTGATTTTCAAAAATGTCCAAATTCGTAAAAATGAAGAGTTAAATAACTTCTGACTGCCGGCCGGTTTAAAAGTGAAATCCTGCGCAATTATGTGCAATATTTATATTAATAAAGTTTTGTTTTCATAACAGGACTCAAAATCGTTTCAATTTAACTTGAAATACTCTTTTGCGAACACGACGAAGCCGAAATTATTAGCAGTGGTTATTATAAACGGAATACAGCCTAATATTTCCTTAATGAGTTAATCTGGTCTTGTTTTACATAGCTTTTAATTATTGCAGATTTGACGTTTTTTGATTATTTGTACTAAAATTAATTTTCAGTTTCATTTTTCTTTGGTTGGATGATTCAACATTTTCATCTCTCCTAATTATTGTGGAACAATAAACTAATCAAAAGAGATGAGGAAAAAATCCATAATTATAAGTAAGCATGACTTGATTCCTTGAAATATAGGAATAATAATTAATCATAATTTAAAATTAAAACGATAGGTAACAATTGGGCCCTCTCAGATCGATAAATTCGTTTCATTAAAATAAATAATGATATGGAGATGATCGAGAAGCTAATGAAGTGGGAAATTCAATAAAATAAGTTGAATGGTGAGATTGAAATTAAAGATTAATAAATATAAAATTAGGAGATCGGAGGGAAAGACCTAAAAAATCAGTCATATAATGGTTTGCGCCCATTCAAGTCGCTTACGCAGGTAGATGTAATTTCGTTAACTTAGAAATCGGAATAGGGGCTTTCATATTTCGAAAGCTTTGGGGATTTGATTATAAAGCAGCCGGGCATGGGGTTTGATTTGGGCACTCCCCCCAAGAAGTCATATGCGGGTCTGACAATGACTTTTCTGCTATCTATATTCTGGTTGGGTTGTTGTGTTACGGCTTTGATTATATCGTCGAGTTTGGTGGGGGCCTTTTGAACTGCAGATTTATCATTGTTTTGAAACGGTAAAGTGTGGTTAGAAGCTCGATTTTTGACTTGAGAAGTTGGACTGCGATAGGTAGTTTCAGCAGCGACTTCAGATGGTGGAGTGTGAAAAGTAAAATCGATACTTGGTTGACTAGGAATTGGACGAACAAATTGGTCTAGAATTAATGTTTTTGCCGCAGGTTCCGGATCAGATGAATTACGACTGGAATCAATGATCTGAGAAGTAGCCGTAGCACTCCTCTTACGAAGAATGTTTATCGTTCTCACTAGAGGCTTACTGGTTGGCATCTTTGTATTTGTGACTTCACCGGACGCTATATTCGCAATAACATTTGTCTCTGGAGAAGAGGGTGTAGGGAGAAAATGATTTCTCTTATTCTGCCGAGAGATTGTAAAAAGTTCCGGATTATATCCCTCTTGGCTTATCATACCGGGCAAAATGCGGCGGCGAGCATTAATAAACCAGTTGGATATCTGCAGAATACTTAACTTGGTTTGGAGCGCCAACTCATGTTTTTGCTCCTCAGTTGGGTAGGCCTTATAACGATGGGTGTACAGCCACTTCTTTAAAATGTTAACCGCCGTCGCTGGTAAATGCTTACGACCTTTACCCCTAGACGTATTAGATTGCGGCATTTCTCCATATTCAGAGAATGGGTCAATACTATTAACTTGCCCGTCGGAAACAATCCTGATTGTTGAATTTTCATTATCATCGACTGCGCTTAGAGGATCGGTTACAAGTTCAGGTTGTATCACGAGATCTTCAAAGGGTTGGTCAGAAGTATCATTAATCGCACTAACTGCGTGCTGCTGGCGGATATTTCTGGAGTTATTTTCACTCTGTTGAGATTCACTAATTTTGGAGATCACTTCATACGACACGTTATTAGATTGAAAAATCTTAGTTTCCATTTGCTGATGATCGTTAATATCTTGAAAAAGATCAGGCTGTATGCAGGTTTCAACATTTGGGCATTTCAATGCATCGATGGTGACCAGATGATCACCTTCAGGTACACTAGCATTCGACAAATCAGCATTTTCAAATTCATCGGTCGCTTGTTCATTATCATTTCCAATGAATTGCTTGGGATCACCGCAATCATTCCGGAATATTACGTCTTGTTCATTAGCATTCTCAAATGTTGCACTGGTTTCCCCATCGGAATCTTTAAGTAAGTAGTAAGTTGCCGGTTAGCATGTTCACATATAGTTCTGGGATATTGCAAGGTTTATTTAGATACATACAATTGTGTTTGACAGAGATGAGCAGTGATTATATTCATGAGCCTTTTCTAGGCGCACTTGAAAATATGCTTTGATGTTTCTTGTATAATAAACTCAAAATTTGTGTGTAGCATATTTTCAGTTGCCTCCAGCAGGTATAAAAAAGGCTCTTGAATGTATTCGAGGCACATCTCGGGTTGTAAGTGAGCTTGGTCTAAGTATAGGTAGTGACTGAGTGCACCATGTGCTCGTAACAATATAGTGATGTAAGCTCAAAGAAAGATAACAAAAAACAACCGATTGTTTTCTGTAAAAAAATCCACACATACATTTTCGCTCTGACCTTAGATTACTATGTTTAGTGACGCCAAGGCTGAGCATAAGTTTATTTGTCCTCTGGTCACTTTTTCTGCTGTTGTTCTCAACCGTTTGAAAATTGGCAACAAGATACGAGTGATTGAATTCCTAATATTTCCGAAGTCCATTGCACTTTCTCTCAAAATGTCACATGAAATAAGTGACTTTCACTTCGCCTACCACCTATACTTCAACCATGATATCAGAAATATAAATTTGTAGAAGGTCGGTTCATTAACTGCTTTATCTTTACTTAGAGCAAATACTTTAGATCAAATATCGTATTTGTATTTGACAACTTTTCCTGATCCAAGTCAAGATAGAGCAGCCTGGAAGCAGAACTAGAGATGTATAATTTCGCTCAAGTGAAACCAGTTTGTACATCTCTCAAATACATTATTCTTGTATATAGTACTGATCTCTCCGATGTCAGTTTTCATCGCTATCTTCTAATACAGCACTTGACCAAAAACAATAGAATACAAGATTTCGGGTTGAGAATGCTAGCAATTTTAGATTTGCTCTCTTCGGACTCGTGTGACATTATTTGGAGGATTTTTAATTAGTAATAATTCTTTTGTTACTTAATTATCCATAAGGGACGTTGAAACTTTATATTCTATAATTCTTGGTAAGGGCAACGAAGGAATACCGCTATAAATATATTGGGGGTCGTTACCTTTAAAAGTGGATTGAGAAGTAAATGCTGGCTGTTTACTTTTTAGCTGCACTACAATCCTGGTTATCGGATAGAAGTGTGTTTGGTATCCATCATCGACTTTTAGGTAATACTGTTTGGACGTTTTAAAATCCTCAGTCACTGAAATATTTCCAAATGCAATGACGTATTTGATCGGTTTATTCCTCATTCTACCTTCTAAACCTGAGCAAAAAATTCAAATTTACTTTTAATTACTTTTCATATTTATGAACATAAACAATTATGAGATATAAGATATTTTGAGAGGAATAATTGTGAAGAAAAACTCGTATGTCCACAAGGAAACTGTATTAGAATTCAATTAGCGTTTTGCGAAACCTAATAATGTATTCTGTAATTATTTATCAATGCCCAGGGCGTATTTACTCTATTTCTCTTCTTCTTGTACACCACTTCATTTACACTAGCAGACGATTTTGGCAGAAACGTTTCACTACATGAGAAGATCAATTCTAAAGTATTCACCTTATTACTCTGCCCTGATCAAGATCGCAATTAAAGAGTTTATACAGAAATACACACAGAAGGAGAAACTCAGATATAAGTAAGGATTATATTGTTGTGTTAACAAAAATTTAGTGGTGAATGCGACAGAACAATACTCGAGCGGAACATTGGTCACACGGTTAGGCTGTATCCCCATAGTTATATAATGTTTATTGAGGAGCTGTATAAAGATGGTTATTAAATGAAATGAAGAAAAGCAATGAACAATATTTATTTAACGCGTTACCATCACTTAAATACAGATATTAGACATACATATACATACGAGTATGTGGTTAAGTGTACGTCTGGCTGTATCGTCTATGTAAGTATGGTTTGCAAACGAAGTCTTAGTATTCATGAAAAAATATTATGCAGAATGTATATCTAGATATTTACCTGTATTTCTACTAGATTTTGGCTCGTGGTTTGATTCCAGTAAAATGTTCATTTTGTGATGATATTTTAGTTTTGAATCAAATAAAGAAAAAATTGCAATTCTTTAAGGAAAATTCGTGAGTTGGAAAGAATTTAAAAAAAAAAAATTTTTTTTTTATAAAATTAAATTTTTGATAATTATCTGTTGATTTTCGTTTTCGACTGAATGAAACGATATTTACGAGAATAATATTAAGACATGTTTCAAAGTGAACTTAGATTATTGAAAACTGTGTTTAGAGCTATTTTGTTATTGGGAGCTGATTCATTAGAAAAGCATTATAATTTCTTCTCCATTAAGCGAAACGAAAATAAAAATTCCTACCAAGTTGAATAAAAACAATTGCCAAGAGAATGCAATATAGCGGCACTGTCTACAGAGAGAAATCTGTTCAATATCAAAAACAATTACAATATTCTTTACTAATCTTGTAATTATAACGCATGGAGCAGAAATAGCCAATAACTAGCTGTTGCATTATAATCTCGCTCCAATCAATTACCTGAAATCTGCTATAGGGGAGTGCTCGCGGGTGATCAGCACGTTCCAAATTAGGCTATTATTTGAATGCCTTGTTGAATACTGCAATTATATGTGTAGTTATTTACTAAATCTAATTTGCTATGATATTCATACTCATCTGCTTACTTTAGGTTATCTGATGCTCATGCGCTAATAGGGTAAACGGTGCAAACAATTCCATTCGATTTTTCGAGATGTTCAAATGTCAGACATAGGCTAAATTGGGATAGGATTAATCGGATTATTTTTTATTTACACATACCTATGAATGACTTTCAGTCATGACCGAATACTCTTAGAATTAACATTAATAATAATGTTGGGCAGTTAGCAAAGCACGTGCTTTGTCCAGTTGTGTTAAAATTGAGGTGTTGTGCACTTGTTGTCAATATAATGGGTGTACTAGTCCAAATATACAAATTTTAACTTTAACATTCCCGGCAGTATGCGGCCCTTAAAGGTGCTTTGCCATTTTGCATTTGAAACACCTGCTGCAATAATCTCATTGTGCTTACTTACTCTGGAAAAGTTTTACAGTTCATTCACTAAAAAATATACATATTTTATATTTAAATTTTCTTCGCTATCCAAAAGAATAATCATTATCCAGATTTAGTTAACCGGAAGTAGCAATCAGTTAAATACAGTTAACGAACACAACTGGGTTTTTTCACTACCATCGTGTAATTATTTAAAGATATACCTAACAGCAAATGTACTCCTTGTGAATTTTCCAGTCAAAATGAAAGCCTAATAAAGCAGCTGTGTAATAAGAATGCTTTAAAAGCATCCAACTTAAAAACATATTTATTTTGATGCATTAATGATTTATATATCGAATGCCTCTCGACCATTCACAATTATTCACATGCTTTTATACTTTGGTCATAGCAAATGCAACTCTGCGTCGCGAATGTGAATTAGCATTAAAAAATACGAAGAAGCACAGTGAATATTTTTAGACGTTTCTGGAATCAGTGTTGGCGAAGTTAAGTTAAAAATATTACGCGCAAATAAGACTTAACTTAGAAAATTAGTAAGTTAATATTAGCATATAAGTTATATATGTGATTATTTATAATTTTTTTCATATTCCCCCTTATATCGTTGCAGAACCGGAACTGAATTGTGGCATACGACACTTAACACTCACACATTGTTTTCGGCGATTGCATTTTTCATAGAAATTAAGAAATGTCTGATTGGGACACGGTAACTGTGCTGCGTAAGAAGGCTCCGAAGGCGTCCACTCTTAAGTCGGAATCTGCAGTGAATTCTGCACGTCGTCAGGGACAAACGGTCGATACCCAGCAAAAGTGTAAGTGGGAGGAGTATTGGGTGTTAGTGGTGTGTCTTGTTGTTCTGCTATCAAAATGCAATTTCGCAATTCTCGTCAATTTAGTCAAGACATGTGCAGGCGAAATATTGCCGACGCACAGTGAACTTTAACTCCATCAATTAGTTCCTAAGCATACGAGTATATATGATATAAAATACACATTGCAGACTGAAAACTTCGCAAAGGACAAGTTTTCTATCTTCAATATTTCTTTAGAAGGTTGTGGTGCCGGCACCGTTACCTTAACCTAAACAATCCAAACCATCATAAATTCGAATTTTTGTTAACATCTTAGTTTGCAATATTTGACCAGTGTTTTTACTCCTATTAGTGCTCACCGTCATCACACACGACATTTAACACTTTATTTTGATAGTTCCATTAGTGGGATTAGTGTATGGGATTAAGTGTATAAATATAAAAAGAGATTAATTCAACAGAATGAACAAAAATCAGAATGACCACTTGGCCACACCCTTAAAAAGAACATAAACAATCTGGCCAGCTGCCGTTTAAACTGAAATGTAACATAATACCACTAGCACAGGTGTGTAATATAGGGCTCCTAATATATGCGTGTATATGTGTACATTTCCAGATGGCGCGGGCACCAACAAACAACATGTAACCACAAAGAACACTGCCAAATTGGACCGCGAAACTGAAGAATTGAAGCACGATAAGATTCCACTCGATGTGGGTAAATTGATTATGCAAGGACGTCAATCGAAAGGTCTTAGCCAGAAAGACTTGGCCACGGTTAGTCTCCGTCTAATGCCGCCACTCAATTTTTTAAGTTTGTACAAACGCTTTCTCTCTCTTCTCTCTGTGCTTTCAGAAAATTTGCGAGAAACAACAGATCGTTACTGACTACGAGGCCGGTCGTGGCATTCCTAATAATTTGATCTTGGGCAAAATTGAACGGGTGATTGGCATTAAACTACGAGGCAAAGAGCGCGGCCTACCCGTCGTGCCTCCGCCTGTGAAGAAATGAGTTTCGGCTGCTGCCGCCGGTAGCAAAACGAAATCAAAAGTCATTGCATATGTTACCAGCGGCAAGCGTAAATGATTACCGGGAGGCTGCCTTTACATTTACGATTTGGAAACGAACACGGATATTCTGCAAACAGCTGCCAATCCAGGTTAAACTACATTAAGAAGTCAGCAAATTCAATACTACGATATTCATATTACGGATTGTTTTTAACATATTTTAAACATTTATTTTTTATTTTATTGGTTTTTATTTTTATAACATTGAGAAAAAGAAGTAGAAGGAAACACACAATAAATAGATAATACATAAACAGAAGCATTATGAATTGGGTGCCACGTAGTTCGCTAAGTGAACGGCTACTTTCCATTTCGAAAAGCAAAATTGATAATGCTCCTCTTTCCCCCCAAGTAGTGCATGATGATATTATTTACGATTATTTTCGTTCTTTATTTTTGAAATGATATCGTTTTCTTTTTAATATTGTCTTTGATATCATTGTATATTGTAAATTAGAGTTTGCAGAGGTCACACGCAGCACCACAAAGCCAGGCGATCGACCGCGTATAGACTGGAATATTATTCTTTATAACTTCTTTCCGTTCTTTTCTGTTTTTAAGTGTTTCGATTTTGGTTCCTGCAATGTGCATTATGCTTCTCACAAGCGCCACTCCAATATTCTCACGATCACTGCCACTATAAAATGGACACTTTAATTTTTTTGTAGATTTACAAATATGAAGCTAATGATAATTAGAACTAAGCAAACATGTTAAATGTAATTGTGTGTGCTAAATTGCATACCCACATACCCATTTATATACTCATATATGTATACACATATATATATATATGCATGTACGTTCATATACAAATAAATATATACCCAGGTCACTGCGCAACAAGTTATATATGTAGGCGTGCTGAATCAGTTTTTTACGCATAGGCATCCATAATAAAATTTTTCAATAAAGGTTTTTTGATTTAAAAAGAAAAACAAAGATCGATATAAATCAGAATTTATTCCAATTGTTTTATTTATGTTTGAATAATGAAAGTAGATGTTGAGCTCCAATTTTGACACGATCGCGCTTGCTTGCAGATTCTTTCTTGATTGATACGGAACCTTCGTAATGCTAATTGATGTGTACGCCTTGGGCTACCTTCTGTACCCCTTGAGCTTCCTTGTGTACGTCTTGGGCTTCCTTGTGTGCGCCTTGAGCTACCTTCTGTACGCCTTGGGCTTTCTTGTGTACGCCTTGGGCTTCCTTGTGTACGCCTTGCACTGCCTTGTGTACGCCTTGAGCTACCTTCTGTACGCCTTGGGCTTCCGTGTGTACGTCTTGGGCTTTCTTGTGTACGTCTTGAGCTTCGTAGTGTACGCCTTGGGCTTCCGTGTGTACGCCTTGCACTGCCTTGTGTACGCCTTGCACTGCCTTGTGTACGCCTTGCACTGCCTTGTGTATGCCTTGGGCTTCCTTGTGTGGCCTTGTGGGGGTTGTGCTTCGAGGTTTTCGCCTAATGACTCCATTTTATGGCTATTGCAATGCTCAATTCTCCAACTACCGGCAAATCTTTAGGCTTCTCCAGCTCGAAAAGTTTTACACATTGAAATATGGGGAAAGAACCGTCATTAGATGAAACTAGGAGTGGGAGTGGCAAACATCCTTATTCGCAATGCACCACCATAATTGCTAAAACCGCAACTACAGGTGAATTTGTGCATCTTTTGTAGATACCTGGACTAACCAACTACTTCCATGTTAAGAGTAATCTCGATGGGCAATTGGAGAATTTTCTCTTTCGCTTTGTGACAGGGAACAGCTTCTTATAAGAAATGAAACCAAAGCCAATTTCGCAGTCAGATTTTATTCCACAGTCAATAATTGTTATGGCCCTTTCTGTGAGCCGCGCAGGTGATTCATCGGTGTCCACAGTTGTTTGGTGTTTGGAGTAATCGACGTCACTAAGCAAATAATTCGATTGACTCTCGATTGAAGAATTAAATTTAAACAAACATTTATGAAATGAGAAGCGTGCGTATTAAGCATTTGTCTATGGGCTCGGCTCCTAGTAGACATGGGGGGGTGGACGAAATTGTTGCTGTTGAGTGGATCCATTTCATGTTATCAAAGAGGCTTTGTTAACCGGTGGAGATACAAACGACAATTGTACCGTGGCAGAAGTTGCTCGCGGATGCCCTCAGGGTGGGGTACTCCTCTTCTGTGGTGGATTCTCTTCTGGCGCAGTTACAGAACCTCGAAATACACATCCAAGCATATGCGGGTGATGTCTGTGCACTGACATCAGGAAAGTCCCTTAGGACTGTATGTGCAAACTTACAGAGAATTCTGTACAAGATTGCTAAGTGATGCACACTTTCCAGGGACGGAGTATGACAACTGTGGTATTGTTTACGCGAAAAAGAAAACTGGTACGGCCTGCTCTACCAGTACTAAAAGGTGTAACTATCAATCTTTCCAGGAAAGAAAAGCAAGTTAGGCGTCGTTGCTGATAGGAAGCTCACTTGGAATACGCATGTTGACTTGAAGCTTATTCGGGTACATAAGGTATTTGGGCAGTGCCGGAGAGAATTTGGTATTACTTGGGGTCTGAAACTAGTTGGTGTATTTTGGTTGTACGCAGCACTGATCAGGCCAATAATTTTGTGTGCTACTGTAGTCTGGTGGCACAGAAATGGGGTTGAGTCTTCATGTTTAGGGTTAAACAGACTGCAGAGAAGTGCCTGCTTGAGCATTACGGGCGCCATGGGCACTGCATCTCGTGACGCTATGAAGGCTTAGTTGAACTTGCTACCACTGGATCTTATAATTCAACAGGACGCGATGAAAACGATATATTGGCTATATTCATATGAATATTGGGACGACGACAAGAACGTTGGGCATCGAGAGATATTCAAGAAGCTGTCAGTGCAATACCCGCTGTGTTTCTGGCACCGAAGGATAATCTCATACCGAGAGTTTCTTTTGGAAGAAAGTATAACATCAGCTTACTGGCAAGGGAACAATGGAGAGATCCTGAATTACTTCTAGGGGGCCTAGAGAATACTTTCTTCACTGACGGGTCCAAAACTGGTAAGGTAACACGGTGCGGTTGGCATCTGAATGAAAATTTCAGATGGTTCTCAGCTATGGAAAGTATGGCAACGGTATTCCAAACGGTAGAATTTGCTATAATGAAAGTAGCCGACTGGGTAATTGAGAAGAAATGGCGCGGTACCCAGATTAATCTCTGTAGTGAGAGTTAAGCTCCACTGGAGGCCGTAGAAAACGCGTTAACCACTTCAAAAATTGTCCAAGAATGTGACTCAAGACTTATTTCCGTTGAAGATGGAATTTACTTATTTGGGTTCCAGGACACTGTGATGTACTGATGAATTGGGGTAATCCAATGGGACCAGAGCCTTTTATCGATATGAGTTTAGCCTGGGCTGTTGATTGGATCATGAGCCATGTGAATAATATTCACAAAGACCGATGGTGCAGTTCAGTTGCCTGCAAAACAACCATGTGCCTCCTAGAGAGCTCAAACAAGAAAGTTGCAGATTTCCTTCTAACATTACGAAGGAAGGATCTTCGATCATAGGTTCGGCTTATCAGGGGCATAATCCGTGGGTCATCATATGGCAACCATACGCATCGTCGAGTCCGAACTGCGTCTCCTGTCTGGAGGAAGAACAGGAGCATTTTCACTGCGCTAGTCCTGCCTTTGCCAGAATTCTGGAGGAAGAACAGGAGCATTTCCTCTGCGCTTGTCCTGCCTTTGCCAGAATTCTGGAGGAAGAACAGAAACATTTTCTCTGCGCTTGTCCTGTCATTGCCAGAATTCTGGAGGAAGAACAGGAGCATTTTCACTGCGCTAGTCCTGCCTTTGCCAGAATTCTGGAGGAAGAACAGGAGCATTTTCTCTGCGCTTGTCCTGCCTTTGCCAGAATTCTGGAGGAAGAACAGGAGCATTTTCTCTGCGCTTGTCCTGCCTTTGCCAGAATTCTGGAGGAAGAACAGAAACATTTTCTCTGCGCTTGTCCTGCCTTTGCCAGAATTCTGGGGGAAGAACAGGAGCATTTCCTCTGCGCTTGTCCTGCCTTTGCCAGAATTCTGGGGGAAGAACAGGAGCATTTCCTCTGCGCTTGTCCTGCCTTTGCCAGAATTCTGGGGGAAGAACAGGAGCATTTCCTCTGCGCTTGTCCTGCCTTTGCCAGAACTCTGGGGGAAGAACAGGAGCATTTTCACTGCGCTTGTCCTGCCTTTGCCAGAATTCTGGGGGAAGAACAGGAGCATTTTCACTGCGCTTGTCCTGCCTTTGCCAGAATTCTGGGGGAAGAACAGGAGCATTTCCTCTGCGCTTGTCCTGCCTTTGCCAGAATGAGAAGGCGCATATTAGGACAAGATGTTTTGGGAATGGACAACACAGATTCCTTATTCCTGGACAGACTACTCAGATTCATAAAAGAGTCAAAGAAGTTTGCAGAGGTGCAACTTCACCTTCCCCCAAATACTTCCAGGCTTATAGTACAATGGGTTTCAATGCCTTTTTCGGCGGTTCTCCGGCTTACCCCACTATGCTATTATATTCTCAGCATACTGGAAAATGTGTATGTTTGGCCTTAATCCATTTATAGGATTGCAACAAAATTTTAAAATTAACAATTCCATTGGAATTTTTGGTTGACAACAAAAAAAAAAAAAAAAAATTGCTGGAAAAGTTGAATTTGAATGACGGGTCCATAATCTTACATATTGAGTGGTCAAAGCAGCATCAATCATAATCCTGTATCTCTAATCGACGCGTACAACCGTAATCATATATCACAAATATGAATGAGTTGGTTAGTTTTAGGGTATCCTGTACAACGGCTGAAATTCTTCTTTTACTAGGGATATCGTAGCCTTCTCCGACCCTATTGCATTCAATGCATCCACCTCCTATGGACGCAAGGAACATTTTTTTTTTTTAGCGAAACCACAACATTTTCTGCAGTGCCATCCCAAGTGGAAAATTTGACTCCTCTGTCTCAAGGATAGGGAACAAAATTCAAAAACAAGCTGTTTAGTCCACGCATCACAGATCAGCACAACGATGGATCGTGATGCATTTATAAAATGTTTATTGTATTTAATTATATATCATTTAATACATATCTACACATAATTTACATATAAAAAAAGGGTGAAAATATAAGCGCAGCACTTGAGCCAACAAAGCTATCAACCAATTCTAGAATTGAATATATAATTTTGCAAAATTTTTATTTGTTCACCATCTCTTTTCAAAAAAAAAAAAAAAAAATGCATGCCGACGAGAGTGGCGAAAAAAACGTGGCATTTCAAAGGTTTAACGGCTATTTTGTAAATTGGTTTCACAGATCTTTTCCTTTATTTTTGTTTCATTTATGTATGTATGTATGTATATATGTGTATATATAAATTTCTTTTTAAATATCTGTTATTTTTTAGTTCTAAAATGTATTTGTAATATAATATAATTCATTAATTCATTCATCTGCCATTTGCTTCACTTGTGGACAGCAATATTTACGAGTAATTGTATATATGTTTAGTTGGTATTTTCGTCGGCTGAGTACATGTTTGGCCCCGGCAGCATACCATCAGCAGAGGACACATTCACAATTGAATCCCGTAATTTGCCGCAGTTAGCTAACAACTAACGGCATGTTCATGTATCCATCGAAGGGGCCCACAAGCACGTCGGCCCGTTAGGAGTCTTTGCAGCCCTCGGCTCGTCTGCGTCGGGTGAAACAGGCACTTAGCCGACGATCGCTTTCGTTGTTTTACTAATTTTAATTACAAGTTCATTTAGTTTCACAAAAATATATGTACATATGTACCTTTTGTTGTAGGTTTCGTTCTTTCTTTTTCATTGAACATTTGTGTGTACTTTGTGAGTACTTTGTTAATTGATTCTGTTTAATTCGAATTTAATATTTTGTGGTTTATTCGTTTTGCTTTAACATTTTAATAAAATACGTAAATTTGTGTTTTGTTTCTAATTTTTTGTTTCAATTTATTGGAACTAACGAACTGTTTTGTATTGTTACTATTAACTTTGTAGCTGGTTTTGTTTTATAAATTACTTTAGTTTATTCAAAATGTTACTTTATGAAAATGAACAACAAATGGCGGTGTTATTGTTGTTGCGCTTGGTTTGTTCATGCGTTCGTTTTGGTTGTTGTACCATTTGTATTTGAGCATAAGCTAAACGGCTGCGCTGTTTGTCCAGTTACAAATTACAAAAGTACACACAAGCAACTTGGCAAATAAGTCTTATATATGATGTGTACAATAAAAAACAAAACATTTTTAAAGCCAATATCTTTCTCTTATACAAAATTACTTAATTGCCTGTTCTCGGTTTAATCGCTTTTAATATTATTAATAAAATTACAACAAAAAAAAAACAATAAAAAATAATAATAAAAACGTATTGCGCATACTTCAGACAATTAGTTAATCATTAATCATTACTTGTTACATTACGAATAAAAAGGCCTATTAAAAAATATATATGTAAATATAGATTACTTGACCCCCTCCCCACGAACATATAAAAGCACAAAAGTTTCTATTTTTTTAAATATGCTATTGAAATGCATAAAAATGCGACGCTTCCAGATTTCTGTTTGGTTTGTTTATCTTATTTGGAACATGTTAAATCATATTTTAAATTGTGTACAAAGACTGGCGGCTTGCAAAATTTTTAATCTAAAAACTGAAGCCATGTGGTCCAATTCACAGCAAAATTATAACCAGCTAAAAGCCTGAGGGAGAGTTGTGTGCCTCAAACGCCAGTAAGAAATCCAATCACATCCAATTGGTTTTTGTTTATTTGTTCTCATGTTAATATCTAGCACACACATTCACACACACACACAAAAACACACAACTCCTCTTTGAGAGGCGCTTTCGCAGGCGTTTACCTGTTCATGATTTTGCCATGGTTTAATTGAAATTTCTTTTGTTTTTCTTGTTGTTGTTGTTGTTGTTGTTGTTGTTGTTGTGTCGTTTATGTTTGTAACATAGATTATTGACAATTGTGTGGGTGTGTAAGAATGTTTGTTTGTTTAGAACCCGTTACATATCATATAACTAATACCTATATAAGTTAATAATTAAAAATTAATGTATATAGATATATAAAAAAAATCAAAGACCAGAGTGTGTGCATATTAAAGTTAAAAGTTGTTTTTTTTTTTTGTTGTTTTTCCCATCCTTCGTTCCTTTTTGTTTTGATTTGTATTGTTTTGTTTCACAAATAACGCGGCGCCGCGTTGCAGAAGGCAATGAAAATGTTCGTTTGGACAAACTTTTTGAATTATTGTAATTCAAATTCGAGCCGCACATAAAAAGTGCATATCGAAAAGAAGTATGTCACCACCTCCTTACCCCTACCCTTTTTAGAGTTGGACTCAACTCTTTTTTTATGCTAATAAGTAGTTCTATAAAAATAAAGCGAGAGAATGAGAGAGAGCGAATTGCAAACGCGCTTCAATTTCGTATTAAATACCAGTGAAATTGAAATTTTGTACATTGTCCATACCAACAGTCGTTCACAATAATATCCAATAGAACTTTCACGTATGCGTCGTCGTAAGTTTATTGTGTGTGTGTGTGTGTGTGTGTGTATGTGTAAGTCCCTGATAAGAAAAAACTGCCAAGTCAGACGCCGATAAAGAGCATAAACTGTTTCAAGTCAAAATGTTAGATTAACAAAGTTGGAAATTTATCCCCTAAATAAATATGCTGGCTTTTTCCGAGAAGCCTTATTTGTTCACATTCTAGAGCTGTATTGCAAACTTCAAAATTCTCGTATGTTGTGGATTAGATTGACAAGTAATTGACTTAATAATATCTGGCTATAATCGACTTTGTGCAACAGGTGTGGGCAATCCGTTAAATAGATGCACCTAGTACTTCTTTAATTTATATCACATGTACAACAAATTGCGAGAATTACTGGTGGGTGAGATTGGATGCAAGGAATTTTTTAAATTTGGAAATGTGAACAAAATCGTACGAATTTTCCATAATTTCCAACTTTTAGTTTAATCATAATTATTGTACCTTGCAACATGCTTAATTAAGTCTACATGGGATTAGGGCTACTAGCAACTGAGGCCTATATATAGAAATAAGCATATTTGAGTACATGCCCAGGGCAGAATTGAAATGCCTCTAGTGTAAGTCTAACAGGCTTACTACCAGCCCAGAGGCCGGTAAATCTATAAATTGATTTATGATTTCCCGCTTTTCCCTGTAGTTTTATACTAACATTCTCTTTGGGCAAACATCTAAAAATCAAAGTTTGGTTGCCAAAGTTTTACTTAAAGCATAAGTTAACGATATCTATAAAGGACGCTCAATGGACCGCTTGCGGCTTCAGTGTGTCCGTCGACACTTTTCTCAGCCCTCAAATTTTGTCTATAGCAGAATTAGATTCGAATGAATGAAACTATTCTTTTTGTAAATCATCTAAATCCATCTAAATAAGAAAATATATCTTATTTGGAGAACCTGTCTATGGGAATGGAAGGTAACTCAAACATGCATTTAATCAGCCTTCTTCTGAATAAAAACTTCCGGGGAATTTTTCTCTTTCTCATTTATAATGTTGAGATTGAGAGTTCATAAGCGAAAATTGCCCGGTAGTTTTAATTCAGAATATGGCTGAATCAAATTATGATTTTCGGAAGGCTTTTACTTGAAGAACCTTTTGTGCTCATTATGCGAGTCGGACTTGGCGGTTTTTGCTTATTGCTACAGAAGCATATACGATTCGATAGTACATTTCCACATCCCCATACAAGAAATACGTACAGTAATTAAAAGTCCATAGTTGAGATAATACACGTTATACATTGAAACCAAAAGGACATTTTACAAAATAATAGACTAAAAAAATTTTAAAAAGTGTTTCAAAAAATTGTGCATTTGCATAATGTCTCAAACGCCGTTGTTCCACATCCTGCTCCGCTACATCTACCTTTGTTTCACTCTCTCTTGTTCTCTCACATATCAGAATTTGCGCTTAAATTACTATTAATGCTGCCCAATTCTTCTTCTCTTCTTCTTTTCTTCTTCATCTCCCTCCTTCTTTGCCATTTACAATAGTTTTCCTTTAAATTAATTTCGTCTTTAGTATAGTAATGGTTCACAGAGCGTTCGAGGTGCTCGAAGGAGCGCATGTTCCCAATCCCAGTTGCGTCTTTCTGCACTCCCCCGTGCGTAGACGCTCTACTGTATCTTAGCCTTGTGTAGGTGTGCATTATTAGCACCGTCAGCTGTGATCGTCGTTGCATTGTTGGAGATGGAGCTGGTAATGCTGTTGGTGGTGGTCATGGACAATTTGGCCGTGTTCTGTGCAGCCAACGAGGCTGCCATGCGACGGGTCTTCTTGCCATCGGTGGACAAATATGTTTTGTAGAAGAAGCGTGCAAAGAGCACAAAATAGCTGAAGTACATGGCTATAGAGAGATTGATGTTCGTTTGTGAAATGTTGCAAGATTGACGGCCGTGCGTCTTCAGGAATCCGTGCGCCCATACATTGATGGCACACCCAACAATCATTTGAGTCAACTGGAGCGATGTGATGATCATGGCAATGAACCGAGGTGGATTGAAGCGTGCCGCCTTGAGGGCGTAATACGTGTACATCACAGAATGGACGCAGTAATTCATCACAATGAACCAGCGCGCTGACGAAGTATATTCGGTGTAGGAGAACCACGAGTAGATGAGCACAGTAATGTGGTGGTACCAGTGCAGGAATATGAGCGGCTGTTTGCGCAACACAATGAAAATTGTGTCGCCCAGCTCAGGCAGTTTGGAGAGCACAAACAGCCAAGTCCAGAAGCCGCAAACGCGATCTTGTTCGATGTAGCTGCAAAGGAGTACAAACGAAATGATCAATTAATAAAAAAAAAAACACATGCTAATGCGGCGAGGTGGGGTCAATGCAGTTGGAATGGAATGGAAATCATATTTAATAGTCGCACAACTGATTGGAGAATTACAGTTCCGCACTAGCACTATTAACGCGAAACACTTCCACATCCATTCGCAACAGTCGTCAAACGGGCTCTAGAAAGATGATGGAATATATAAATAAAATTTGCATTTTTGAAAACAGGTCGCGTTGGCTTTCTGAATTAATGTGTCAAAACGCAAGCGGCACAAAGTGAGCGCGCACGAGTGTCGTTCAACCGAGACTGAAATCACCCGTAGCAGGAGAACCTTCGCCAACAATTCTAAGTAAATTGAAGAAAATAAACACAATTTTTGTGTTTACCACGAGCCCGCGGGTCGTCACACAACGCGTGTGAGGATGGTACGAGCAAATGAAGAGCAAACATTTTGGTGCGACGAATGATTCACCGGCGCGAAAGGAGTTTTCACTGTACGCGTGAGTGCATGCGAGTGCGCGTACTTAGTTGCAAGTCTGGGTTGATCAGGGCCAAACGTGATTGACGCACCACGAAAGAGAGAGAGAGTGAGAGAGAGCGTCGGTAACGAACAACAACTTACCTAGGAACACAGACTGAATGGAAAAGCCCATAATGACGTAGAACATGTATAAGTTCCGGAGCCGTTCGAAAAGCACCCATGACGCTGAACATGGCGAGCATTGTATTCCATACTATCAAAGGCCCGCGCAATTGAAATCTGTAAGAAAAAAGAAACAATTGTTAAATTACTTATTACTTTAATGATCAGAAATGGTGGACTATACACGAAAGATCTTTCCGAATCCTGTTCAATAGACGCAATTCTGAGAGCAGGGCCTCGACCTACATATTAACATCGTACTCTACTATATACAAATTATATATTATGAGAGCAGGAAGATGAATGGAGGGATCATGTAGGATAGAATCCCGGAAAAAATACTGGTATTCATAATGAATATTAAGTAAGACAATGGAATAGGAAAGAAACCAATCAAATACTGAAATGTTGAAGGGGTTGGGAAGCAACTGCGAAGCACAGTGTACCACGCAAATGTACTGTGGCCGCTTTGGCTTAATAACGCTCCGGGGAAGCTACGGCAATTTAAATTTACATACATTTGTATGAAGTGCAATAATAGAGTAAAGAAAAAAAAATTGAAATATTAATTCCAAATTAAACATATTTTATTTCATCAACACAGACAGACGGACAGACCGGTGTAATAAACGAAAAACGTGTTCTGCATATAATTGGACTGTTTAAAATAACTTTGCCAAGATATTGATACCCGTATGCTTTTTGTGCATAGACAGAAATTGAACTGTTCCAGCGCCTGTTTTGCAGCAATGCTTCAACCCACCCCAAACAGCTTCTCCACCTATATCAAGTCAAGGTCAACTGAAGAGTTGTGCAATAGTTGCAGAAATTGTTCTGCATTCCACATCGTCAAAATGCTGGCTGAGGTATGCCGCAGCAGCACTCTACAAAGTCGCTTAATCTCAAGAGAGAATGCCAATTTCTCTTCTGACATAAAGAATCATGACTGCTGCTTTCCCTGTAGAAGAGGCGACTTCGCGAATCGCCAATCGCCAGCATCAACTGGCTAAATGGCGTTTGGAGTTGCAACCACAAAATCCTCGTAGTTGGTATTGTTAACGAGTTGGATTTAGTTTGCTCAGCGAATTGATACTGCACTGCTAAGTTTGATTTTTGCGCTTTGTGCTTCAAATTTTCCAGAACATTTGTTCCCAGTGCTGTCACGATGAATCCGCTGGCAATTTGTGGAAACTATGTCTGGTTAATCACACAGAAATTCACAAAATCATTGTGTATTTCTAATTCTCCTCAGCTAGTGTAAACACACGGGGTGTGATCAAAGGATAATGAGAAATCCAGATGGTTTTTCGTCTCTGTTGTTGGTGCTGCCAGTGACGTACGTGTACACGCGTCAATTTTCTGTTAGATGACACACTCAATGAGTGGATAATCCATCAGAGAAGTCAACTCCATTGACCAGATACAAAAATGTGTGAATGGTACAAAATATGGGCGTATAGTAACTTCTTCGATAATAGTATGGTAGATGGCGCTGTTAAACGGTTACATATATATTTATTTATTTCATAGTTATATATATATACGAGTATATATATATATATATATATATATATATATATATATATATGTACATATATATATATATATATATATATATATAATCCATAACCCAAATCCACAATCCATTCGAACCACTCCCCCATGGCAAAAATGAAAAATACCGCCGTCGTGTTTCTCCTAAGAAGACGTGCGCTTGTTTGATGTTGCTATGACATAATGTGAAACATCTGATTCTACTCAAGGAAGAGTGTGTGACGTATCCACTTATGTCATCATGCCATGCGCCGCTGTCACGTCAAGTACCTACACCCACACACTTCGGAGAATGTCGTTATCAGCTTTGTTGTTGGTAATGAGGCCGAAAATCGTGTGGCTGCTTTGTTCTGATTGTTTGTTTATTACAATTCGGCATAATAGAAGAGCGCTTGTTTGCAATTGCGATAAGAGATGTTAGCTTAGCATAAATTTCGCTTATGACACCCCAGCAATTTTGGACATGTTGCCAAAACAACAACGACAACAACAACAACTACAGAAAATAGTCAAAATTATGAAAACAGATTTGTTTAATAAAAATGCTTAGTCTGATAAGCCTTCGTGCTAACAAGCGTTGGAGAAGTTATGCATGCTAATTACGGTTCCATGTATCAAATTTGATAGGCAGGCGGTGAATGGGCTTAAGAGGCTGTGATTATATTGTTCCAATCACAAGGCGACCTCTGAATATGGGTACATGCGCACTCATCTGTTATACGATCTGTGAACAGTGTTGCCAAATGCTGATTTCTAGACCAGTTAGTATAACTGTATTGCGGCGCAGACACTATAGTGCATTCGAACGATCGCAGAGCAAAAATCTATAATGTCCTTAAGGAAGCGAGTTGTAAAAGCATCACCATCCACATAAATACTCTCTCTGACTAACTGTGAGCAAGCGATTAAAATACGTCATTAAATTTAAATTAGCTTTTAAATACGCAACTAAAAATAAATATTTTTTGTATATAAGAATGTATTTGAAATATTTTCATAATAAACACCGGCGCATAGAAAACAGAATCAAAACGAATCATAAGTAGTAATTTTAATATTCGGTGGTGTTGCCATGTTTTGACACAAAACTGCCATATCACACATAATTTATGTTAATCTGGCCACACATGGACCTATTGGTCCTTAGCGGTTCATCACACATAAGCTGGCGCGCTTATTCACTGTCGTTCGCTTGCAACTTGCCAAAGAGCACAGCTATTATTCAACAGATAACGATTTCGCTAACTTAAACTTGAAAAGTTCGCGTCAAATCCGGTTTGTTTTTATTTGTATCTAACAGGAACAACCTTGAAGCAGAACAACCTTGGAGCCGTGCATTCCAGTCAGGTTTTGCTTTTGCCGTCAAGAGTAGGCAACACTGTCCACTTTCACACGTTGCGGCGACTGCTTGTACGAAGGAAGACCTCCAAACCGCATGTCGTACTTAATTAATTAATGTCTAATGTATGCGTATAAAATAAACAAATAAATAAAAACATTATAAGCACAATTTTCACTTATAACAGTACCTTAACGTAGCCTTTCGTTCTATGTCAACAACAGCAAAGCCAAACTCGTGAAGTAGGCTTGTGAGGAACATTTCATTGTGAATGAATATGTCACATACTAGATCGTGATAGTCAAGTTATGTGTGAGTTCACAATGTGGATACTTACTAACATGGCGAGTTGATTAGAAAACTTACGTCTTAGATTAAAAAAGGGTACTTAATAAAAATTAGACCGAAAATCTCAGGTGCCTAAGCACACAATTAAATCCGTTTGTAAAAATTATGATATTTATTTATTTATTAATTTATAAGAGAAAGATAAGATTCAACACTTGTCCTACATATAAAATTCAGGATAATGGAATTTCAACTGACCACAATTATTGCAAGCTGTCAAATGTGGTTGTATGTAGTTTAATTAACAGTAATTCGGTGCACAAACAGTTGTCAATGTTCCACTTAAAAAAGAGTTTTCGCAATTCACTCTTATCACTGCAGCAGCTTATTCGCAACTCATCACTGACATTCTTGGTAGTAGCTGTCCGGTTTTGAGAACATTCCAGTTTGTTCCAGACGCTTGAGTAATCACGTCTACCAACATTGATGAACTCAAGTACGGTAATGGGAAAATTTGGCACCAAAGAGAGCAGCTAAGTGAATATCTTCAGGAGCATACACTGTACCGCCCACACATACCCACAACTCCATATCTGCCATAGGACACAGTGAACCCACTAGCAGAGAACGTACCCGAACTCTGGCTGTTGCATAATTTTATTGAATAATTTGTGCATTGATTAATGATTATGCAAATACTCTCTCATCTTGTCAGGTTTTATTACGAGCGATATAATTATACACAAATAAAGCAGGCACAACGGGGTAGGCGGAAGAGAAAGGAGGAAACAAAAAATACTCAATTACACCGCATTAACAACACAGCCCCCAAAGAACGTTCGATTTGTGAATTACTAATTAATAGGATGCAAAAGCTTGCATGATACTTGCAAATACTGGTTATTCAATTACGAGCAACGGTATCGACAAACAAATTTCTATGCTAAATAGCGTACTTGTAATCAAGCGCTAATGCGACGATCTGCGTTGCTTCAAGACAACTGACTACACTAGTGTGCAAAACAAAAGCATTGCTAGGCAAACAAGAGGTGGGTCGACAACAACACAACCAATTAGTACATAATTCTCTGAAGTGATTCTCAATTCTTGAAATTTTTAATTTGCCAATAATTATTGTTTGTGTTATTGAATGGCAGTGTCCTTTCCCACGGTATTTCAAGGAATTAGCCCAGACATTAATGCCGTCAAGGTTATGCGTAGAACGAGAACACAACGGAATACCAGTAAGTAGCTCGTGTTGCAAGCTGCAGAGTCGAGGCGTCTTGGACGGGCGTTTTGGACACCACAACTTCAATTGCGGGGCTGTGAAACACCTTACTGTCTACCTAGCTTGGCTGCCTACTTAGCTACCAGCAATGTCAATGTCAGTTTGGCCATCAAGCGGAGGAAAACTGCCGCCAACAGGTTCTACAACATGCGGCTCTGCCGTTTTCCTGTATAATTAGCCTATGACTCTTTACAGCTACAAGTTAGTTACGAGTAAGTTAACTGTACGGACAGTAATTCTCGCCCCGAGAATGCCAATTGTACGAGTAGTATCAGTAGCAGTAATGCTAGCAATTTCACTTCCACACATACATACATACATCCAACAAGAATTTCAACATGACATCTCTACAGCACAGTTTTAGCCGGATCAATGCCGATTCAAAAATGATACGGAAGGATCGAAACGAAACAAATCGTTTGCCAGCATGCTTTTCACTAGCCAAGACGCTTCAATGGGCGCTTCGTTCGATATTTTTGCTCAGTATAGCGCGCCTGCCTGCGATCCTTTGCACAATTTCCACACAATTTGCATTCATGTGGCCGCATGCAGTGGGCTGGAAACTGCCACAAACGTTGTTCTCTGCATAAGCGTCCTTTGTGCGAGGCTTGTATTCGACCTCTGGAACCCAAGCACTTTCGCTTCAATGGACGACACAATGTGGCGGCACTTTATCTTTTATTTTCTTCCATTTCACTTGGGTGCTATTGTGTTGCACACGAGTGTACACGAGCAGTACACGAATGTCTGCACACGTAGAACAAAGCAAACAAAATCTAACACGATAAAAGCCCTCAGATATTCGTACTCGAGCAATATCAAAGTCAGGGCACGGGGAGGCGAGCCCACAACTTCTGTCGACCTTGATAGCAGAGAGACCTTGTGCGTTAGTTGCGTTCATGCTTGTACGAGAGTACGAGTCTCAACAGCTAAATCCCAGCAACCAAGAGCCAAGATGCCCACATTCGAATACGTTTTAATTGTGGCGGCGTTCAGCGGTGCTGTTAGTGCCACCGCCTACGCGCTTATCTACGAGATGTGCTCATGTTTTAATTCAAAGCGTTCGTTGGAGGAATTTCATAGCCACGCTTAAACAGTCGGA
The DNA here is from genome assembly GCA_920105625.2 of Clusia tigrina. Lineage (NCBI taxonomy): Eukaryota > Metazoa > Arthropoda > Insecta > Diptera > Clusiidae > Clusia > Clusia tigrina. Next base: position 14,839,391 of record OV050032.1, on the reverse strand, counting down.
TCTATTGTGCCTCCAGCAACAGTCTTCCGCGCCTTCCGCCCAGCTGGAGCGCAGCAGCCGGTTCACATGTGTCACTAGTGCTGAAGCAATTGTCAAGCGCCTCGTTTCCAAACGCTTATTTTTTTGTACTATCCACACATTTGGTTGTTGCTGGTATTGTTGTTGTTGTTGGTGTTGTTGTTGTTCCTATTCATCGCTTTTATTTTATTATTTATTAACACAATTTTGTGTGGTTTAGTTTAGCATTTCGATTTTGTGCTACTTTAGTTGGAAGCGTAATTTTATTTCAACACGCTAACGGAATGCATCCCGGAGACAGTTGCAAAAGTCGCATCACAAAAAGTGTGAAAGAGCTTAAAGCTTATTTATGACTCCTTTTAACTCGCGCATGCACAAGGCAGACACACCGTGGCCCTTATAATTCTCAACACGTTCATAAGTTTATGGACATAAGTACTGCCTTTGGAGGTTGTTTGGATTCGTGCCTAAAACTAATGAGTAAGGAAAACCAATAGTCTTGCTAAGTGCTTGACTGAGTGCTTCTAGGCAATGGAACGGAGGAGGCATCTTTTGGTGCCGCCTGAGCTCCATGAAGCGTAAATTTTTGAATGGGCACAGGTCGTCCCTTCGAACTTAAGAGCTCACTACTTTTGAGCTGCATTGTTTGGGTGAAGCGATCTGCCCGATTGGAAATACATATTGAGTTGTTTAGAGTGGGAGGGGGGGGGATTCCGAACAAAAAGGAGTTCCTAATTTCAATCAGTCCAAGCTTTTCGCGCTTAGCTGAATTTCATTACCACATTCTTTGGTTGGTGATCGTGATCCACGCCTCTCAGAAATTGACATATGAAACTGATATAAATACGGAAAGCCCGTGGGTGGGTGTGATTCCGTCATAGGGCAAAAAAGAACATATTTCTAGTCGTAGGGAAAACATATACATATCTACAGTGGGAGAGAATAGAAGTATAATCTGTCATATATAGAAGTATAATCTGTCATATATAAAAGTATAATCTGTCATATATAGACGTATAATCTGTCATATATAAAAGTATAATCTGTCATATAAAGAAGTATAATCTGTTATATATAGAAGTATAATCTGTCATATATAGAAGTATAATCTGTCATATATAGAAGTATAATCTGTCATATAAAGAAGTATAATCTGTTATATATAGAAGTATAATCTGTCATATATAGAAGTATAATCTGTCATATATAGAAGTATAATCCGTCATATATAAAAGTATAATCTGTCATATAAAGAAGTATAATCTGTTATATATAGAAGTATAATCTGTCATATATAGAAGTATAATCCGTCATATATAAAAGTATAATCTGTCATATAAAGAAGTATAATCTGTTATATATAGAAGTATAATCTGTCATATATAGAAGTATAATCTGTCATATATAGAAGTATAATCTGTCATATAAAGAAGTATAATCTGTTATATATAGAAGTATAATCTGTCATATATAGAAGTATAATCTGTCATATATAGAAGTATAATCTGTCATATAAAGAAGTATAATCTGTTATATATAGAAGTATAATCTGTCATATATAAAAGTATAATCTGTCATATATAGACGTATAATCTGTCATATATAAAAGTATAATCTGTCATATAAAGAAGTATAATCTGTTATATATAGAAGTATAATCTGTCATATATAGAAGTATAATCTGTCATATATAGAAGTATAATCTGTCATATATAGAAGTATAATCTGTCATATATAGAAGTATAATCTGTCATATATAAAAGTATAATCTGTCATATAAAGAAGTATAATGTCATATATAGAAGTATAATCTGTCATATAAAGAAGTATAATCTGTTATATATAGAAGTATAATCTGTCATATATAGAAGTATAATCTGTCATATATAGAAGTATAATCTGTCGTGGAAAACAAGCACATGTGACAATGAAGAACAATGAAGAAATTGGAGGGTAGTTCAAATGGGCGTTGCATCTCCCAATACCACAAAAATACTTAATCATGAGACCTAACTAAGGTAGGTACGGGGACGAGGCTTATTTAGGTGCTTGTCAGCGGTACCCGAAAATAATATAAATAGTTTGGATAACTCAGTCTGGTGCCTACCATAAAACCATTAAAAACATTGCAGGGGGAATGTGAAAAAATAGAATGTTGGGGGCAAACAAAAGTTGGATTTGAACCAGAAGGTGAGAGGTGCTGAGAATGGAGATTTTGTGGGAAATATTATAGAAGCGCTGGGAACAGTAGGTGCTGAGAATGGAGATTTTGTGGGAAATATTATAGAAGCGCTGGGAACAGTATTTTACACACTTCTTGCTGCAAGGAAAATTCGTTTAGCAATTATAAGTAAGGAAGCTTCCAGACATGGACTGACATTCAAAGACACTGAGAGACTGGATTGGAATTTTTTCGGGAAATGATGATGGAAGACTAGAGTCTAGATTTGTGAACCCCCATAGTTTTTATCCGTAGCATCTGCCATAATTGGAATTGGCGTGGACCAGCATTAGGCTCAATGTCTGCTGTTGTTGTGGGGTAGAAGTCACTTCACATTTTTGTTCTTTTTCGTGGTTCGACTCTAGACAAAGCCCCTCTAACTAAGCCTGGCGCAGACAAGCAAATCTAATATGAAATTTGGTCGTTTAATTGGAGTTGCTTAAGCTCGAGAATACAACCGAAATTTTGTCGTTAGGAATCAGCACAATGAAGGCAACTCTAACCATGACCACATTGGTTGGTGATCTAAACAGCGACCCATGTGATTGTTTGCTTTAGTGAGTGAGTGGGAATGGTGGTGGCAATTCACTGCGGCTGCTTATGGGTCTCTGGGACAAACTCATCGTTATCAATATATCGGGCAACTCTAGGTCAAGTGCATGCTGAGGGGCATTTCTAGAGGCCAATGGGAGGACCCACTCAAAAGTTGATTTTATACTTTGACGCTCACGCTGCTGTTTAACTGTGTCAGTTAGAGACTCCAAATGTATCTGGTGGCTCACTCATGGAAGTGTTAAACACATATGTATTAAGTGTCTCCTGTTATGCGTGTTTCTCTCCTTTCTTTTAGTCATAAATAACAATGTTGCAATTTTTGTGAAATGTCTTTTGCGCAAAAGCTAAAAGGCACTTTCTACAAAAGGTCAAAAATCCAACAGGTCCGGTTCATTGTGCAAAAATTTCAAATTTATGGGAACAAACAAACCAAATAATAATAATAATAATAGTAATAAAAAATCGATAATTACATAATTTTGATTTTAAAAGCTTAAACATATTTTTAGGTGAGTGTAAAATTATGTTCAGTTGGTCTACGATGGCATTAAGCGGCCGATAACGGTCAGGAAACAAAAAACCGCCATCAATATTAGCATAAGAAATGGGAAAAGGAAAAAAAAATCGCAAACCTGATTAGTGGTTTGTTTATTCGCAAAAAACAACAAAATTATGTAAGCCAATTCGATCCAAGACACAAACAAAAACAAACAAAAACAACATGATTTTTTGGTTTGGCCAATTTCGTTTATTTTGGGCTTTATGCATTTCTGGATAATTTGTTGTTTTCTTTTCGTTTTGCTGATGGGCCAAGTTGCTGAAACAGCGTGTGTGTGCGAATTCGCAGTATGCCAAAGTGGCGCGCAGTGGGGGCAATGGTAATGGCGGTGTTGGTGGTGTGGATGCATATATGCCCACATTGTGGAATGCATGCATGGGACGATACACACTTTGCTGATGGCAACACACGCAGCACTGTAAAAACGGTGCTACTCTCCACGGACAGGAAATGGAAACATAATCGTCATTCAGAAATCAAACGCTCATTTCCAATGGCAGTATTTCAATGTCTTAATTATATTACAATTAATATTGTTCAGTTTTTCATTTTTAAAATTCAATGTGAAGGTAATAATTTTTGTAAAATATTCCTTTCAAGAAAAGGCTGAAAATGCAACAAACCAAACGGACAAGGCGAAATTGCCAATAGAAAACCCTGTATTAGCCAGTAAAAGTGATGACAGAATGTACCTGAGTACCTCGCTACATACGAAAGCAAACATTTCTTTAGACTCCACACTATACTCTCTCCCCCCCTCGCCTTCTTAGTCATGTTGCATGGAAGAAGTTATTGGTTGGAATACTCGAACAGCTGCTACTTGCGTCATGAGTAGACAGCAAAATTATATCTGTGTAGTCAGTTGTTAAATGAGAAACTATTTCTAAAATTAGTAAATTTGTAATAGGTGTTGCTGAACTTCACCTCTTAGCATAGCAACCTTTGGAAGAAAACGGCTAAAATGGCAACACTGCTTTTCAAACGTACGATCGACTAGAAACGTGCCCTAGTCGGGCGTTTTGAATGCGTTTACGAAATTTGTAAAAATTTACGATCAAACGCATGAAGCTCGAATTGCTTCCTATAATTACATTTTTTCTACTTTAACTGTCAAACTCGCGACCGAGCTAACGCGCCATTGTGAACGCGCTGTAAATTTGTAAATGCTACAGAAATTTATGCTTTAAAATTCTCTATTTGGGAGTGTTGAAAATTCCGAACAATAAAAAACTTTGTATTTGTAATTTCTATTTCATACAAATGGAGCGTGCATATCGTGGGAATTTTTTATACTTTCCCTATATATATGCAAGGTAAATAGACAAAATTTCATCCCTGCCAGTTTCTACTCAGACTAAACCCGAAGAAAAACATACCAAAAGAACACAAAAAAAGCAAAAATGTGTGGCACTTTCATGACGTGCCATGGTATCATTTCGTTAAAAAAAAAGATTTTAATAAATATGCACCAGGGTACCATTCATTTGGGTAACAAAGTGAAACGCCGAAAAACATGGTGTCGTCGTTCTCGTCGACAATGTATGCACAGGCCCCCATGGGTGACATTTTTGTTGGCTACGTGCACAACAATGGCGAACTGTAGTTGTGTGGGGCGGCACGCACTGCTGCCAAAATCCAAATGAAACCGACACCAACGACTTTGGCGGACATCTGAACTCAAAACGCAACTGTGGCCGACCCACAGCGCTACTTGGTTGCGGTGGTGCCGATGGTGGTGGTGGCTTTATGAGGAACTCACTAGCCGACTAGCTTGGCTTGGACTTGGGTTGGCTGGCACCTTGCGCAACCTCTGCGCATGCATGCATATCTCAGTGTTGTTGATGCAGTCGGAGCTGCTGCCAAAGGTCTTGCACATTATAAATTGTGCATAAAACGTCTGGATTTAGCTGAGTCCTAGTAATGACTTTAATTTCTTTATAATGGGATGGGTTTCGCGTGTGCATCACTCAGCGTGACATGCTAAAGAGCGCGGCAGATAAGTGTTTGGGGCGGGGGTGGCAGCAGCACCAACAATAGACCAGAACAGTTTGCTAACGTAGCGCAGGCAATTTAAACGAATTAAGCAAATCTTTGCATTTCGTTAACAAATTAATGTAAAATGTAATGCTCGCATTTAGAAACTTGCTTGGACAAATTGGCCACCTTGAACTGAAACTAATTATATCGGTAATTGTGGAAGGAAGCACAGCTGGTAAGCGAAATTGCGGGCACCAGTTCCCATTTTCCCATTGTGTACTGCTATTGAAAGGTCTTTCTTAATTGCAGAGCGTCCGTCCTTTTGGCGCAATCGTTTCTAAACGACATTTTAATTTTTATTGATTTGTTACTGGCCCATCTTGAGGAAGGGGGGGGAGTTACTTCCGTTATTTGTGGCATTCCCAAGTGACTTGGTGAAACGGACATTATAAGGCACGCGTGTGTACACGCACCTGTATGGAAGGACAGTAAGTACGTGGAGGTCACTGTGTGTGCCAGTTGCTTGATTGCGCTCCATTTCTCATGGTATTCAAATTAATAAATAATAAAAAAAATGTGTGAATCTTGAACAGCTGCAAATGCCTTGAGAATTTTTGGAGCGCAGAGAGTGGGTGGGAGTAGTCAGTGTATGACATACAAGACGTTTGCGAGTATATGAAGGCGGTTCTTGGAATCAACTCGAAAGGGGAATTTCACAGATGAATTAACATATCAGACCAGAGTATATTAATAATGCCAACTTTTGGTTATTGAGTTTGCGCTTCCTGAACATTTCATATTTCTTGAGGAAATGGCTTTCGTTTAGAGATAGCCTTGTTACAGCATATTGGTTGGATGAGTTGTGTAAGTGCCTTTCCAAAAACACTTAGCGAGCCTTTTCCCATGTCCCACCGCTTAGACATAGGCAATTTTTGAGTCTAGAGGAGGAATATGCAGTCTGCAAGAAAACTCTTTCTTTGCATCAAATACAAGATTCGATACCAAGAATGGGCATGATTCAATGCCAAGACTGGAATGATTCGATATCAAGAATGGGCATGATTCGATGCCCAGAATGGGCATGATTCGGCCTATGTCCATTCATACAATTGTATTCTAAATGATAAGTAAACAAATCCGCTATCTGAGAAGGGCAAAGGTCTCACTTGAAAGTGACACTACACTCTAATTGTATTTTTCAGCTTATTTTAGTATTAATGGCGAAAATTCGAGTACTCCAATGGCGAAATGCCGGATACTTCCAGAGCGATTCAATATTAATGGCGAAAATCCGAGTACTCCAATGGCGAAATTCTGGATACTTCCAGAGCGATTCAATATTAATGGCGAAAATTCGAGTACTCCAATGGCGAAATTCCGGATACTTCCATTGTATGGTACACCATAATTAATTATGGAGAGTTGATTACCCGCAACTAAGGCATGTGACCCGAAGAGAGACAGATTTCGAGAGCATGCCCTGGGCCGGTACCGAATCCGCGATCCCACGACAGTGAGACTTGCAAGCTTGCCACTAGACCAAGGAGGCTGGCTAATTCATAAGTAATTAATGCATGCTTAACACATTGTTGGAGTCTTACAACTGCAGCTCACAAAAATATTAAATTTAGCACAAAACTAGCGAAAACAGAAAAAGTTGTTTTCTACCTCGATTTAACCCATAATGGAGTGGTCTGAATTGAATTGTGTGTGAAAAGTGCAATTGCAATGTTCCATTGAAAAAACACGAAACAAATAGACGAGTACACAAAAAAAAAAAAAAAAACAAATGAAAATTGCATGGTTGAACGCATTAGGAGGATGTGTCATTTACCTTATCAATATGGCGCACAAACCTTGCCCACCACGCTGCTGTTGCCTACTCTGACAGAGGTGGCATATGGGTGGGGGCAGAGGAGCTGCGATTTTTGCTGATTGTATAAAGGCGCAAAAACTTTTCAAGCATATCGTGGTACAGAAACCGTTCATACCGTTGAAAAGTTACGGATACCGTCACACACACACACATACACTCACGCACACACACACACACACACACACACACACACACACTCACACAACTTGTATGTATGACTCTTATGACGATATGAAATTGGGCGCAAACACACCTACCATACATGCGTATGCAACTGGAGAGTTATGCATTTGAACGTATTCTGCTTCGTAGTATGAGAAATTGCTTCGCTTTTTTTTGGTTTTTTCCAAAACAAATAAATTTCGATAAGCAATTAAAAGCGGCAGCGAAAAATGTGTAAATAACGCCATCAGCTGGACTTGCGATTGACGTCATAACTTGTCATTAAAGGCGATTAAATATCATATACTATTTGTTTACTTTCAGCGCTATGACTCAGAAGCCAGCCAAATAAATCTAAAAGCGCGATAAACATCTTGCCCGCATTTGAAGTTTCTGTTTTGTTTTTGTACTCGCACAAAAAACGACCTAGCGCAACAATGCTTCGCCATTCGGCGTCTAAAGCAAAGCACGCACAGAATTGCTGTCGCAGCATAAATGCAGCACCTGCTGCTCTTGGCGAATTGTGCAAGCAGCGAACTTGTTGCGACAATATTCTACCACGTCTTTTTGGACGCACGAGAATCTGACGACCGACAGCCATGTACTCAAAAAATGCAGACTTCCAAAGGTAAAAAGGTACGAACACACAATTAAAGCAATCCGACACAAAACAATCGAGAAAGTTGCTAAGTGCCCATCGAGTCGACGAAAAGGTGCGCTTTCAAACGGCAAAGCAACAATTGCAGGCACGTGTGGACAGACACATTTCAAGTTGTATAAAAAAAAGTAAATAAAAAGAGCAAAATCGAAGCCGAGCTTTATAAAAGCATGTGTCTAGCGCAATATTAAGGCTTGTGTAAAAATTTAGCAATAATTATTTTCTTTTTTTGCTTAGACTATATTATACAAGAGAGAAAATAAATTCGACACGAGGCAATTGCACACAAAAAGTGTTAACAGACACTGTAAATATAACAGCCCGCGCGCGCGCACACACACACACACACTCTTACGGCGTAAACACATATTTGATTTGGACGATTATATTATGCAGTTGTGCGTACAGAGCCTCTGTGAACCTGCAAAACTGTAAGCTTTAACAGTCATGAGTGTTTAGGGCTTTAGTTACCCCTTAAAGCCCTAAAAACTCATGACTTTTAACTTAAACTTTTGTTTTCGTTGAGCGAGTATACTCAGCTGTTTTTCGACTTTGATTCCTTGAACAAATTAATCAGCTTTTTTTTTAATTTTCGTTGATTTTCCGTAGTGAATCTAATTTCATTAGTCACGAAAATGCAAGCAAAGTCTTGCATACTCTAAAAACAGAGCTTCATATGTTTGGTCGTAACAGCCGTTTGATGCAAGTCTAAAGTCATCAGCGTTTAGGGCGTAAGTGGCCTAGGAGTGGTGTTATGTATGCAGCGAGACAGCAGGGAAGAAGACGAAAATTGTTACATACGCACTTGCAACCAGAGACCATAGAGAAGGGACACTTAAACGTAAAATTTTCTGACGTTTAAGAAAAAATGTCTTTGTTTATCATTAGTTGCGTATATGGATAGGTTTGTTTATCATTGGTTAACCAGAATTCTGAAGAAATTCAGCTACACTACTACAGTTTTGAACATGTGTTAGTGTGCGCAAAACAAGAGTCATTTCTCTGTATTCTCTGCTTGCAACATAGCCACCGAAATGAAAGTGTTGTCTGTATCTGGAGGAAGTGGCGGGTATCTGTTATGTATGCAGCGAGACAGCAGGGAAGAAGACTATAATTGTTACAAAGCCACAGAATTGAAAGTGTTGTTCTTAGTTAGTCTGGATTGTTCTGTTCGTCAAAGGTCACAGGACACTTAATAAAAATAAAAATAAACCAAAGAAAAATGCCCACTAAAAAAAGTTGGCCTAAATTTGTAAAGATGCAGTCGCGCTTCATATTAAAAATTAAGTGAAATACAAAGAGAAAAAGATTGGTGTTGTTTTGGAGTTGGCCAAGCGTTACGACTATTTACTCTACTCCATACACAGTCAGTCAATTAATTAGTCACTAGTATAGTGATGTGCATTTTTAGCTGGCACAAGCTAAAAACGTTTTAGGAAAATTGAAAAAAGAGAACCCAGTAAAATTTGTACTAGAAGCAAGAAAGCGGACGTACTAATCTAGTTCTATAGAGACAAATTCTCCAGTAATTATGTTGAACATAGGTATTATTTTGCAGTACTTTCGATAAGATCTGCGCAATTTAACAATTTTCTCTTGTGATTTCAAAATGTTTACAAAATTTATTAAATACTGCTCTTAAACGAATTGCAATCAAGCATGAAGGGACTACGTTTACTATTCCATCATCATTTAGAAGTACTTAACTACTGTTTTTCCGTTTAGTCTGTATATAATTGTACAACATATTTTTGATTCATGGGCACTTTCAGTAAAATTGTTTTGTTTTTCTTTTAGCATATAAATTTACTTTTAATTGTAAATAAATTATAAGATAAATGCGATTGTGATAATGCTTTTATATAAAATTGATATAGTAGCACTCAAAGTTCAATTATATGTACGCATGTATATAATAGTACATCGTGGCAAAAACAGATGTGCATGTATGTAGGGGTTAGGTCCATGTGTAATTACACCACGAGCCAAAAATTCCACCAACCTTGGAGTGAAAAAAAACGAAATAAAAAAAAACTGTAGCAGTGAGTTTTGAGTGTATGCATTGGAGTTATGCTAACTGAATTATTTACATTTACCGTATGTGTGTGTGTGTGTGTGTGTGAATGAGTCTACATTTTGCTAAATTTAAGCGGTCTGTTCACTTTTTCTGTAGAAGACGCCTGTAAACAAAAATGAACCTGTAAGATTTCACTTTTACTGGACCGCTTTGGTGTGCTGCGGTCGCACTCAATCCGACTCGAGTTGAAAAATGAAAAAGTTAATAAAGGTCTATGTAAATATGCATGTATTTATGTACATAAGAAAGTGACAAAAGACAATTCCCTCCGCCTTCCTTATTTACTTTTGCATATCATAACAATTTGTGGCTTTAGTTGGTCTGTCGTCTTGCAAAAAATAAACAAAACATAAAACTGACATTTTTTTTTAACTGCTGATGCAACAAATTTTAACTCGTTTGGTTGTTTAACCGAGAAAATAAATTTTTTTATTGGAGAAATTGCAATACAAGTACAATAAATATTTGCTTGCGAAATTCTGTATGAAAACAAACAATTTCATTTTATTGCAATTTCTTCAAGAAAAATGACTCTTTTTATTTGATCCTGAGATTATTTGATCGATTGAAATCTTGGCGAATGAATATCAGAGATTCAAGATCGTTGTCAACGTAAAAATACCAACCGATCAGTTAACCACGAACAGAGGTATTTTATGAACAAAATTCCTTCCCAAGAGAGTGGCGACATATGTTTTGACTCACAATGCTCGCCCGCCATTCATCGTACTTATTTAGCGCAAACATCTGTTTTACAAAGGTATTTCAAAAGTACGGAAGGTGTGGAGTAAGAGGAGGGGAAGAGTAATACGGTAATCATACCAATTTTGTGAAAAGAAGCAGAACGAGGAAATGATGTTGGGGATTAAAGCCGACTCACTCATTCAAAAGTAACTGTTCTTATGGCCTCAACCCAGAGAATCGTATCCGGTGGCTCTGATAAGAGATATGGATATAAACAAACAGGGAATCGCTGTCTTGCATCATGTAAAGTGTAAACATTCCTGGCATCGGACAAACGCAGATAATTGAATGCTGATATCATCGAAGTGTATGGATTACAGCGCTTATTTTTAACGCAAAAAGTAATAAAAATGCATTAATAGTTTAAAAGCCTTTCGTAGCGAAAAACTCGCTGTTCTTTACTGGCGTATACAGTCAAATTACATGTTCAGGTGCGGACAATAGATCAAGTTGGTCGCAGTGCATAAAGGCCTTAGCCTAACCCGTACAACCATTACATGTTCAGGTGCCAACAGTAAAATTTCCGCTGCTGTAGTCCTGCCTTTTTTGCTTTGCGACTTGTTTTGAACATAAAATGTGAGGTTATGGTATGTCACAGAAAACACGTATATAATCCATGGCCACTCTGATGCAGCTCCTACTCACAAAGTGAATATTATATGCATGCATGCGTACACTTTACCGCTGGACGAGGACAACAGCACCAGCAGCAGCAGCACCATCCTCAGCAGCAGCACCATCCTCAGCACCCTCACCAAAATCAGGACAGGTTTTAATTTGACTGGCATACCAGGCACTTAGCGTTTTTCTTCTTTATTATACAGGTAGATAATCATTTTACCTTTATCAAAAATAAATGCGAGTAAAAGTGCCAGTGCCGGGCAAGGTAAGGGTAAAAAAAAATGTACTTTAAAAATCCAGCCTTTTAAAATGCTCTCCGAGTTTTGTGACACAGGTTCTATAAAGCGCAACTTAATTATTTGTATATGAAATTACTGGGGAAATGTGCAAAAACTTTATTCAAAAGTTGCATGTGCCGTGCACCCATCAATGCAGCGTGAGGAGTTGCTTACCATGCCACCTGTACCCGTCAGTCCTTTAATGTAGCGTAGTCAGGAGTTGATTACCTTGCCACATGATTGGTGGTTACGAAAGCGTTGCAAAATGATATCCTTGCGATGGGTTACAAAATACTTCAATTAATTAGCAAGTTTACGGAGGCTTGTTTGCTCATAATTGGGGAAAATCCAATTAAGTATGCTTGCTGCGTGTTACTTGGCAACCCTGTCAACGTGCCAGGCACGTGGGCCTGTGGACCTCTTCGTCAAGTGGTCATTTGTACTTAATTTGGGAAATGGGACGGTGGTAATGTTGCTGGCGCCGTACACGCCCCCTTCTTGCTTGTTTAATGCATTATACACCACACCATTCTTTTCCTTCTAAAAATTGATTTCAACCAAATTTTTTCCCATTTAGAAACAAGCAAACAAAAATAATAATAAAAAAATTGTTTGGAAACGTGTTGCTGGGAGAGAGCCAAAACTGACGAGCGAGCAGAAGAATATAGAAAGTTCATAAAAAATATATGCTTGGGGGGTATGGTGTAAGGGGGGAGACACATCCTACACGTGTGGCATGTGGGAGAGCAGTAGCCGCATGGCTAAGGGAAACATTTCCATGAAACCGCAACAAAATGGACTTTCTAAACTTGAACTTTAATACATTTTAAATGAACGTGCGTGTTAGTTGCGTTAAAAATAAATAAATATATATATATATATATATATATATATATATATATATATATATATATATATGTATATATATATATATATATATATATATATATATATATATATATATATACATAGATATAATGAACAAAAAAAGATTAAAAAAAAAATTGTGCGTTCGTCAATTGAGACATAAATTAAAATATCCCACAGTTATTAGTTGGTGGGCGCAGTCCGTCCACCGTAAAAATATGACTTATATTACAATTTCATATTGTTTATCTAACTACGCGCTGGCTTGTGCCCACTTACAAATGTACACTGTAACAGAGCCGAAATGATAACTTTCCTTCTGTACGAAATTTTAATTAAATGAAATTTTAATTTTTTAAATGAAACGAAATATAATTATGATGATACTCGTAATTAAGTTGAGAGCAAGTTGAGAAACCGAATTATGCGATAACAGCCAAACTGAAGGACATTTAATTTTGTTTAATCCAGTTAAGGACATTTAAAGCAATTCAGTCACATTTAAGTCCCAAGGCTTTGCAACTCGTTGCACATGGGCAAAAACGGCATGCAAATGCGCTGCAAATTACTTATGTATGTGCATTAGGTCATCAAGTGCTATTAATATGTGCTCGTAATACGTCTATTTACGAATGTATGTAGTATATGGTATGTGGGGGATTACCGCAGAAGCAGGTGCGGAATTGCCATATGCGTGCATGCTGAATTGTGTATTCAACAAACTGCTATCATACTTCATCAGTGTAGCTTAGTTGCATTGATCATGCAAGTATGTTTGCGGTCTCACCCAAATGGTTTGATGGTCCACTGAACTAACGAACTGTACGCAACTGACCAATTTTATGCGCAGGGCATTGCTAGTTGAGGACAAGCACTTTGGGTGAGTAATACACGCGACTCATACTCATACGCCTACTGGAACTAAGCTGTTCGTTCATACTCGTACATTAGCAGAAAACGAAACACCTCTGTGGACTGTGCACTTAATGCTCTTTAATTTACAACACGTGTCTGATAATTATCCTTGCCCATTACTTTTATAATGATTGGACATGATGCCGCTCTCATAGGGCGTGGCCACACTGCAATATTTTGAACGCTGTAAAACGCTACGTGTTTTTTCATGCAAAGGGCTTTGATTGACATCACTATTAACATCGCTTAGTAGCATTCCTCTTTGACCTACGCCAAGCTATTATAAATAAATATAATATTGCCTTTTATTACTACTGTAATCACTATAGGACCCTATCACACAATGTCATATTTTGATCTAATTTTAAAACAAATATTAAAAAAAAAAAACACAATCACGTATAGTAAATCATTAGGGTTTTTTTTGTAAATTGGACGTGGAACTATTTGTTACCCATAGTAACAATAGAATGAATACCTGCCCTTGTGCTGCTGGTCATGGGACAAAGAAAAATCAGAAAGACAAAAAGAGACGTGGGAGCACATGTTTTTCTAAAGGCAGCTCTAAACTACGCGAGTAGAACTGCCAGAAACTTCAACAGAAACTTTATTACTTGGCATGCGAACTATCAAGACAAATACATATATGTATATGTATATCAAAATGATTCATATTAGCCGATTCGCCGTTTTCAACTCGCTTATCTTAAAATTTGTATGGTTTCATACTTTTATCAACAAAACTAAGCGAAGTGGGTGTTTGTAACGAGTTGGGTGGGGTACCCTCATATGAACTTGAAGACTTTGAACTCTGCCAGCAGCTCCGACTTTTTGTGGTTTGTGCATAGAATACGTTTTTTTTCTTATAAAAATATCAATATTGTGAAACCTTGTCTTGCCGGTGTTAAAATGGTATTTTTTAGATCAGATTTTCTCTGACAGAACTTCACATTTATAAAAACATCATGAAACTATCGAATGTATTTGTTTTGTGTGACATTTATGGACCTCCATGTTTGTAAATGTTCACACTTTCCTTCAGTTGTGGGCATCTGTGGCAGAGTTGAGTAATTTCATACTAATCTGTCCATATAGTTCTCTTTTAAAATTAGTTAATTGCAGTAGACGAAGTCAATATCCACTATGCTACAGACGCCAGTGATAGCAAGGATCTCGTGTGATGACAATTCCGTTGGATTCTTGCCCAGCTTACCCCCACACAAGGAACTATTCTCGTTGGGGCCCAGCTCAGTACCCACAACAGAAATTCCTGAATTCCTCTAGAATCAAAAAGCGCTCCTTGTATGAAATTGCCAAGGTACAATGAGATATGGGTATTCAAATCCGCAGTTGTATATCTGCCTATTTATAATCTGTGTACAAGGGCACTTGCCTAAGAGTGCTTGCTGGGTTCTGATTAATTGAAGTGCCCCGATTGGCTCGTTTCGCACAGTTTGGAGCCACCTTAAAGCAGTGTTTGGTTACGATTTTTAATCTTGTGGCATGTCAGGCATTTTGGAAATTTGTCGCTGATTCTCAGCCAGTCAAATATTTAAGCCGCTTTTTAAAACAAACATTTTGTGTGGCTGTGTTTTTGCCATACTTTTGTTGCGAATAAATGAATAAAACACACAAATAAATAAATAAATAAATAAGGCAAAGGCCTTGTTATCTGCGCTTATCGTGTAATTAACGCTGCACTTTGTGATAAAACATATAAAAAATATATAAATACGAATTTGATTGTGTGTGTGTGTGTGTTTATGTAGGGGCACAATGCATGTAAGATATAAACCCTTAACCCCTTTCCGCCCTGCCCCCTGCAATACTCAAATATTCTAACAGTCGGATAAAAGTTCATTACTAACAATTTGCACCCATTAAGCAATTAAATAATAACTTTGTGCGAGTAATTGTTTTTTATTGTTGTTACTGTGTTTTGCCAACATTGGAAGCAGCGTAGAAGTAAGTGTGGAAGTGTGCTCGTATTTAATTTTGTTTATTTGTTACCCGGAGTAGGCAGGTCGCCGGTCAGTAAGCGTGCGGTTTGTTGAGGCGTGTTAAATAATTGCGAAATTGCTGTTATTGCAGGAAATCTTTACGTACAGACTAAGTTAGAGCCTTACGGGAATAGGGACAAAAGTGCCACTGGCAGCGGCACTGGCAGTGACGAACCAGCAACAATACTCAAGTAATAAGACGCAAAAACATATTGAGAAAATATCACTAGCATACGAGGGCGGACTGATATTGAAGCTACTTAGCGCTAGATGGCAGCACAAACACAAAAACTTTTTTTTTTAGAAACTGCGATCTGTCACTGCGAAACGTCAGCTGTTAAAATTTCACCCAAATTCATCGATTAGTTTATTTGTTGTAGTCGTTTGAAGTGAGCAAATTTTGTGTTTCTTGAAAAATGGAAAAACGCGAATTTCGTGCAGTGATTAAACACTTTTATTTGAAAGGGAGAACGGCGAAAGAGACAAAAGAAAAGCTCGATAAACATTACGGTGAGTCTGCTCCGTCAGATTACATGGTAAAATATTGGATTGCTGAATTTAAACGCGGCCGAACAAGCACTGCAACAATACCATCAACAGGAAGGCCAAAAGAGGTGGTTACTGAAGAAAATATCAAGAAAATTCTCGATATCGTTATGAATGATCGCCGAGTCAAATTGCGTGAGATTGTTGAAATGGTAAACATATCATATGAACGTGTGTTCAACGTTTTGCATGAACATTTGCATACGAAAAAGCTATCGGCAAGATGGGTGCCGCGTTTGCCCAGTGTCGAACAAAAACGAGTTCGACAGACCACTTCACAGCGGTGTTTGGACACGATAAAGCGTAATCCTGTTGATTTTTGGCGTCGATTAATAACTGTTGATGAAACGTGGGTCCACCACTACACACCTGAAGCCAAAAATCAATCGAAACAATGGGTGGAAGCTGGTGGAAGTGCTCCGAAGAAGGCGAAGGCAGTGAATTCGGCTGGCAAGGTTATGGCCACTGTATTTTGGGATGCACACGGAATATTGCTCATCGATTATCTTGAAAAAGGAACCACAATCACAGGAAAGTATTATCGTGCACTATTGGATCAATTGATTGATGCAATCAAGGAAAAACGACCACATTTAAAGAAGAAAAAATGCTCTTTCTTCAAGACAACGCACCGGTTCACACAGCATTACATACGATGCTAAAATTACGTGAAATACACTTCGAATTGGTTAATCAACCACCTTATAGTCCAGATTTAGCTCCTAGTGACTTTTTCCTGTTTCCAAACATGAAAAAATGGCTCGCCGGAAAAGATTCATCTCAAACAAAGAAGTGATTACCGAAACCGAGTGAGGGGTTCCCGAAATCGTATTATTCAGATGGTATAAAAAAGTTGGAATATCGTCTTACTAAGTGTGTCGAAGTAAAAGGAGACTATGTTGAGAAATAAATGGTTTTTGAAAAAAAAAAATGTTTTTTTCCTACTTAGGTAGCTTCAATATCAATCCGCCCTCGTACGTATTGCGGTGCTGAGTGAAGAAGCTGTTGATTGTTGCGAAAGAGTGTACGATTAATATGAACTGCAGGTCGGAAGGTATCAACTCATTTAAGGACCAATTCCATAAAAATCCGGTCACATGCGAAACTACAACTACACTGACTCATTAATTCCCTTAGCTGTGGGTATCGCGACAGCAACATTACCCTGTACAGTTTTTCATCCTCTACGATTGCATCCATTCATGCCAACAGCCTCCCGATCGCAGACCCATTGACACACACTAAATTGAATTAGAATAAACGCTACCGCCATACACCCTGTATTGCAAGGAAATGAATAAAGCGTGCAGTTGTCGGAGTCGAATGTGAGAGTGCGCACACGTGTAGTATATATCTAAAAAATTTAATTGCATATTATTAATATTAATACATATTTAAGTTTCACTTGATAACCTAGTCCTGAACCCAAGGCCAGGCTTACTTGTTTGCGATTTATCGCAGTATGTAAGTAAACTTAATTAATATTGCATTGTGGTGTGATTTTTTTAATTGCTCTGCGGTTCACAGAATCTTTTTAAACCTTGCCTCGTTTGGGTCACAAATCTTGGCATGTACAAAACTCTGTTTGACGATCTCCCTTCTGATAAACTCAACAGAAATTCACACGCACACCAAAGAGAATTAATGATAATCGTCTACGAACTTAGTCTGTGGGTTTGAATCGAACAAATGGTTGGATACCTACTACACTTCCCGTGGTTTTGCAAGCTCTTATTCATTAATCCTCTTTGCACACACTCATACAGAGTCACCCAAGTGAAGTTGAAGTGGCACTACCACTTACTCCCAAGCTAATTCCTTAGCTTAGTTTGTAGTGTAGTGAAACTGGACTTAGACACTTTCCTTAATATGGTGTCGAGGGTTCAGGGCATTCTGGAGCAAACTGAACTTACTTCGTATTCACATATATTCGTTCGCTGTAAAAGTACGTGCACACAATGCCTGTTTCTTGTTTACTGTATTTTATATAGACACATTATAAAATTATGTTGACAAGTCAACCGTCAATATTTGCTGCTCACTCTCACAGATTTTCAAAGTTGTATGCAAATATTTACACAACTGCATAAATAAATTTACATGGTTCGCTCAGTCAGCTTGCTTCAATTCAATTCTAAGTGAAATTGCCCACGTAAGCAGGGAAAATAATAGTCCCTTCCTTCCAAAGAAAGCTTATTTCACTTCTGGGTAAATACCCGGGGGCCTACAAAAGTTGCAAACATTTAAGGAATTGAGGAATACAGGCTGCAGAATCTACGACATCACAGCTATCCATCATTCCCTACTTCCATATTCAATTCTATACTTAAATGGAACGTGTTTACACACACACACACACCTGGAACAAATTTCAGCCCGATATCCCAATTATTGTGCTTTATTTAAATAAAAAATTGTTATGTCCTTATTGAAAACCCGGTTTCTGTTGATGCTAATCATAAGTAACTGGGACTTAAGTGAATTCATTGTGAGTTTCTTATATTCTAAGAAAGATTCAATAAATAATATACATATATGAAAAAAAAAATAATAATTTAATTGGGTTGAGAAACGAACATCAAATTGAATCCGAATAATTTGGCAATATTTCCTGGGCAGTGACGACTGCCAAGATGGTAGGTAGCATCAGTCATAGCTTGTGAAATAGCCGTGCAAAACCAGACCTCTTTGCTCTCATGTCTAACTTTGTACGAGTAGTTGGAATGTCGAGTGCATAATGTCTCCTTTGTACGAGTAGTTGGAATGTCGAGTGCGTAATGATGTCTCCTTTGAAGGAGCACTTAAATGCAACATTTGCCCCTCGAGAAGAGGAACTCTCTCCGCTGAAGGGGTTTTAGCTGTGCAATACACTTTTAAGAAGTCATTGCGAATGATGTGTTGGAAAGTGTGTTTGTATTATTGTCCACTTTCAGTAATTTGCACTCCATACTTCTTCGCCATGATCTTCAGTTGTGAATCACAAAGCTTTCAGCTGGTGCCATAGTGTAACTGGCAGCTGGTGCCATAGTGTAGCCAGTGTAGCTGGCAGCTGGTGCCATAGTGTAGCCAGTGTAGCTGGCAGCTGGTGCCATAGTGTAGCTAAAGTGTGCGCAACAACAAATTCTTCCCCTCCGAATTGCCGAAATATTAGGAAAGTTCAAAGACCTGATCCGTATCCAAGGAACTACGAGGAACTTGAGGCGAATACGAACAACTCAGACCGTAAATTGAATTAAATGAACTTTGTTTGATGCAACTATGATTAAATTATCTTGGTTCACTAGTAAAGGGAGGAGTCAAGATGCAAACTCCGTAGAGTATTGAATTTTCTAAATAGAAATAAAGGTTCTGCTTATAAATACCAGCTACACTTCTCATTATTTGCGATGTGACTGTTGGCATATTTATGGCAGCAATAACGATGTAAATGGCTAATATCGAGAGTTGCGGAATATAAGAGGCTAAGCTTCTAACCATGAATAACTAATTATTGGGAGATTAATGATAATTAATTGATCGATTCAAATTATTATTCTAAATTGCCCATAACGATACAAAAATATAATGAAAATGTTACAATAGGTTAAGATTAAAAAATGTTTTTAGTCGATCCATTGGGCAGGTTACGTAGGTTACTTGATTGCATGATTACTATTAAACCTATGCCCAGCTTCACTTTGGTCTGCGGACTTCGATCGTTTCATTATAATTATTATGAAGAAATCCACGTGCTTTAGATTCGAAACAAACCTCGTCAGTTTCTTTCTCTTACCCGGTTGTGTGTCCGGGTCACCTAGAAGCTAATTCGATATCGATATCCCGCTTCGCCGACCCCAAAGTTCTTATTATTCGGGTTCCCTATTTCAACTGCTGAGCTGGCGCGAACTTGGCGTTGATTGTGGGTGTTGCTGCAACCAACATCTTTTGTGGGCTTTACTAAACTAGTTCACCACCAGTGGGCGTCGAATACCCTTCCCAGAGACCATGCATCAACTTTGATTGAACAGAACTGTCACAGGTACACGGATCGTTCTAACATGGAAAACTCTATCCTGTATAGTCGCTGTATGCCACCGTCAGTCAAAATATCAATCAAGCGCGAGCCAATAAAAAATAACACAGGCAGGCGTAGGCCCCAATTGGAATTCCTAGGGAGAATCAATAACGACTAAACTAGGGGTCGTAAGTTAACTACGCACTTCATTAAAACTGTGTTATTTTTAGGTTTCAGTTGAATTTGTTTGTACACCATTTCGAACGAAATGAGACTGTGCTGACATTGATGTTTTTGCCATAGGAGGAGGGTTGGGCTCTGTTTGCGTTCGGACCGTTAAAAACTTGTTAACTGGTAAAAGTATTGATTTTACACTAGACAGTAAAAATGCTTTTCGGCTCTTGATTGAGAATTGCTGCAATTGTCGGCAATTTGTGGAGATGAGTTGAAAGGCGCGTGCATGAATTGCTGGCGATGTTTACCCTACGAGCACTTTGCACTGCAGTTGCCATAAATCGACGAGATTTGTCATCAGCGGGAACGTGCATGGTTCTTTCTGTTTGAGGCGAATTTGTGGGTGCATTGTTAGTTGGCCCGTATATACTTTTATATATGTTTTCCTAATTAGGTAGTTTTGTATTTGGCTTTGTTTCACATTTTGAGGAGTCATTTGATGTCATACACACACCAAAAATCCCACTAATATAGGATCAACAATGGGTAAATTTTTGAAGTTATATTTACACAAAAATTCTGTGAAATGCACAACAAATACATCGCATTTCAATGTAATTTGCCAAATGGCTATAATGATGATCTCATGCCTCAAATTACATTCACTTGAAGTGTTATTTATTTTAGAATTAGCCACATACATACGAATACATCGTATATATATAATATTAGGGCTACATCTCGTTAACTAGAGTTACGATAACTTGAATACAATTATAACTATTTAATAAACAAAAGATAACACAGCAAAAAGCTTTAATGCCAAAACCCCCAACGATAAACATGAAAATATTCAAAGCACAAAAAGAACATATGATCCCATCCCTCGATTGCTCAAACCGCCCCAAGCAACTCAAACGAATCGCCCTTCGAATTCAGATATTAAATATCAAACCATACCAAACCACAGCGAACCGAACCGAACCAAATTAACATCACGGCGCTTTAATAGCAGGGATGGATATTTGTGCCTTGCCACGCATGGAACCGAATAAACTTTGTGTGCAAGCACTGCTGTCACAGAACAAGCACAAACAACTACATTGCGCTATACTGCTCGCTGTACAAGTGAAATGCACAGCAGGCAACCGACAACACAGACAGGATCAAAATCCGTGACATATGAGCCCAGAGCAAACAAACAAAGTAATAATAATGTTGATGGCGTGCAACCTTTGTAGTTCGCATTGCTGTGAAATTCAGAACTTATCAGTTTGTCAATGGTGTCCTATAGGGAGACTCAGCATGAAGTGGCGCCTGAGATGCTTGCCTGCTGCTGGGCCACAGTAACGACTGCAATTGCAAGCGATATTAAAAAGCTGTTCGACTTTAAATACTTAAGGCTCAGTGCGCTGTCATAGAGCATACAAACGACGGAGGTGGCTGCTATCTAAATTTTAAAAATTGCTTGAGTTTCTTAAAAATTTCTTTTGAAGGTAGCTACACTTAAAACATAGTATCACATACGGCTATTGACCATATAGTGTCAACAGTTTCCGTGGATGTCACGTAGTCAATGAACTAGTCTGTAAATTGTTATTGTGGTTTTAGTTTTTGTTGTACTCATTATGGTAGACGGAAGTAAACCACACCGAACAATCAATCGGCAAGTGGTGGAAATGAAAGAGAAGAGGCGTGCGTGCGTGTGACTACAAAAAACTAAGAGAAATTTATGAAATTATTATTATAGACCTGTCAGGTTTTTTAAATGATGACGTTTTCGTTGTTATTATGTAAAACAACCAACATTCAACTCGAACAACTCTTCTGCCTCGCAACTCGAACAACTTTTCTGCTACTTAAGCAAATTTTATTAGTCGTACACTTATGTTAATGCTATTTAAAAGAGGGCGATCTGCTCTACATATCAATGTTACACGTCACTTAGTGGGAGTGAAAGAGAGCCATCTAGCTAGGCAGCTAACCAGGGGGGCTCTAATTCAATCAATGCATATGATAAGAAACAAAGCAAAACTTGACGACGGTGACGTTCTGCTCAACACAAACTTATGCGGATACCTAAGCACGTACATATGTATATAGAAGACGCGCTTTTGGCTTCCATAGAGATACATATACTCATAATGTGAGAGAGTTTTTGGCTTGTAATTGGTGGCAATATGAAATTTGCTCTCAATATGCTCAGTAGAAAACCCCAAGTTAGATGGTGTAAACTATATACAGAGTTCGTATGATTATAATAAAAACAACAATAATAATAATAATAATAATAATACCAGCGACACAATAACAAAATTAGTTACAAATTATGCGAAACTAAATCAACTGAATGTTGAAAGCAAATAAAGTGATGAAAGTGTGCGTCACTATTGTACACAAACAAAAGAGCATTCTTACAGCAGTCATAGAAAGATATACATACATTCAAGGTCCCAATCGCACTCGCGTCGTGTTAACTATTAAACACACACACACGTGGCCCTCGGCCAAACGACTTCACAGTAAATTCCATACGAGTACATGTGAATTTCTACAAGTACAAGCTTCTTCTGTCACATATGCTCTGCTCAGCCAATAATTACTCGCATTTAAAGCAAATTAGTTTCATATCGTCCCGCACTCGAGTTAAGTTGAATTAAATAAATAAATAGGAAATCTACATTTTGTCCATTTGCGCCATACGTGCCAAAATTTTGCTGATATTACAATACACTATCAGACTTCATTTAAATACACCTCCGCTACTTTATCAATTGTAAATATTTGAGATATTTTATTTGGTTGGGGGTGCAACTTGATTTCCAATATTTTTATTTATTTATTTATTATTATGCCGTATTAGGTCTAGAATTGGAGCTGGCTCGACTTTAGCTGGGGGAGCGTGATATTGCACTACATAATTACATTTCAATTATACGCTTGTATGTGCTTATTCTCTAAATATTTAATGTTGGGGGGAGGCTGCCAACAACTGGGAGGAAGGGGCAATTGCCGCATTACAGCCTCCAACTGTGCAAGCAAACAACAAGAATACGCATATGTGTAGAGCTATGGCGCGTGTATGGTGTCCGGCCGTTGAGCGTTTCGAGACGACAAACCGCGGTGTTCCGAGTACCGGACGTTCCAATGAACCTGCCAATGCAATTGTGCTCACAATTTACATATGAAAACATCAATTCACCGAATTGCCAATGACAGATAATGCCACTGGGTTCGAATTTGTAATTAGTGTGCAGCATTAAATGGGTCAGTGCGCGAAAACTAAATCTAACGCGGCCGATGGGCAAACGCTGGGCCCGCCTATTTTCTGGGTTCTAAGTTTTTTCCGCATTGTCTGTAGGAAAACTTGTGATCGGACTGCACTGCCATAGGAAAAATTTACTTGTGAATTGACACACACATTTCACATGGTTGAAAATTCCCGATGGCTTAATTATATACATGCACATTTATATGTACGAGTATGTTACATACATAGAGTTATATAAATAACATCAAAAATGACGTTACTCTAAAATTTGAAATTAAATTTCTAAAAGCGTAGGTAGGCAGTGTGGGGGTTGAGCGGCCGCCAAAAAGGCCATGATTGACCCTTTGTGATACCGCAGGCAAAGAGCGCACCTCTCGTATGTTTGTATGCGGATATAAGAGAGCCGTAGATACAACACACTTACACGTGAGTGTGTAAGCTTATGTTTGTACGACTCTTCAGGTATCCGATTTATGAATTATTAATGCACAGATTGGATTCGAATACCAGCTATCCAATTAAAAATGCATAATACTTGTTGCACTTCTTTTTAAAACGACATTCAAAAAAACACTTCTGAGCAGAGATTACTGTGAACAAGCATTTTATAAATAAATTATTTAGGAAGTGTAGTGCGAATTAACTGTTACATACTCTTGACCTATCGAGTTTCCTCTCCGCACATATTATAGGTAATTCATAGTAAGAAAATCATAGAAAATATCCCCTGGCCAAATTCCTGAACTGTACGTGTGATTAACTTCATCAATTTCCTCACTTACCTGGGGCGATTCTGCATAAAATGTTGACCGCCAAATATCACCAGCATGTAAATACCGCAATAGTAAAATACCCAAGTCCAATTCTCGACCATCCACTTTCGTGTGCGTTGATGTATGAACTCATTTTCAAAGTCGAAAATATATGAATAATTTGGTGTTACACTAATATCCATGTTGATCATTAGGCCTGCTCCCGCTTTCATTTGACTTCGGCTGCAGTTTTATCACTACTTCTAGTTGTTGTTATTGTTCTGGAATTTCGATCTAAATGCGCTTCCTTCAGTATGCTATTGTTAACTATTGTTGCAAAAGCTGTTAAAAGAAGAAAGAGAGAGAGAGAGAGTTACAGATTGTATTCGGAATGTTTTTGTTAGTGTTTAGGGGTTTTTTAGCACAAAAATTCCCAAAAGTGTGGAAGAGCGAACGATTCAAGGCCAACGCTCATACTCGTAATCTACAACAAGCATTTCTCCTAAATATGTTGGAATCCCTATTGCAACAGAAGGAAGCAGAATAGTATGTTGTTGTAATTGAATTGGTCCCGTTGTTTCAGTGTTCAATTCTATAGTAAGTTATACATCTGTATTGACCTTCAGCCGATCAGAAAATTATACCAAGGAGAATAAATTGTCTTTTTATGACTGCACGAGCGAAATGTGTGCTATTATAATGACAAGTGGAAATACTACTATATACAGTAAGAATAATTCCTATTCATTTCAATGAGACGTGTATTATAAATAGTTTAATAGATCAATAAAATTTTCCAGTTAGATCAGGGGGAAAAAAAAGAATGATTTGTTGCCGCACACACTCAAATGTAACAATGTCAATGCTACACAGTTAACGTTCTCCAAGGCTCAATAATTGCAATTGGGATTGTATTACTAACTATTTAGCACTCATCTCAAGAGACGTTTCGATGCACAGAAAACCATTTCAGTGATAGCATGTAGACAGAGAGACGCTCGCTTCGCCTGACCTTGAGGAAGTATATAATTGCAATAATATCATAATTATACGAATTTTGATTACACCACCTGATACTCCTCAATGGACGAGTTATTGTGATTATGAACAGAAGATATTGATAAATAGTTTATATGTACGGCTAAGACAATTTGCCGCGGAAGAACACATGTGCATGAATGAATGTATGTATATGAGTATCTCTAATACTCCAGATACCAACCAGTTAGTTAGCAAACCAACCCTATGCCCTGCACATTTGAATTATCTTTGCTATCTCTTCGACGCGCACACCCATACACACGCTCATTAGCACTTAATTTTGTGAATGCTGTTGTTGTTGTTGCTTTCAGCTTTCAGTTTTAGAATGAGTTTCCGCGTTTTCTATTCTAACCGCTTCGTTGCTGCTGCTATGTGTATGTATGCCGCGTGGTCGGTTGATCGTGTCCGTCCGCTTCTTAGCTAGCCCCCATAACAAACAGCTGAGAGCAAATAAAAACCCAACAGAAGAACAATAATAGTAAGAAAGAATATGTGGTGGAAAAGTTAGTAAAAAAGAGAATATGTAGTGGCAAACTGCGTTCGTGTGGCGTTTTATGTGGCTGAGTGCGTGTGTGTTGTATAATTGCGTGTGCATCTGTGCTGTGTGAGCGGCTCTGCGGTTGGACTATTTAGGCAGTGAAAAATCCAAAATTAGCCAGCGCTGAGGTACAATCGAAAAGGCGCTTTTTAGCCGTTTGTATGCAAAGCAATGGAATAACATGTGTAAAAGAGAAGCTGACTGGATGACTGGCGGACGGACGGCCTGACACAAAAGTTGCAAACAACAAAACTGTGAGCTAAAATGATAAAAACTGTGCAGCGGGCGTACGATCGGTGGTCGGCTGGATCATCATTCGTCCAAAGCAAAAGAAAGTAGGGCTAGGCTAAGAAACCTAATAAACTGGCTGGCAAAACGTAAATCATGCTCGTTGGCTCTGCCGTATTTTGATTTGATTTGAACATTTTTAGTCAGTCTGTTTGTCCGACCACACGTTCCTCCGTCTGCACGGCCCGCCTGCTTGTCTACCAGTCCAACGGTTTGTTTGTTCAACAATCGTTGGTTTGTTTGCTTTTTTATTTTCAATTCAAGCTTCGATTTTGAAGAAGCTTTTTTTTTAGTGAAATATCCGGTTTTGTTGTTTAAATTTAGCATGTGCTGGGCTCGAAGAGGCGGCACTGGATGAGGCAGGGGACAGACACAACAGTTGCTTACGTTTTGGAGAAACTTTTCACAACTTTTGAAAATTTCTCAAATTTGGTGGCAAACGCATTTTTCGTTTTTGTTTTGTCTTCTGTGTTTTATGTTTTTGCACTAACTTCACAATTTCCCGCTCCTATTTGAATCCGTTCACGTTACTTGCGTGCACGCTTCTCTTGGTTCCTTCTCTTCCTTCCTTCTAAACTCTCGTAGACGACGTAATCGATAAAATTCATACACAAAAAGCAGCCAAAAAATCCAATTGGCTTTTTATCCTTCGCAAACACGTGAGCCACCAACTTCAAATTTATTATTTCCACTTTTATATAATTTTGCTCTCTTCAATTAATTATAACGTTTTGTATGAAAAATTTAATATTTACTTTATATAATAAAAATAAAAAAACGGAAAATTTCAACGCGTTTACACACAACTCAAAATTTATTTTAAACTTTTACTTCCGAGCGAGAGCAGAGCATTCATTCGTATGTTTGTGCTCACTAACAGACAGACCTCTACTAAACTGAAATAAAATTACAAAACTGAATGTTAACAACATTTTTGCCGGCGAATTTCAACTGACTGAGTAAGTATGTGAGTTTCGCACACAAATATAGAGAAACAAACATACATATATATCAGAGTTGCGAATGTTAAATGCAGATGGCGTTTAACAGCAGTCTAACATTGCTTAAAGGGATTTCCCTTGTACAACCGGACAATGTGAAAAATGTTAACATTTAAGAAACGCCATCTGTCAAGCAGCAGCAAAACTATAAGCTCTGTTAAAATCAAATAACGTTCAAAATTTCAAGAATTTTGTTGTTACTTATTCACAAAGTGTGTGAGAACGATTAATGCTGAAGGTTCCAGTACAAATTTCGTGCTAGTCATTTGCCACAGGAAGCATCGCGACCCAATTCTCAGTTAGATACTAGCATAAGGAACGTGCGAGTGGAATTAGTTGGTAGTGTTTTCACAAACCAAAAAGTGTTGCTGTAAGCTGACTAAAATATATAATTTTTAGCTGCAGTCAATTTCGGTTCAAATATCTCGGGTAAATGTACTTCTAATTATCTACGATTTGTGTGCTGATCGTGTAATTGGTGTTTATAACATTTCTACGTGATTAATCAAATCAGCTTTGAACCAAGGCGAAATGGAAAATGTACGTCATTCAAACAATAATTTAGCTCCATTTAATTGGATGTCGCCGACCCCTAAACCAGGCATATATGAATGCAATCGGTTGAAATTTAGTGCTGTGAACCACCTTTCCATGGCAAAGGTGTTCTTTATGACATCTAACATAAAATTTGCGCAAATCGGAGTCAATAACATTGCCAGACAAACGCCAGGAACCACAGCGGGCTCCGTAAAATACTCGTGCTGCCTCCAATGATTGATGAAAGCATTGCTTGTTTATTTGGTGCGAATGAGTTCACTCACCCGACAATGGAGTTGGGGCAATTTTTAATATTCTTCGATTTCACTTCTCAGAGCCACAGTTAACGCTTTCATATGACATTTCATAAATAGGTTTGTTGTACACCAACTTTGATCGGTGAGAGAGTACAATTTTAACTAAACAGTTCATTGTGCTATAACCATCTCTATCCTTTACAGCTGGTCGCTTTTCCTTGTGTGTAAACATCAATGCTGTATCTTCGATCTGGAAAATGACATCAATTTGCGTACTTCTGTGTAAATTATAGACAATGGAACCAATATGGAATCCCGCTCATGCTAAAGCACTTAAGATCACTTTGTTAACTGTTTTGTAAGTCTGCATCTGGACCATAAACACACATATTAGACATATCATAACATAAATACACGATCCTATCAACTCTACTACTCATATTGAACTTCACACCGTTGCGTTAGTGGCAAATTATAAATTCATGGCCAATATATAAACTTTAGTGCACTAATAAACCGTACGCACTGCTTATAGTGCAACTATGTTAAACATCTGTAGCTTTTCTCTCTATGGTCTAACATTACATCATTTGCAAATGTTATTAACAGTTTAATTTTATACAGTAATTACCAGTTTAACAGTAACACTATAAATTCGTTCAACGGCTGTATACAGTTATTGTTATTATTATGCCTTACACCGTAATGAATTATGCTAGCAAGGGTTTGGGGGAATGAGTACTAGCTACAGAGGCTTGCGGCTCGAAGAGAAAAATACTTAGAAAGAATAATTTTAAGACCATGCCCGGGGCAGGATTCGAACGGGGGCACTTATTACCAGGAGACCACCGGGGTCGGCAGATATAAAATTATAGTTTATACGAGTATATTGGCGTTAAATTTTAAAGTTGGCCATTGTAAGGAGTCTTAACACAGATATGTTAACAACCAGATGTGGAATGCTGAAGAACAGATGTGGCAATTGTTTTGCAGCGTCAGCTGTTTTTGAACACAATCGCAGTGGTTAACACACACACACACACAAAGAGCATACAATGTTCATGCATGTCCTTTGTGTGCGATTCGAACACGTGCACTACACGAATCCATATTAGCACGTATTGGCGCCATTGGGGGGAGCTTTGTATCATAGTCCAAACATGGGAGGTAATTTAGGGACCATTTTTTCCATTCGGGTGGCGTGTCGTTGATAAGTTATCTGTGACTGAACGGTGCATATTTTAGAATGTTAGTAACTGTGTAAGAGGGAGGGTGTGAATGTTGTTATATGGTAGTAACTATGTAAGAAGGTGTGAAATGATCTAATAGAGTCTGGACAATGTTAGTAACTGTATAAGAAGGTGTGAATAGTTTTTATAGAGTCTCTACAATATGTTAGTAACAGTGTAAGTGGGTGTAAAATGCCCTTATGGAATGTTTACAGTATTAGTAACTGTGTAAGAAGGTGTGAAATGTTCTTGTAGAGTCTGTACAATGTTAGTAACTGTGTAAGAAGGTGTGAAATGTGTTTATAGAGTCTCTACAATATGTTAGTAACAGTGTAAGTGGGTGTAAACTGTTCTTATGGAATGTTTACAGTATTAGTAACTGTGGAAGAACGTGTGAAATGCTTTTATAGAGTCTGTACAATGTTAGTAACTGTATAAGAAGTTGTGAAAGGTTTTTATAGAGTCTCTACAATATGTTAGTAACAGTGTAAGTGGGTGTAAACTGTTCTTATGGAATGTTTACAGTATTAGTAACTGTGTAAGAACGTGTGAAATGCTTTTATAGAGTCTGTACAATGCTAGTAACTGTGTAAGAAGGTATGAAACGTTTTTATAGAGTCTCTACAATATGTTAGTAACAGTGTAAGTGGGTGTAAACTTGTGTCTTATGGAATGTTTACAGTATTAGTAACTGTGTAAGAAGGTGTGAAATGATCTAATAGAGTCTGGACAATGTTAGTAACTGTGTAAGAAGGTGTGAAACGTTTTTATATAGTCTGTACAATATGTTAGTAACAGTGTAAGGGGGTGTAAACTGTTCTTATGGAATGTTTACAGTATTAGTAACTGTGTAAGAACGTGTGAAATGCTTTTATAGAGTCTGTACAATGTTAGTAACTGTGTAAGAAGGTGTGAAACGTTTTTATAGAGTCTCTACAATATGTTAGTAACAGTGTAAGTGGGTGTAAACTGTTCTTATGGAATGTTTACAGTATTAGTAACTGTGTAAGAACGTGTGAAATGCTTTTATAGAGTCTGTACAATGTTAGTAACTGTGTAAGAAGGTGTGAAACGTTTTTATAGAGTCTCTACAATATGTTAGTAACAGTGTAAGTGGGTGTAAAATGCCCTTATGGAATGTTTACAGTATTAGTAACTATGTAAGAAGGTGTGAAATGATCTAATAGAGTCTGGACAATGTTAGTAACTGTGTAAGAAGGTGTGAAACGTTTTTATAGAGTCTCTACAATATGTTAGTAACAGTGTAAGTGGGTGTAAACTGTTCTTATGGAATGTTTACAGTATTAGTAACTGTGTAAGAACGTGTGAAATGCTTTTATAGAGTCTGTACAATGCTAGTAACTGTGTAAGAAGGTATGAAACGTTTTTATAGAGTCTCTACAATATGTTAGTAACAGTGTAAGTGGGTGTAAACTGTTCTTATGGAATGTTTACAGTATTAGTAACTGTGTAAGAACGTGTGAAATGCTTTTATAGAGTCTGTACAATGTTAGTAACTGTATAAGAAGTTGTGAAATGTTCTTATAGATTCTCTACAATATGTTAGTAACAGTGTAAGTGGGTGTAAACTGTTCTTATGGAATGTTTACAGTATTAGTAACTGTGTAAGAAGGTGTGAAACGTTTTTATAGAGTCTCTACAATATGTTAGTAACAGTGTAAGTGGGTGTAAACTGTTCTTATGGAATGTTTACAGTATTAGTAACTGTGTAAGAAGGTGTGAAATGATCTAATAGAGTCTGGACAATGTTAGTAACTGTGTAAGAAGGTGTGAAACGTTTTTATATAGTCTGTACAATATGTTAGTAACAGTGTAAGGGGGTGTAAACTGTTCTTATGGAATGTTTACAGTATTAGTAACTGTGTAAGAAGGTGTGAAATGATCTAATAGAGTCTGGACAATGTTAGTAACTGTGTAAGAAGGTGTGAAACGTTTTTATATAGTCTGTACAATATGTTAGTAACAGTGTAAGTGGGTGTAAACTGTTCTTATGGAATGTTTACAGTATTAGTAACTGTGGAAGAACGTGTGAAATGCTTTTATAGAGTCTGTACAATGTTAGTAACTGTATAAGAAGTTGTGAAATGCTTTTATAGAGTCTGTACAATGTTAGTAACTGTATAAGAAGTTGTGAAATGTTTTTATAGATTCTTCAACCAGTATAACAATATCTGGTGGAAAATTGTAGACGGATTTATCTTATCATTACCGTGATCTCATGCGCCATTTAAAGACAGGACGGAGACGGAAATTGCTTATAGATGCCAATAAGTGATAGAAAATCAGAAAATTTCCTTTCATTGCTGGTTTATTTGCTGTTAATGGTGGTTTTCATTTAGTAGAAACTTGTGAACCTTCTGATGCAACATTGTAAGCCCTTTCTCTGTTATTATGTGGGGCATTTGATGCTCATTTGTCAATTAATCAATGTCATAAATATGGGTTTTCGATTTCCACTTTAGCAGTCGTGAATTCATATTCCATATTAATGTCAATCGCATAATTGGGCGGCAATCAGTCGTCGCCCTTGGTAGTAATTACAATTGGGTGTTCGTACCTCAGGTTGAAGTAGGGTTGATTTCCAAAAAGCAATTTTCTTATTTATTTCAATTTGTCATTTATTTTCGTGTTCAACAGCAACGAACCTCAGCAGAACTGTGCTCAATTAATTAAATAGTAGCGACAACTTATGCTAATACAGGCTAATTATTAAACGTAATTAATTGTAGGTACTCGTTTTGGTGGTTTAATTCACTATTTTTTATAAATGCGCTTTCGATTTGCAAAAAACAATGAATTAATTGCTTAAAATATACAAATATATACGACAATATTTTACTTGAGAGCCAATTCAACGTTCCTGAAGCGTGTGGTGGCGTTTCAGTGTTGGGACTCCCTTACGTCTACTTCATAAAAAATAATCCTTAGGAAAAGCATCACAGATAAAACATTGCAAACTTTTTCGCAGTGTAGCGGCTTGCGCGAGCGTTCATCGGCGTTCATTACATGAGACCCACCTGGGCCATGTTCTCGTGCAGTATCATCTGGTGCACATCGTTGAACACCTTTCGTATGCAGCCGGTATCGGTGGCGACGGTGAAATGATAGTAGCATTCGCGCTGCGAGTAGTCCATGTTATTGCGCGAGTGACGCTTCACTGGCTCCTGTGTGATGTCGACTAGCTTCTGCTTGATGAATTTCTTCGTCCAATCGCACTCATCGAAGTAGTTCTCCAGCTGCGGACTCTTGCGGAAGTCCTCGTATTCTGGAAAATAGTCGACAATATGCTTGCCCGCACGTATCTTACGCTCCATGATGTCTTGCTTGTTGAGGAACACGATCAGACCGGCGGAGGCAAGGAAGCGGTTCTGCCAGACGCCGCGAAAGAGATTCAGCGCCTCTTGCAGGCGATTCTGGCGCGAATCTTCACGCAAGTTCTGATCGAAGTCACCGCAGGAGATCAGAAACAGAACGGCCTGTATGCCCTCGAACACTTGTATCCATTTGTTGCGCTGGTCCCGTTGACCGCCCACGTCGAACATGCGGAACTCCTGCTCGCCGCCGCCCAACGATTTGGGTATCTTGACGCGGAACGAGATCTGGTGAATGCCGGTGGTTATTTTGCGACTGTGCAGAATGTCTTCGGTGGTGGGTATGTAGTCATAGGCGGATATTCTTTCGAAATTATCAAGAAAGCTGCAAGTGACACACACAGAGAGAAAGAAAGCGAGAGAGAGAGAGAGAGAGAGAGAGAGAGAGAAAGAGAGAAAGAAATTAGTTTCGTGATTTTGCACAATTGTAGAATACGCTTCATATTTATGACCTGGGATTTTTCGCCAAAGATAACGAGTCACAAGTCATAAGTAGCGGAAGCAGAATTTTTAATATTTTTATTGGAGTCTCGTAAAAAGAATGGTGCTATAAAGGTACTTACTATTTAGTGCTGTCCAGCAGAGGAAATTCATTCGACCTGTCGAAGCAGGTGCGTATGCCCACATCGTTCCAGAGGGTCATTATGTGATCGCAGTAATCCTGCAAAGAAGAGAGTTTTGTTATATAGCAATCAAGTTAATTTCTCAGTTCTGCCAGCAAGCTAAGCAAATATGTCGTTAATTTATGCCTGACTTTATAACCCCATCCCAAAAGGAGTTGGCGAGGTTTCTCTGACAAGAGTCTCCAAAGAGATCAGTATAAAATTTATGCTAAACGCTACCAATGAAGTAAGAGACAGCAAGGCATACATGCATGTGTGGGTGTGCGGCCATTTGATATACATATGTATGATCGGTGTATATGTCTTTATCATAGTATTACTAACAAATTTGTTTATCTTATCAGCGCTTTACTTGAAGCCAACTCGCAAGGAGAAAGAACACTCATGTGAGTCAGCCGTGTGCGTAGAAGTGAAAGGAAAAATGTTGTTTTTTAAACACATCCGAATTTGCTTGACCAAATTTCAAGTTTCGGTTTGTGTGGGAGAAACCAGAATGAAATGTTGCATGCATATATCAATCAATAGAGTCAGTCGACTGCGTGTTCAGGAAGTTATGTTGGCTGCACTCTTCTAGGGTTAATTGTGCTCGTAATTAGCTTGTGGCCGTAGAGCACTCGAGAATGCTCTGGGACACACCCGAAACCCATTGGCATTTTAAGTGCTCAACTCTTTTTCGAGGCGCCTTGCTGTAAAACGGTGAAAGCGGTATCAGACGAGCATCTTTTGACTTTCTTTGTATACTTCTGTAATTAGTCACGTCTGACATGGTTGTTCCACACGAGAAAACAGCCAAGTTTGCTGAGAAAATGGC
This sequence comes from Clusia tigrina, assembly GCA_920105625.2. Lineage (NCBI taxonomy): Eukaryota > Metazoa > Arthropoda > Insecta > Diptera > Clusiidae > Clusia > Clusia tigrina. The sequence continues at coordinate 14,805,409 of OV050032.1, read as the reverse complement.
TTTCCTATACAATTGCTTTCATCTATCCTGACTATATTCACCTGATTATATCCTAGAATCACTTATGATGTTTGCTTTTATCATAATATTTCTTTCTTATACATTTTTTGACAGCTTTTCATATTTTTTAGATTTACATTTTACATTTTTTTCATTTTTTGACAGCGCTCTTTTAGCCACGTTCACAATTTTACATTATAGAACCGTCGCATAAGTTGTTTGGTTTTATCAGAAACTTGTCTTTCTCTCATACAACCTCGTTAATAATAGCGACTTCGTTAAGTTCTCTTCTTGTAATTCCATAGAACTTTCAAACTGTCTTCAGGAGTAGCATTGAAACCCTATACTACTACCAAGGGGGGACATTTTTATGTATAACTATCGATCTATCTGATATATAGGAATGAAATTTTCACAAGAAATGTGCGTAAGATCATAAACGACTCAGAATAAGCTCGAGATGCTTTCTCATATTCCCACACTACTCTGTTCTATGCCTCGTTCGAGGCCGTCTTAACTATGATGCCAGTTATGTGTGTGAAGTGTGGGTTGTTTGGGAACGATCTATATTATTATTGTGTGTAGGGGATTTAAAGCACAGCGACCTTTCGATCTAGATCATAAACGACTTGGAATAGTCTCGAGATGCTTTCTCATATTCCCACACTACTCTGTTCTATGCCTCGTTCGAGGCCGTCTTAACTATGATGCCAGTTATGTGTGTGAAGTGTGGGTTGTTTGGGAACGATCTATATTATTATTGTGTGTAGGGGATTTAAAGCACAGCGACCTTTCGATCTAGATCATAAACGACTTTGAATAGTCTCGAGATGCTTTCTCATATTCCCACACTACTCTGTTCTATGCCTCGTTCGAGGCCGTCTTAACTATGATGCCAGTTATGTGTGTGAAGTGTGGGTTGTTTGGGAACGATCTATATTATTATTGTGTGTAGGGGATTTAAAGCACAGCGACCTTTCGATCTAGATCATAAACGACTTGGAATAGTCTCGAGATGCTTTCTCATATTCCCACACTACTCTGTTCTATGCCTCGTTCGAGGCCGTCTTAACTATGATGCCAGTTATGTGTGTGAAGTGTGGGTTGTTTGGGAACGATCTATATTATTATTGTGTGTAGGGGATTTAAAGCACAGCGACCTTTCGATCTATTGTGCCCCCATCAGAGGTTCAAAGTACATCTTTGAGTCCTATCCTCTGGATAAACGTGATGACAAGTTTTGCCTCCAGAGGTTTCACATCACTGGCAGAGCCCTGGAAGAATTCCAAGTATTTCCTGCTGGTGTGCATGAGAGCTGGACATTCTGTCAACACATGCAACCGATCTATATACTCTGACCAATCGTTATAAAGCCGCCATGACATTTGAATATTTTGTCCACACATTTTTATGTCGTTTCTTTTCATTTATGGCAGTGACGCATCAATTGTGGAGCGTTACATCCAATCTTGAAGTAATACGTGCCTCATTCTTTAGATCGGGAGAGCTCACATTTGGTCAGTTACTTCAATACATACATATATGTATGTACATGCAAGTAGAATGCGATTAGCTTGTGTTTTATTATAAATACTCTACTTGTATTAATCAAATAGAGATACCGACTACACTCGTTTCGATATGGCCACAAAATTCCAATGAGTCTTTCGAAAAGTGTTTTTTCCTTCTATTATTATTTATTTTTATTTTTATTTCCACTTCGTGTTCATGGTGGAATGACGCAAATGTCAACACTGGACGCGACGTTTTCCCCATTATGGAGCGGGGGAGGTGCCAGAAATGACAGCTTCAAGTGGCCTGTTTTACAGTTTACGTTAATAATGTTTGGATAAGAAATACTTTTTGGGGGTGGGGTGTTGGACGGACATATTAAGTATCGGTGACATTAAATGATGTACTCATATGGGCCTCCTTTCAACTAGACGGTAATAATAATTCCTGTCATAAATCACGCATCATCTCACCTCGTTCATATATTCGGGCGCAGTGTCACCCATGGACAGTATGTAATCGGCACTTTTCAGGCTGGTGCAGCTTTTGTACTCCAGACCCAGTATGGTCATTTGCTGAACCAGTTGATAAATGGATTCGTGTATGTTTTGGTATATTTCCTGAATTTTATCGCGGCGTTCACTGCAAATTTAAATTGAATTGGTTTTTGTATTGTTATTAATCTGTGTTGTTAAACAAGTGGCTCAGAGGCCTGTTTTATAGCTTACTCGTCAGTGTAGCCGTTTATGTGTAGTATGCGCATTTGCTTGATGATGGTCGTTTTGCCCGATTCCGCTGTCCCAAGGAGTAAAATTTTGACCGCATCGTGGAAATTTTTATGTATCTCGATCAGTTGTCGCTCCATTTCATGAGCCGAATGTATTTCGTCCGTGTGATGTTTCGAATGCCGTAAACACCGCAACATTCTGCAATAGATATGAAAAGAGAGTTAGTTGTGAATGGAATTGAATCGAGACAACATTGGTCAGCCATGTGTGCAATAGAGTGAAAAGGCCTGCTGGGTATGGTAACCGTATGGAGTAGAAGCTGTACAATACGGGGATTTGTCAAGTCTGTAGTGTGGTGGAATGGACAGGTACAGAAAAATTACTAAATCTGATGTTTGTTGTACCGCTGGTCTAGTAGGAAGACATTGCAATACGCTCACTCCCACTCACTGTCTCGTAATTTGCCACTACAGTGAGAGAGAGGCAAACGATGGCCATGATGGATGTGAGCGAATTAGAATGGCTTTATCCTCAGAGAACACAGAGAAAAGAAGCTTCAACGTCAAACGGCAAAGCAACGAAATAAAGCAGACGGACGTTGAACACGAATCCACTCAAAATCGTGGTGAATCCACTCAGAATTGTGGTGAATCCACTCAGGATCGGGGTGTGTCCACTACGGACGCTGGCAGCGAAAAAGACTTTCCTTTCTCTGTGTTCTCTGCGCTGGGTACCGCTGGTCTAGTAGGAAGAAGACCTTGTAATATGCTCACTTCCACTCACTGGCTCGTAATTTGCCACTACAGTGAGAGAGAGAGAGAGGCAAACGAAGGCCATGCTGGATGTGAGCAAATTGTAATGTCTACGGGTAGAATAGACATAAAGAGGTGAGGAGAGGTGCTTAGTACCTCGAGGGATCTAGAGCGACTATCTTTGTTATAGAAACTTAACTTATAATATTGCTTCTGTGTACGGTATTGGTACGGGAGGAGAACCAATGTTTCATCTCGTAGGATGAATACTTTAAAGCATAGAGTAAAGAAATAAGAGTCACAATCTCGAACAACAAACTTTTTGTATGGTGGCGCTGCTAATAGCGCCAATTACTCAATAGCTCTCATTTTCATATTGCAGCGCAACTCTGGTTACTACCCCCGACCGATCTCTTCTATGTCGAAAAATGAGTGACATTTCAGATTGTGAGTCGTACTTCGTTACTCTATGCTTAAAGGCAGGTACGGTTAAGTGTGCATGAGTGTTTGTGTGGAGTTCCACACATTTGGGTTACGAACACTTTCTCAACAATTTGGCAATTTAGTGTTCAATTCTTTGGTAAAAGTTTCGCTTGCTGGTCTACTTTTACTCATCCTTCTGGATCCTGTCACATCAATTCTCTCTAGGTTAAGGTTCACCTTTCTCTGAATGAGTGGAATACCATTATCTGTGAAGACTTTCAACATAGAGTAAAGAGTAAGAGTCACAATCTGAAATGTCACTCATTTTTCGACATAGAAGAGATCGGTCGGGGGAGTAACCAGAGGCGCTGCGATATGAAAATGAGAGCTATTGAGTAATTGGCGCTATTAGCAGCGCCACCATACAAAAAGTTTTTGGTTCGAGATTGTGACTCTTATTTCTTTACTCTATGCTTTCAACTAGGAAGACTACGTTGCTGAGAAGAGCTTGCTTGCCTATGCTATTCTCTGCTTATGTATGAGTCTGGCATGTACGGGGAATTTGCGTTCAACTCCAGCAGGGCATAAAGAGCACTTCCCTCGCGGCACGTATGGTTGCGTTCATTCTGGTTGAGTGTTGAGAACAAATTTGAATATGCTTACGCGTACTTCTTACTTATGCAGACTATAGTGGCGCATTCCCTCACACAATTGAGGGAAAAGCCAAGGCTGGGAACTGCCTGAAAAGAGCTCACTTCCGCAGAAAGACGTCCAATGGAGCAGGCAATATATCAAAGCTCTTTGAAGACAACCCAAAAGAGAATCTCTGGCAAAGGTGGCGTTTAATTAGAAGAAAAGTAAAGCGGGCGATAAGATACGAGTGTGAGGCACAGAAATTATGCTTTATTAGAAAGGAAACGCAGTGCAGCAATTTGTGGGAAGTACAAAAGACAGACACACACACACATACACTTACACACACACACCCGCAAGTACCCACATGCAAGGCAAGGTGAATCTACGCTTCTTAATTGCAAAAAAATTGTTAAACATGAGCCAAGTACATGGCACGGCTTGGCAGGGAATTACGCGGTGTTCTTGGCAGCGCATGCCACTGGCTGTGGGCATGGTGTGCACTGCGACGCGAGACTGTGATATGCCATAATACCAACAAAGCAAACAGATATTAATTAAAATTTAATTGCAACTTCAATTAATGCCGTGTCTGCTTGTTTTGCGTGGGTTTTTTCGGGGTGTTACTCTTTTGTAATGCTTTTGGTCTTTTTTCTAATATTCCTCCGACGCCTTGGAAGTGTGTACGAGTAACTTGATGCCAAAGTAAATTAATTATGCTCAAATTTCCTTTCCATTCCAATGCCATGCCAAGAAGCGCCCAACATGGCTGCATCGCTAGCAAAATGTTCTTTATAAACAATTTTTTGTGTTCGGCGCTAATTTAATGCAAAACAGTTTCAAGGGGAAATTTAGTCGCCTGGCAGAGATATTCTTTATCGCCAGGCTGAAGTACAATTTGAAACACTTTATCACTTTATAAGCCTCATGACTTCCCACCCCATTCATATTATGGCCTTAATTGGCCGTGCCAGAAAGTGTGCTTCACACTGATATTATTTGTTATATTCAAATGTGGAGGCTTGCGATCAATTTGAATTGGTACAATAACTGCTGGAATTGCTTAGATACCGCACCGCTTTCCGTTGGCCGGTTGCTAAATGAGCTAAATGGGCTGGGCAAATGAGGGAGTGGGCGGCCGACCGATCGACCACACTTGTGTGCTGGTGTGCTTTGCTGAGCACCAGCGGCCAAAAGCAGTTGCTTTGATGATAGCACGTTTCTAATCAGAGCAGTGGCATCGGCAACCACCGAGCACGGACGGTATCGCCGCAATCAGGCAAAAGAAACAAATTTTGTACTTTTATTTTGCTTGATAAACTTATCAAATTGCCAAGAGAGCCCTAAACGCAGAAGGTGGCTGCAAGCTAGTCAGGTCCTAGGGTTCAAGCTTCAAGCGAAAACTAAAGAAGTTAACCGAAAATTTCAAAAATAATTATACAAACAAACAACAAAGAAAGTTGCAAACTGTGCAATCTCTGCTGTTGATAAGGCCCTGTGTGCTCGCGCCATTCGGAGAGTCGATGAGTATTGAAAAATGCAATCAAGGTTACCATTTCATGCAGGAAGTTGTTTGTCGTTGAGGCCCTGAACTGTTCATAATGCAAGCGGATGCTTGATGCACCGTAGACCACCTAAAGCGGGGCCCTGTGATAGACCAAAGTTTCAAAATACAGAGTGGGCTCTGGCTGGTGGTGTTCTGGGCGCCCAGCGATCCACTTCGAAGTGTTTTAACTGCTTTCGTTAATAGTTGAAATTACAAATTATTTTGATGGTGTCTACCTTTATGTCCCCGTATAAAAGGAGGACACTGTAATCGCGTTTATCAAAGGGCCATAAACCGAGAAGTAAATCGATAAAACTTTCCATCAATATTTTATGATAGTAAGTTTACTGTGCATCATCATCATCATAAAAGTTGAATCGTTTCGAAATTTTCCCATATGATAAACTCCCCAGTCAGATAGCGGGATAGACCGATATAGATAAAGAGCCAAATGGAAGCATAGACAAACAATCATAGTGTGTGAGCATGTATCGAAAGTGTTCTTCTCTCGGTTTTATAGGAAATAATTCAACTAATATTTTACTAGTTATCTATATACACCATCACAATAGATCTTTCAGGTCGCAGTGTATAACTCCCTTAAATATAAGAGTATATATATATACACTTATAAGTAAAGCCAATAAGATGTGCGGCCCAGGAGTTGAAGAGTCGTTCAAGGCGGCCGGCATGTTCGCGCCTAATTGGTAGCATTCTTGCAACTAAATGTCTGAGCTGGCAGCACTGTTTTCTCAGCTGTCAAACTCGACATCCTGTCTTGCTTTCTTCCTCTAAAATAAACGTATTCAAGCCAATCGGACGTGTTTTCTTCCATCGAATTTAATCAAGTAAATTCACGCTAACATACACACCCGCAAGCGTCTCAAAACGCTCTAATGTGGCGTCCACTGCTCAACTGTTCTGTTATTGATTTCAATTTACGAGTATATAAAGAAAGTGGGAATCTGAAGAATTTATGTATATATAAGATGGCATAAGCTAAGGACTCAGAGCAAATAACTTCTATATTTCTATATCTATTTCAATATTATTATTATTATTATTATTATTATTATTATTATTATTATTATACCTTGCGCCATAATTAATTATGTCTGCAAGAGGTTGGGGGAATGACTACTAGCAAATGAGGCCTTCGCCCCGAAGAGCTTTCTCTTAGAAAGAAGCATTTTAGAGACAATACCCTGGACAGGATTCGAACCCGATTTGTGTAAATGTGTGGTTCTATGCTTTTCATTTTTCATTCAAAATGTGTGCTAATAATCATATCTATTTCAAGTATATTAATATACAAAAAATAATAAAAATAACAGCACTAGCTCAAGGCCATCATCTGCAAACGGTGTGCTAGAAAAGTGCCTTCGCAGTGCAATTTAGGTCAGTTTAAAAATGACAGGATTTTCACAATTTAAAATTGTGTTGTTTCAGTATCCTGCACAGTAGACTGCTGAACTTCCACGAACTGAACTGTACTTGTGGCCTGCTTTTTCCTATTGTTTGGAGCTCTTTATTTGCCGAGATTTTCACTTACCTCAACTTCATGTTTCCCAGTATGTTTAAAATTTTTGACGTTTACAAAAGTGGCGAAATTATGTGCTCAGGTGCTGAGAACTTGGCCCGAAGTGGTGCTGCAACACGTTCGATTTAGTTTATTTGTTGTTACTGTTCTTGTTGCTGTAAATTGATCACCAACAAACACACAAACGACAGATTTCGTCCGTTTGAAGATTTTATTCTGGTTGTTTGAATTATTCAAAAAAAAATATATTGTCTTTTAATTTGAACTTTAACTTTAACTTTTTCACTTGGCGTGCACGGTTCCATGCAGCTTTGTTGCGGATAGAGAGAAAGAGAGAGGATCTAACTGGCGGTTAATAGCTTGCAACACTGAAACCAATTCCCGATTGGGCATTTGCTTAAATATTGCTCGCTGCTATTATCAAAGAGCGTATCGTTCGCAAATTGCTTGTACACCCGATCAATTTATAATGCTCAAGATAAGATTAAGACTCAGCGTGTGTGGGTGCATGGGAGGGAGTGTGAGTGTTGTTTCTGTGAGCGCTGTGTGAGCGGGCGTGTGTGAGCCGTTTGACACTTGGTCGCGCTGACGGTCGGCCACGAAGGCGTTCGTGTTTAATGGCTTTTTATCACACCTTGCATATGCCTGATATTATTTTATATAATTGCAGGTGTATGCTCCGAGAGAAATACAGCTCAATACAAAACCCACACACACAGAGTCACACACACGCAGTAATATACGACAGTAATTGGACTTTTTTTTATTATGTAGCACACAAATAATCGACGGGAACATTATTGTTATTAAGCGCATTGGAACTTTGGACACTACAGCATAATTTAGCAAATCTTTTGTTGTTATTGTTGCTGTTGCTGTTGTTATTAGCCCAGTAACATGGTTACATGCAATGTAATGCAGCACATTATTTGGTACGGGAAGCCCTGTCCTGTCCACACACACTCGCACATATGCACAAAATTTCTTGCAAAGAGTCAAGTACTCTTGCTCTATTGTGACTACAATTGAGGGCGATTAGGGCAAAAGTTACGACACAAGTGCGCTTTGTTATAGTTGAGGTGCATACTACGTTCAGTCAATTTTCGAATTTTTATACGAAGAGTCTTATTCTGTACAAAAACCAATAGAGAATCAGACTTGACTGCACAGCTCCAACTCCAAGGCGTACAAGCGAACCAATAACAATTCGTTTCTGATCCCAGAATAAGAAAATTTTGCGACTTGCGGCTGGCTAACCTGGCAGATATATATCCACATATATTCTCTCCCATGTTTCACGGTTTCAGGCTTTTACTTACAAAACGTTCAGCAAAATTGTTGTGCTTGGTCAGGAATCCTGTGTTGCTTCTAAGCTCCTCTATGTTCAGTTTGAAAATCTTTGTGGTCGTTTGAAGAACTGGCCTCATGCATTTTCAGGCCTTCTATATATGTATGTAGGTGTGTGAGTTTACTCTCTTTCGTTCATAATTAATTATTAACTAATTGTGAAAATATTATTGCTAAAGGCCTGTAAACAAGTTCGCGATTACGTTGGCGCGTGCCGCATTCAAGGACATCAACGCCCGCTAAACAAATGTGCCAGATACGCTGATCATTCCACACAAGTGTGTGCTCATAATTAGCAACTGAGATGCCCAATGAGTTACTCGTAGAATGGACACAGCCGGAGTGACCCAGATTTGGAGGTTAATCCACTGCTCAGAAAAATGTGCTCAACTAAGTTTAACCATAGAGTAAAGAAATAAGAGTCACAATCTCAGTGCATTCAAGCATAGAGTAACGAAGTAAGAGTCACAATCTGAAATGTCACTCATTTTTCGACATAGAAGAGATCGGTCGGGGGAGTAACCAGAGGCGCTGCGATATGAAAATGAGAGCTATTGAGTAATTGGCGCTATTAGCAGCGCCACCATACAAAAAGTTTGTTGTTCGAGATTGTGACTCTTATTTCTTTACTCTATGCTTGCATGCACTGAGATTGTGACTCTTATTTCTTTACTCTATGCTTGAATGCACTGAGATTATCACTCTTATTTCTTTACTCTATGCTTGCATGCACTGAGATTGTGACTCTTATTTCTTTACTCTATGCTTGCATGCACTGAGATTGTGACTCTTATTTCTTTACTCTATGCTTGCATGCACTGAGATTGTGACTCTTATTTCTTTACTCTATGGTTTAACCAAAGACAATATAATGTGCGTCTACAGGTTTTGCTCTTGCATTGCCGAGCAAACTTCGGATGTTGAGTTAAATAATTATCGCATAGTCAGCCACGCAATTATAACTCATTGTGTTGAGTGAAGAGAACGATGTAGTATCTTTGTAGTATATTGTCTTTGGTTTAACCACTGTGTACGAGTATGTTCAAGCGAATCTTCACGTACTTCTCGTACTTCTCTGTCCAGGGTACACTTCCGCGGTATCTTAGAGCTACATAAGACTTGGTAGATATGTTGTTCTTCTAAGGGAGGAGATTGATAAATTCAGTCTAGTGTTGTATATTTTGGGTATGGGGTATTGAGTAGGGGGTATTTTATCCAAATGTGTATCTGTAGTTATTTGTTCCACGTGACATCCCCTCAATGATGACCAAGGTACCGAATAAGTGTCTAAAATTTCGAACACACGTTTTTTAAACGAAACAATTTTATTTACAAACTGTGACACATCCTTTTGGCCAGTCTGAGAACAGAGTTGTGGAAATTAAAATTTAACACTAGAATAAATGATTTTTAGTTACGCGTATTTCAGGGATCAAGCGACGTTGAGCACATAGACTGGCCTTTGCTCTACAATAGCAATGTTTACTCTGTATATATTGCGGTATCCGGAGGATTCCCCTTATGCCCCTTATGTCAATGCAGGATTCCCCTTATTCTGACGAATACTTTCACTTTTATATGTGGCTAATTACATGCAAATTAATATATTCTGTATTAGAGCGCGCACCTGTCTATAATTGTGAGAAAAATCACCGATAAAACAAATTCGGAGGGTTCGCACGTGTTTCAACTTAATCTGAATATTATGCAACTGATTACAAACGATAACCAACTATGTATATACGAATTACTATATATCATAGCTGCATAAGCACTTTTTCAGCGAAAGTGGTAAAGACCCGCCAACATCGATCGGTCTTACTAAACAACAGTTCTGTTTATTGCGTTATGAATTACAACCAGTCTCAAATCCGACTTATCGAAATCCACAAAAGTCATAATTTAAATCATATTTCTCCCACAGGTATAATTCTCATTATTATTAATACGCAAAACATAATCAAAGTAAAGTAATAAAACAGCAACCAGAGCCCCAACACCGGTACTTCACACACTACTCGTATATCCAGTTGAGAGATTCCATTACGAGTGGAAGAATACGGCAAGTGGACTCAAGTTGTACGAGTACATCCCACCAGAGCTCGACGGTAAATATAAGAATATTACAGCCAAGGAGTGATGATATTGCGGGGGAATTACGGCAGCGTTGTGGGATTTTAAGGCCGACCTCGCTAGGTCGAGGTGTTGCAAGAGCATATCTCAGGCGATTCGTAGATTCGCTTCTGAAAGCTTCAACGTGTACTCATCATCATAACATAATTGGCGTTAGTTCTGTAGTTCCCATTACTCGTAGGAGACAGGCAATCTATCAGTCAATGGCGGTGGTTCCAATCGTAATTGCCCCAATAAAAACCTGATCAGTACATAGTAATTGGTTTGCATTGCTCGAAAGCAACAACAACGATAAAGAATACATTACAAGTAACAACAAACCACGGGAACAACCAGAAGTCGGTCAGGCTGTGTCAGTGTGAAGAAAACGCCATCGGAATGTGCGCTGACGACGAAACATTTCAAATATTTCACTTATCTTGCACCGATTTACTGCGAATTCCTCGCGGATACATGCAACTATTGTTTGTTTTGCTGTATTTTCTTTCCAGTTTTTATTGCTTCCTCTAAGTTAATTGACCAATTGCTGTGACAGTGAGGCGAGTGTGCAATACGAGTGCCTGAAGAATTTTCCACTCTGATAACTAAACGTACACCGATTTACGAGCACACTTGATTGGACAGGGTAAGCTACGCAGTGACGGCACGCTTGGGGCGCACCCCACGCCAAAAACGGAAGAGCCACGGTTAAGAAGGGAGCCGCATATCACCATATAAAGTGGTCTGAGTGAGTTGGTCTGTCGATCGGCTGCCACGACAACCTAATCTAACCAATCACCATACAAAATAATTCGATTTCCCTACTCTCACAGCCAATGAGTCAGCTGTTCTCGCATAAGCCACCAGCTGCCATGGATGTGTCGTTGAGATCCGAGAACACAGAGAAAAGAAACTAAAACGTCAAACGGCAAAGCAGCGAAATAAAGCAGACGGACGTTGTACACGAATCCACTCAAAATCTTTGGTGAATCCACTCAAAATCTTTGGTGAATCCACTCAAAATCGTGGTGAATCCACTCAAAATCGTGGTGAATCCACTCAAAATCGTGGTGAATCCACTCAGAATCGTGGTGAATCCACTCAAAATCGTGGTAAATCCACTCAGAATCGTGGTGAATCCACTCAAAATCTTTGGTGAATCCACTCAAAATCTTTGGTGAATCCACTCAGAATCGTGGTGAATCCACTCAGAATCGTGGTGAATCCACTCAGAATCGTGGTGAATCCACTCAGAATCGGGGTGAATCCACTCAGAATCGGGGTGAATCCACTCAAAATCGTGGTGAATCCACTCAAAATCGTGGTGAATCCACTCAGAATCGTGGTGAATCCACTCAGAATCGTGGTGAATCCACCCAAAATCGTGGTGAATCCACTCAGAATCGTGGTGAATCCACTCAGAATCGTGGTGAATCCACTCAAAATCGTGGTGAATCCACTCAGAATCGCGGTGAATCCACTCAGAATCGTGGTGAATCCACTCAAAATCTTTGGTGAATCCACTCAAAATCGTGGTGAATCCACTCAGAATCGTGGTGAATCCACTCAGAATCGTGGTGAATCCACTCAGAATCGGGGTGAATCCACTCAAAATCATAGTGAATCCACTCAGAATCGTGGTGAATCCACTCAAAATCGTGGTGAATCCACTCAGAATCGTGGTGAATCCACTCAGAATCGTGTTGAATCCTCCCAGAATCGTGGTGAATCCACTCAGAATCGTGGTGAATCCACCCAAAATCGTGGTGAATCCACTCAGAATCGCGGTGAATCCACTCAGAATCGTGGTGAATCCACCCAAAATCGTGGTGTGTCCGCTATGGACGCTGGCAGCGAAAAAGACTTTCCTTTCTCTGTGTTCTCCGGTTGAGATTTTGGCATACGCAAACGAGGTTCGTGTGTGATTCTTTCCCTTCCGGTTCTTGTTCTTCATTGCTTGCCTTATTGGAACAAACTTAGATCAGGAATATCCATACATAATCCCACAGATTGGAGTCCACAGGTTGTGAGCCAATTAACTTTATCACTTGTGTGGCATGCATGACTTGTCTTGTGGGACATTTCTTAGCTTAGGCCACAAACAGTGGTACCACAGTTCCCCATTGCTCGGCCTGCATTGTATCGAAGCAGTCTCGTATCGAATCCACCAAACGGTGCAATGAACGTTGCAAAGTTTTCTTGGAGTTGCTTCTGCAGTCCAAGGCAATCTTTTTTGTTTATAAATTCGTTCAACAATTGCTCCAGATGATTCTTTGGCGACACTAGAACAGCGTCAGGATTGCAGATATGGACTTTCCCTAATAATGTTGCATAATCTTTACGAGTTATTGAGTTGTGTAACTAGATTCGAATAAAATGGTAAATGTTGAAGAGTATTTATACCACTAATACATCTTAAGACTGATATTGGGTGAAGTATTACAAAATTCGGAGCCGAATCCACATAGGAAAACCTCTTCATAAACACTGATTTGCCTCTAGTATCTCTTTGAGTGAGAGTTCACTGATTTGCCTCTCGTATCTCTTTGAGTGAGAGTTCACTGATTTGCCTCTAGTATCTCTTTGAGTGAGAGTTCACTGATTTGCCTCTAGTATCTCTTTGAGTGAGAGTTCACTGATTTGCCTCTCGTATCTCTTTGAGTGAGAGTTCACTGATTTGCCTCTAGTATCCCTTTGAGTGAGAGTTCACTGATTTGCCTCTAGTATCTCTTTGAGTGAGAGTTCACTGATTTGCCTCTAGTATCCCTTTGAGTGCGAGTTCAATTTAGGTTCTACATTTTCAAGATGAAAGTCAGTGTTCGTGTCTAAATTCGCTCATCGTAGAATTTCTAGTAAAATTAACATTATTACATGAGGAAATGGAGAACATAATCTAAAACCTTGGACTCGAATGGTAAGAAACGATACGAGTAGCAAGAATCATTATGAATCCAAATGAAAGATTAGTCGTGGATGCTAATTTAGACAATATTATTTAATAATATTATTTAATAAAGAGGTATGTGAAGTATTGTGACCAAAGAGACCTATTGTACTACCCTCTGCTAATAGGATATCCCTATAAAAGCTCATCCAATCCTGAAGCCCTTAAAAATGTGAGGATGTCGGCTGGCTCAAGTTGTGCTATTGCGCTACCTGGTATTTGAAAGGAACCCAGGTGCGTTTTCTTTTAGTGCATTAACGCCCCATAAATCCCAATTATGTGCTCTGGTGATTCCAGTATCCTCCTCACAGAATCTGCACATGGACTTGCTACAATTCCTAGCTTGCTCAGATGTGCTTTGAGTCTGCAGTGTACAGTCAGAAGCCTGGCTAAAATTCTTAGTATATTCTTGAACAGTCCAGTGGAAGACTCAAATCCTTTCCTGTTGTAGTTGCCTAACAATAGTTTAGGTTGCCTTAAGCTTACGTGGCTTGGAACGAGTTTCTGTCTTCCACAGTTCTCATATCCTCTGAGTACGTTTCCTCATACTCCTCTTCCTATCCCGCAAGAAGGTCCTGGTTCAATTATTTTTGCGGAAGCTCCTTCCCTGGCAAGTTCGTCTGCTCTCTTTTCCACTACTATATGTAATGGACTTAGGTCCAACATAACTTCTAGTGCTGCTGTTGGGCAGGTTCTCATTGCACATCTTATTAAATAACTACACGGTGAAATAGTCATCTAAGGTCGGTTGCACAAACGAAGCCGCTTCCACTACCTGATAATGTTCGGCCTTTGAATTGGAAGCTCTGCTTTGCTAGCTGTGTTCGTCGACAAGCAACAACGACGATGGGATGAGCGGCGCCCAGAACTGACGCTCGCCGTGAACTCCAGATTATTGGAGACAACCGGCTACAGCCCGGCATATCTGGTACAAATTTTTCCTGCGACTGAATTGTTCCTGCGATTGAATTCTTTCTTTCTACGACTGAATTCTTCCTGCGACTGAAATGTTTCTGCGACTGAATTCTTTTTTCCTACGACTGAATTGTTCTTGCGACTGAATTGTTCCTGCGATTGACTTCTTCCTGCGACTGAATTCTTCCGGTGACTGAATTCTTCCTGTGCCTGAAGCCGGTCTTGCCTGTCAGGACTATTAAACAAGCGCTTCAATAAAGGTGGCAAAGTAGGTTATAAGTGCTTTGTTCAGGGGGAAGGTAGCATCGCCGCCAGTCATGCTCAGGAACGAACACTTATAAGTAAATGTAATAAAGCATAATTACTTTTAATAGACAACCACAGCAACAACCACGTTAACAACCACAGCCAGAACAGCACGAGCAACAAAACAATGGCGAAAGCAATTCACATGGCGAAAAAAAGTAAATAAATACTCATACGGGAAAAGTGTGATAGCAAAGCAAATATGACACATTTACTTGCTATGTGTGGCGTATTCATCGCAGAAACGATAACATGAGATAACAACAACAATGACAGCAACAACAACAACAAACACAACAACAACTAAAAATCACAACTACACAAGACAATAAGAAGATGAAGAAGTATAGCAACAGAAATGCAAATGCATTCACAATTCTGCAGTTCACGGCCGTCTGAAGTGTCTCGCTGGCAGTTGGGACGAGTACGCAGCCCACTCAAGTCTCGAAGCAAGGTCGCATCGATTTTATAGATGCACGGAAGCGTAGGTGACCATGCATGGATAGGGTTATGTGGAAACTTGCTGACACTTGCCGCGACACCGAGCAGAATTTCCCAGCGGACGGAGGCGTTGTTGCCGTGCCGGCCGCAGCTCATCCGGCCTCAGGTCCGTTTGATTGTTATGTTTATTATTCAATCTCATAATAAATAGCCATTTTTTGGCGACCGGTAAATCGAAATGAGATAAAAGAATGAACAGTAACGAAATAAAACGGAAAATTACTGCCCCCCACATTTGGTTTATTGCTCAAAGTTTGTGACAGCCATAAAAACAATAAAAACACAATTTTATGTGTATTCACGATTACCTGAAATTTTTACATCAAGTGTAAATCGCTCCCTTCGCAAGAAAGACACGAACAACTGAACCACACACACGCACAACTGGCTTTACGGCGCTTTCTCACTCTTTCTCTCTCACCATTTCGGCACAATCGTAAACTCGCTCGTAACACGGTTTCAAGGAAACTTTCCGTCACGTCTAATGACGTCAAAATTAGTTCGGCCGTTCCCCTGAGCAAAGAGGATTAATGTATGTTTGACTAACGCATATTTGTTCGAAGCCGAAGCAACAACTCGATAGCATTAATCGTCTACGAACTTGGTCTTTGGGTTTGAATCGAACAAATGGTTGGATACCTACTACACTTCCCGTGGTGCATTTTTGGTGAGCGAATTGCAAGCTCTTATTCATTAATCCTCTTTGCCCTGAGTGTGGTCAACGCTACGGCGAATTCGCAGCCTCTGCAAAGCCATTTGGATTCTCATCTAAAGAGCCGACCAAAATAGGGGGCAAGACGAAAAACTTCAAATCATCATAGTCGATTTTTGCTCTTTATTTTATGTTTTGCTTTATAGTTAATTTCCGCATCGCACATTTCGTCGTAGTCCGTTCTGAGTTTCTTTCCACTCAATGAAACTCAAAAGACTAAAGGGCCGACCAAAATAGACGAGACGAAACGTGACGAGTAAGTTCAAGCATACTCGTATGTGATTCAATGTAAATAGCCAAAATGGCCATACGTATTTGATCGAAACTGAACGAAACATTTAGACGTGACGATCGGTTCCGTAAGAACCGAACTGCAAACGTCTGCTACTCGTCATAACCTCTTCTTTGTTGACACGATTGTTGTTTTTTAAAGAAATTAAAATTAAAATGACGGAATTTTGCTACAATTTAATCGCCGCTGTTGGGGATGAGCTCGCAATTTATGTAAAAAGCCATCCATCGATGCGTTTGATAGCGTCATATTTTGGGTTAAATGTCAAAATCGACATAACGAGTGCAGACGTTCGTCCAATGGCTATCGTTACGTCTCGTCTATTTTGGTCCTACCTTGAGAAGCAGCGTACTTGAACCCAATTCGAGCCGCAATGCTGAGGTTCGAATCGACTACTTTAGTAAAATGACTACTCTTCTTTACAACAGCTTCTTCTTAGAGCAGCGGAGTTGTTGATATACTCGTCCATAGGGGAATTACTTGTACTTTGTAAGCCCTTCGGGACTCACAACTCTAATAAGCTCACTAAATAAGTTTTCCTTCCCAACTTAATCATTCAGTGCTCTGCACACGAACAAAAAGAAGCGCCTCCGTGAGAACATCCATAAACCATGAGTAACCAAGATCGAAGGAAGAGTATTTATCGCGAGGCTGTTAGCTCCTTAAAGCAAAGTATACAGAGAAGAGAAACTTAAACGTCAAACGGCAAAGCAGCGAAATAAAGCAGACGGACGTTGTACACGGTTCCACTCAAAATCGTGTTGAATCCAATCAGAATCGTGGTAAATCTACTCAAAATCATGGTAAATCCACTCAAAATCGTGGTAAATCTACTCAAAATCATGGTAAATCCACTCAAAATCATGGTAAATCCACTCAAAATCGTGGTGTCTCCGCTATAGACGCTGGCAGCGAAAGAGTTTCTTTTCTCTGTGTTCTCTGCCTTAAAATGTCCTGTTCGGGTGCAAATGAAGCTCACGCACGTAGAGGCGTACTTTTTAGAGGCTTTTGTATTTTTGCTCTCTGAAGTTGCCGGTTTGGAGAGTATTCTTGCGTACATTGATGGCAGAGATTCTAAAATAAGAGGCAGTGCGGGTAAGCAAGGGAAATATCACAGGAGATCGTGACAGAAGTAAGAAAAGACGAACACGAGTTGCAACCCTGATAGAAAATATCGATAAAAAATATCAAATCTCCAATAAAATTATGAGTAAAAAAAAACATTTTTTTTTTCAATTTCCAATCCCAAAAAAATTTTATTTTTAAATTTCACTTGGTCCCTGGAATTTCTTCAGCATCACACGACCTATTTGAAATTTTCACAATGTTATAAAATCGTCACTTCCCCCAGAGCCTGGTCACCGCACAATTGCGTTCCAAAGTTACCCCAACCAGGAAAAAAATGCTTATAGAAAATCAAATAATTTCTTTTAATACAATTACAATTTTGCTCAACAAATAAAGCAGACATAAAATGAAGGTTTTCACTAAGAAACAAAAGTCCTCTTGAAAATAAACACGTCCTTTTCAGCCTTTATTGCGCATGCTTAGAGTTGTTGAGGGTCACCCCCGTTAGCGCCGCTGTTGACAGTTCCAGAACCGGAGAGAACGAACTTTTTTATCAGATATGAAAGGGTGACGCCGATCATTGCGGACAATCCCAGCAATATAGCAACGAAAATTATCTGATCAAGGACAATTGATACGATGGACCAAAATTTAGGGCCAATGAATTGCTTGAAAATATAAAAGCTGCAACCAATCGCCAGGACAGACACCGACACAACGATTTCCACATTTGCCTTGACCCATTCTTTAGTTTTAGACCACTCCTCCACAGCGCAGCACCAGGACATTCTGAATAATTAGATATAAAAATCCTTTTCGAGACTCGCACACAAAATGTGAAGAAAATAATTTTATCTGCAGCAAAAGATTTTATTTGAATATTTGACACGACTCGACCGATGAAAATATTCGAATCAAATGATTTTCAATATTTTCTGAGCATAAAATTTTTGAAAATTGATTAAAAAAATAGTTTGTTTTATTTTTTCGGAAGCACAGTGGAGTCATTTCCACACTCAGAGCAAATTGCCATCACTTTAGCGTTTGTGTGGTTCTGCACAATTCCTGAGCACATACGAGGTTCACTGATTCAGCAGCTCCAAAGACTCAAGTCTTCATGGTTTGGTCATCCTCTGATGAATTCACATTTAGCCATCTAAAGGCCTAGGGATAAAATGGGCAGTAGAAGTCCACCACCACACCCACTACTTTTCTATATACTCGCACATAACACTTCATGTCTAAAACCTCAACAGAATGTGTCATGAGCGCGGACTTGTCAGGTTATAGGTCTGAACAATAGGTGAACACGGGTATTTCTTCGCAACGCAACACACCCATCTGGCTATAATAAATACTCCAATAAGAGCAACGACGTGTTACAAAGAGGAATCTTCTTTTATGCGGCAAATATTGTTGAAGTTTGATTGCCTTATCTACTTTGTTTGTAATATGTACATCTGAATCTAATATATACTCGTACATCTGAAGTGCGTCTTTTATTTCGAGGTGCACGGAGGGCAGATTGCTGCCATAACTTGGCATCGCTGGCTTAATATGCATACAATCTCCTGGAGTTTTGGGATATCTCGAAGTCGGTTCCAGTTAATGACGTATCTGAACTCTGATTGTGGCTTTTTCTACATGACTTCTGATTGTGTCTTTTTCTACATGACTTCTGATAGTGGCTTTTTCTACACGACTTCTGATTACGTCTTTTTCTACATGACTTCTGATTGCGGCTTTTTCTACATGACTTCTGATTGTGTCTTTTTCTACATGACTTCTGACTGTGGCTTTTTCTACATGACTTCTGATTGTGGCTTTTTCTACATGACTTCTGATTGTGGCTTTTTCTACATGACATCTGATTGTGGTTTTTTCTACATGACTTCTGATTGCGGCTTTTTCTACATGACTTCTAATAGTGGCTTTTTCTACATGACTTCTGATTGTGGCTTTTTCTACATGACTTCTGATAGTGGCTTTTTCTACATGACTTCTGATTGTGGTTTTTTCTACATGACTTCTGATTGCGGCTTTTTCTACATGACTTCTGATAGTGGCTTTTTCTACATGACTTCTGATAGTGGCTTTTTCTACATGACATCTGATTGTGGTTTTTTCTACATGACTTCTGATTGCGGCTTTTTCTACATGACTTCTAATAGTGGCTTTTTCTACATGACTTCTGATTGTGGCTTTTTCTACATGACTTCTGATTGTGTCTTTTTCTACATGACTTCTGATAGTGGCTTTTTCTACATGACTTCTGATAGTGGCTTTTTCTACATGACTTCTGATTGTGGTTTTTTCTACATGACTTCTGATTGCGGCTTTTTCTACATGACTTCTAATAGTGGCTTTTTCTACATGACTTCTGATAGTGGCTTTTTCTACATGACTTCTGATTGTGGTTTTTTCTACATGACTTCTGATTCCGGCTTTTTCTACATGACTTCTGATAGTGGCTTTTTCTACATGATTTCTGATAGTGCCTTTTCTACATGACTTCTGATTGTGGTTTTTTCTACATGACTTCTGATTGCGGCTTTTTCTACATGACTTCTGATAGTGGCTTTTTCTACATGATTTCTGATAGTGGCTTTTCTACATTACTTCTGATTGCGTCTTTTTCTACACGACTTCTGATTACGTCTTTTTCTACATGACTTCTGATTGCGGCTTTTTCTACATGACTTCTGATTGTGTCTTTTTCTACATGACTTCTGACTGTGGCTTTTTCTACATGACTTCTGATTGTGGCTTTTCCTACATGACTTCTGATTGTGTCTTTTCCTACATGACTTCTGATTGTGTCTTTTTCTACATGACTTCTGATAGTGGCTTTTTCTACATGACTTCTGATAGTGGCTTTTTCTACATGACTTCTGACTGTGGCTTTTTCTACATGACTTCTGATTGTGGCTTTTCCTACATGACTTCTGATTGTGTCTTTTCCTACATGACATCTGATTGTGTCTTTTTCTACATGACTTCTGATAGTGGCTTTTTCTACATGACTTCTGATAGTGGCTTTTTCTACATGACTTCTGATTGTGGCTTTTTCTACATGACTATGGGAGTGAAATTTGCAATACGAGTACGAAGCCCGTATTTAGCATAAAGATTTACCCATCAACAAAATAAGCAGGTAGTCCACCACGACGCATTTGCGCATCTTTACTCTTTCATTTTTCTTATTTCTTCCATCACAATGTTCTCGAAAAGTCATGTTCAGTATCTGGTGGCCTCGCCAGACGCTTACAGAAACATGGTTTTTGAAAGTCTTTCATCTCAGATACAGACACCGCGGGACCAGGCAACGCTCAGATGTCTCACTTGAGATATAGTGAATGACCCATAATACACCACGATGTACGAAGTTCTTGTCATTTGTTCCTGGCCAGAAACAGATGATTTCCTAGTGGCGCTGGCACTCAATTGAATACACACAGGTTTGCATGGAAAAGTTTGGGTTCTTCCCTTAATTGTATTTATCACACATTCTACATAATAAATAAGTCCAAATAAATTGCAATTGAGTCAAATATACGGAAAAGGAGTGTTTCGATACATATGGGCCAAGATCGATTCATTGCACGACCAATTAAGTTGCGTGGCGTAATTTGCTCAAGACGGAAAATTATAAATGCAAAAAAGAAAACACAGAAGACAGAAACCAAAGACGGAAAATATGATGGCGAAAATACTGTCGAACACACGAATGCATCTCCCTAGAAAGTGGCCTTCCGGCTGCCGATTGTTGCAGAGGCTCGTCTCCTGCGGTTCGTGCACCTCCGCGGCAGTGTTCGGCGGCTCAGTTGGACATTCCGGTGTCTCTGGCGTGGGCCAGTTCTGCTGCTTGGTATTCAACAATTTTCTGCAGTTGCCGCACATTTCAGGGGTTGGAGGCAAGCATGGAGATGCTGTCAACACCGTGATGGGCTTGAAAACAAATTCGATGGGAGCCTCGCATTTCCTGAAGAGTTGGGTGGGCAGACTTCGCATAATTGGCACATGATGCACCATGTTCCACCAATCACCATAATGTTGCATAATTTTGCCTATCATAGCAAGTGGTGGCACTGTGTCAACGGTAATGCCAAACGCGACAATGTCATTGGCCTGAGCGGCAGCACAGAGGTCGTGGGTGGCTGCCGCAGTGCTCGAGTGTCTGTCCTTAATAAACGTCCAGGTTTGAAAGCGCAGTAAGCGCACTGGCTCCGCGTAAAACCAATTTCGGGGCACCTTGCGCACTGAAGCAGCGACTCTGGCCAGTCTTTGCATATTTGCCGACAGTTTTTGTGGTTGTTGTCCCGATCGTTTCGTAATATAATATTGATGGGGTTTCTTTGTCACGTTCCACAGTTCCAGTTCACCACGAGATACTTTCAAGACCTTCGTCGTTGTTTTTATAAATTTTTTTTGGTATAAAGAGATTAACAGAAAATTTATTTAAACTATTTACAACTTGAAATTTTTTTATTAATGATTCATTTTATCGATGACAATGACGACAAATTCCGGAAACTATATTTCAAGAGTTGATCCCTAAAATTCTGTTCCACTCTAGGTAGGTAGGTTGGGCAGTCGCATCACCAATAAACCAGTGATGCCACTTAGACCACCAGTTGGGTCCGTTGTGAGCCGCGGATGCGAGGCATGGCTACGCTTCCCCCTCCAGATTGAACCAACCTGAGCCCTTTACAAAGCGAAGAAGGTTGTTACCAACTGACTGGCATAGACCATCTATACTTGTTCAGAAGTGGGATCCTAGTAAACGTTCCCTATTTCTAGCAAAAGCTGGACATGTGCAGAAGAGATGCTGGACCGTTGCCAGTTCCTCCACAGAAGAGATGCTGGAGCGTTTCCAGTTCCTCCACAGAAGAGATGCTGGACCGTTTCCAGTTCCTCCACAGAAGAGATGCGGGATCGTTTCCAGTTCCTCCACAGAAGAGATGCGGGATCGTTTCCAGTTCCTCCACAGAAGAGATGCTGGAGCGTTGCCAGTTCCTCCATAGAAGAGATGCTGGACCGTTTCCAGTTACTCCTCGGTCCCGCAGCTGTGGCAGACATCATGTGTATAAACTCCCATTCTTCTTGCATGGTTTCCTATTAGACAATGTCCCATGAGGGCTCCTAATTTGTAGTCTATTGAGTCTAATGATATTCCTAGATAGACGCTGATTTAGCCTCGGCCATGTTTGCCTGGCGATTTCCACCTTTGATTGGTAGAATTAATTAGTGTCTCCCTTATGAGAAGTTTACAAGTCTAGAGGGAGAATCGCACCAATAGTGGGCGGAAACTAAAGATATTAGGGTGACTGAATCCTTCTTGCCAGAACGCTCTTGCAAGAGAACTACAGAGATACTTGGTCTCAGCCAAGAGATACTTGGCATATGCCTACTAACATTTGGCATACAAGTGCCATCTCTCGCAAGCTGATCAGCCTTGCAGTTCCCTGGTATATCCCTATGTCCTGGTACCCAGCACAAATGGATATGGAATTGTTTAGCCATCTCATTTAGAGATCGACGACAGTCTAAGACACTCCTGGATGTTATTTGGAATGCATTCAAAGGCCTTAGTGCAGCTTGGCTGTCTGATAAGATAAAGATATCCTTGACGGTTACTTCGTTTATCCTCAGCCAATTCAAGCCTTCGTGAATAGCGGTTATTTCCGCATGAAAAACACTGCAGTGATCCATTAGTTTGATGGATACACTGATTGAGGGCATTTCGCTATAAACTCCTAATCCTACACCGGTATTCTGTGTATATCTTGATGGGAGTATCTGGTGATGGATCCCCCTCAAGCCATTTCTCTCTGGAAGGAATCCTAATCCAAAAATTTCTCTCGAAACAGAGGGAAGAAGGAAGGTAATCAATATCACTGGGTATGTCCGTATAGGATTCTAATATAGTCGCATGTCCATACGGAACAGCTTTCCATTACGAGCTCGCCTGGAGCCGAATGGCTGTTCCAAACTATTTATTGAGGTTTTTCGTTGATTCTATATCGACATCCAAGCGACATAAAAAACATCCTCCGTATTGAATTGTCACATGTGCAAGCCCACAACAATCTCGTATGACCGCGAATATGTTGGCCACCACGGTGTAATCACGGTTCTGGCAGTTGATAAGCGTGATATCACACCCCAAAGAAGGAGGATCTGTTAACGGTATTTTCCCGGACTGGTATTGGTACGGAATGAGCCCATACGATCAATCAAAGACCTTACTCAATAAGTAGTTTGGTAGAGCATTTCTCAAGTTTAGAGAAAATACAATTTACCCCAGGGTGTCGAATACCATATAATTGGTGCTATAGCACGATGCAAGCACCCTCAAAATGCGCCTCTATCAACTGGTAAGGAGGAAGGAGAATAACAGTACAATCCGGAAGTGGAATTCACAGACCTCTCAAATAAATTGCCCTTGTGTGGGGTGCTCAGATTTCAAGCAAGCCTTAAAGTAGAGTACGTACCCTGCTAGTGGCCGCATCGAGACAGCATTTTTTATGGACCGATGTAGTAGTCTGTGAAACGAGTCAGCAAGGATCTGAAAAATAAATAAATAAAAATGTTTTACGAAAACTGTAGTTGGTTCGGATATCTAGAATATTACGAGAATATTAGGTGTAGTACATTTCTGTAAAAAGAGTGGAGTTGCGAATGGCATCACCACCCACACATTTGGCGATAATGGCAAAATTGGGGTACAAGGCCACTTTCTACTCAGATTACTATGTAAGCAATGGTAGAAATAAGTTGCCTAAGTTCGTCCCTGATAGGAGTAATGATACTTATATTTGTGGACGCTACGTTAACCATGTTACAACTGAAAAGTCCACACTACAATATAAAAAATGTTCTCTAGTGTGGATCCGCATACTCGTACCTGTCGAACTCCCCGAATAACATACAAGGTATGCTCGTATTGCCCTGGCCATAGTCTTCCAGTGTTTGTTTATTACACATTTTTAGCCTCATAACCACATGTTAGAGTCCGATGTTTTGGGAATTGATAATGTACATTCCTTATCCCTGGACAGACGTCTGAGGTTCATAAAAGAGTCAAAGAAGTTTGAAAAGGTGTAGTTTCCTTTCCAAAATCCTCTATATCCGGACCTTCTCTAAATATTTTTCCAGACTTAATACAATGGGCATCAATGCCTGAGTGCTTGAAGACCCCCTGCTTCGGCGGCTCTCCAGTCTGCCCCACTTCTATCTATCTATCTATCTATCTAGCCTCATAACATGAGTGTCACAAGCCAGCATTTCTGGACCCTAGGATATTTTGAATAGATTTCATAGATAGAATTTAAAATAGATTTCAAATTCCGGCCGATTAGACCATTCCTTTGAATCATATTGAAATCTGAAGAAATATTCATAACAGTCTGATCATCAGATAAGATTTTATATCATAATTAATTAAGGTACGAATAACAACAATACTCGTATTTTGATGGATTTTGATCCAAGTAAAACCGATTGAAGACTTCTACCGCAGACCAGGAAGGAATCAGATTATGAACATGTCAGTTCAAGAGAGTGTTTCTGCGTGACAAATGAGACTGTGGGCCATAGAGACCAATGAAATTTATA
Source organism: Clusia tigrina (assembly GCA_920105625.2). NCBI lineage: Eukaryota > Metazoa > Arthropoda > Insecta > Diptera > Clusiidae > Clusia > Clusia tigrina. The sequence continues at coordinate 14,780,461 of OV050032.1, read as the reverse complement.
CATATATAATCATGTACTCATACCTCTGTATGTATAGGCATTCATATAGCCAAGCACCAGTTATAGTAAATTCCTAATGGACGTCTCTCTTAACTGAAATGGGAATATCGAACACCGCTCGTTTAAGCGGTGGAGAAGTAGTTTAATATTCAACTCTGCTGATTGTAGGATTTCATGGCACCGACCCATAAAATGCACAGGTGCCACCAGTTCTTGAATGTCACGGAAACAACACACTATGAAGAGCAGTAAGCGGGTTATGACTGGATAAACAACTGGAGGTTGAGGCCAGAGATCACAGAGAAAAGCAAGTCTTTTTCGCTGCCAGTGTCCGTAGCGGACACACCACGATTTTGAGTGGATTCACCACGATTCTGAGTGGCTTCACCACGATTCTGGGTGGATTCACCACGATTATGAGTGGATTCACCACGATTTTGTGTGGACTCACCGCGATTTTGAGTGGATTCACCGCGATTTTGAGTGGATTCACTTTGATTTTGAGTGGATTCACCACAATTTTGAGTGGATTCACCACGATTCTGAGTGGATTCCCTACGATTTTGAGTGGATTCACTTCGATTTTGAGTGGATTCACCGCGATTTTGAGTAAATTCACCACGATTCTGGGTGGATTCACCACGATTATGAGTGGATTCAACACGATTTTGAGTGGATTCACCACGATTTTGAGTGGATTCCATACGATTTTGAGTGGATTCATCACGATTTTGAGTGGATTCATGTACAACGTCCGTTTGCTTTATTTCGCTGGTTTGCCGTTTGACGTCCAAGTTTCTTGACTCTGTATTCTCTGGTTGAGGCTTCCTGAAACGATTTCTGTATAAGACGGGAGAGAAAGCATTCTAGGCTAGTGTGCAATTGCTTGTTGGAGGGGGTGTCGCATTTGTAGCCTGGTGGTCTCCTTCTCCGGCCACTCTTTTCACCTGTTGTGGTGATCAGAGAACACAGAGAAGAGAAATTTAAACGTCAAACGGCAAACCAGCGAAATAAAGCAAACGGACGTTGTACATGAATCCTCTCAAAATCGTGATGAATCCACTCAAAATCGTGGTAAATCCACTCAAAATCGTGGTGAATCCACTCAGAATCGTGGTGAATCCACTTAGAATCGGGGTGAATCCACACGGAATCGCGGTGAATCCACTCAGAATCGTGGTGAATCCACTCAGAATCGCGGTGTGTCCGCTTCGGATGCTGGCATCGAAATAGAGTTTCCTCTCTCTGTGTTCTCTGGTGGTGATTGCGCTCATTCGTTTTACTTTCAGCAACAAGCCAGGAAGGTGTCTCGATATCTTGTGACTTGTCTGTGTTTGTGTAAACTCGGTTGTAATTTCTCGCAAAATGGCAAGTAAGATAAGTGCCTCGGTCGTAGCCCACACCACCTTTATTGGCACCTTGTTTTGTAGCCTCTCTTGATTCGTGCACAGTCCAAAGTCCTTTGTTGAGTGAAATGGCTAAAACGCGTTGGTGACACATTGGAATTTTTTACTCAACCTCAACTTTCCTGGAGACCCTTCCCTATACCCGACACGAGCTACCTGTTGCATAATAAATCGCTAAATCAGCTAAATTGGTAATGAAAATAAAATAATAAAAAGCAAGTAATGAAAACAAATAAATTAGTCACATTTTTATGGTTAATTTCAGTTTCGGTTTCAATGAAAACTTAAACAAAAACATGTTTGGAATCCGAGCAATTCCCATAAACAACAAAATACGGAGCAATAAAAGGCCAACACAATCACGGACACCAACAACTGTGCGGGCCACTCGAGGGCCGAGCATAAATTACAACGAAACTGGACGACGGTGGCGTTTGCAAATGTTTTCAAGAAAACTCAGAAAATTTTATTTATTGATTGAGTTTTTCTGTTTAATTCGCACGCATTGTTTTGGGCATGGAGTGGGTTGTTGAGAAGCGACAACCACAACAACAATTTCTACACATTAAACGCTTATCAAACGAAATTAATCAGCACTAAAACATTACGAGTGTCGTGGAAAAAAAACTGCTGGAGATAATTTGTGCAGCACACACTCGTATAACAACAGCGACAGCAGCAACAACCACAGCAACAACCGCCATAAACACAATAACAACAAACGAATTACACTTGTATTTTCATTAAACTAACAGAAAATACAGTACGAGTAAAGCATATATAAGTGTGGAAACAATGTCAGCTCCTCAAGTGGATGTCAGCAACCCCAGCCGAAGCCGTAGCAACAACCCCAACCCGAACAGCAATACGCACAAATCAATTTACATTCCACCCACCCACCAACAGCACCATCATCAACACCATCAGCAGCAACAGCAACACCCCCAGTCTCGGCAACCGCACCATCACCACTCGGTAACCAACTAACGAGGCGAGATAAAGTCAGTCGCCTGACAGAGCGGCTGAAGCTCAAATTCACCGCCGCATAGATACGCGTATCAAAACGTACCCGAATGCGAGAACATGGTCAAATCGGTTGGCAACCTGCTGATCGCCCTGTGTACAACACTTGATATTAATTATTTAACGCATAAATCATGTTTATTAATGTAAGAGCGAAAATAGCTTTTGGAGAATGTGACAACCCCGAACAACAACCCGAACTGGGCCACAATAACAGGCGGCTGCGGCGGCGCCACAACTCTCGCTGATGGAGTATTTTTAGAGTTGTTTTTCTTTATGGCGCTCGTTTAGAGTGCAATTCGCCAACCACGCTACACACGTACATATGTATATCTCAAGAACCTACAAATATATTGGTACAATAGTACGACCGGCAATTATTTGCATGGAAGTTATTTATGGGCCGCAGATAAGCCGAGAGTTCGTTGTATCTGCCGAGTTATAGAGCAATGTTCAATTCGAAGGACGTCTGCGATAGTTGGGCACGATTGCAATTGAAGTTAGCAACGCACATCAAAGGTGGATCTGTGCCATTACCTGTGAAATCGCCAGGCAAACAAGGCCGAGGCTAAATCTGCGTCTATCTAGGAATATCATTAGACTGAATAGACAACAAATTAGGACTTTAATAGGAGCCCTCACGCGACACTGTCTAACAGGAAATCATGCAAGAAGAATGGGAGTTTATACGCATGATTTCTGTCGCAGCTGCAGAAACGAGGAGGAACTGGCAACGATCCAGCATCTCTTCTGTGGAGGAACTGGCAACGATCCAGCATCTCTTCTGTGGAGGAACTGGAAACGGTCCAGCATCTCTTCTGAGGAGGAACTGGAAACGGTCCAGCATCTCTTCTGTGGAGGAACTGGAAACGGTCCAGCATCTCTTCTGTGGAGGAACTGGAAACGATCCCGCATCTCTTCTGTACATGTTCAGCTTTTGCCTGAAATAGGGAACGTTTACTAGGATCCCACTTCTTAACAAGTATAGATGGTCTATGCCAGTCAGTTGGTAACAACCTTCTTCGCTTTGTAAAGGGCTCAGGTTGGTTCAATCTGGAGGGAGAAGCGTAGCCATGCCTCGCATCCGCGGCTCACAACGGACCCAACTGGTGGTCTAAGTAGCCTCACTGGTTTATTGGTGATGCGGCTGCCCAACCTACCTACCTACCTAACAACGCACCGAACCCTACCGCCTCAAAATATGGCATTGAACGAAAAGCTGATGGTGCTGCAGTTTCATCGAAGAGGTCGCCAGTCAATCGAACCACATTATCAGTAATTTTTACCACATTATCGCTTTTTCCCTGAATCCAATTCGGCCATCATTCAACAAGTGCTGAGTGTTAGCTCAGATGGGAGCCCGATCGCTTAAGCCACAACTGGTGACCTACGACTTAAAAGGTCTCATCTACGCTGCTTCCAGCACTTATAGTGAGAACATACCTTACCTTGCGAACGACCGAATCAAAAAATTAGTAATCTTTGGTAGCACGAATTAATCGAGAACTCCAAAGGATGACTCACTTCTGTTTACGACCGGGAAGGGAACTGACCTGACGTCGGTGTAGGAGTCTACCAAAGCTTAGATTATCAGCGGAAGATTGCTGTGGAAATTACTCGCTGTCTTATGCTTTTGTCCACAATAGAGTTATACGCAGCTAACAGTGACTTGTTCACGGAACACTGTTGTCCAGATGGAATTGATTCAGTGAGACATCTTATAAATATGTTTGGGTTTTAGTGGCAACGTGCCAGTTTCATAGTCTTGCATTCAAGATCACGAATCCCGCCCATTATGTATATACTCGTATATGGTCCTATGGCTCCGCGGGGGAGCTAAGGACCGCCCAGGTAATTGCCTCGACGTATTTCTAAATGTTTTCCTCTGGAGTTGATGGTCTCAGTTCCTAATCGGTCGAAGACCTTAGCTTCTAGTACTTATTCTTCCAAACCCTTGCAGACATTATACATTACGGTCAAAGGTGTCATATATGAATACATAAATCTTGCAGTACATATGTAGTAGAATCCGGTCATTGATGTATATATTCTTTGAAGATCTGGATGCACAATCAATAACAGGAACATTTCTTTATAGAACCATGGACGTCCAATTAGCAAATGATAATTAATGTTTAATTGCTCTGCTCCTATTGTCCTGTTGTCTACAGGTAGAAGTGACAATCCATTATGAGGTAGTATACAACGTTTACGATAAGTTGAGGGTTATGATTCTATGTGATCTAAGTTAGGACTGACTTGCACACCCTTTATATTCTTTAGACGAATGTCGGGTTTGTAGAGAACGCTTCGGAAGGTATTAAAATGGGGTCAATTGGCCTCGGGCAGTACTAGCACTCTATTTCTTTTCAGATAAGCCAAGTACAAGTACACAATTATAAGAAGGCGCATCCATTGCTCCAGACGGCACGCTATCATTCGTTACGACCAACAGTGATTAGACGACATGGTAATACTCGTACCACTGTTGTCACACACTTCCAGTAGGGCTTTTTGAAGTTTCTGAGCCTCCTGAAAGTATGTTGCAGTCCTAGCATAACTATTCCATATAAATTTCATATCATTTGGTAAGGAAAGTGAAGCATATTTTCAGGCGCTCATCGGCGCTATCCGTGTAAAACCGCCAGGGTACAAATTCTATTTATCAAAGAGCGCAACCATAACACTTTAAACATTTGCAGTCGGCTTAATTTCTAACTATCTATAAGAGCGAAACTATGCGCCTTGTTTAAATGCTTATCATGCTTTTAGGGTGCTTCAATTATCAGCATTTAAAGCACTTTTATTGATTGTCTTAAATATACAACTCATCCAGTACAAGTACAGAAGTGTTTGGCTTTATGCCCTTTGGGCTTGTTACTCAATCAATTCTGTACGAAAGGCAACAATAATGTCTGTTCAGCAGATCACTCAACTCCAGTTGTGTCTTAGCTTTACTTTCCACCGACTTTTAAGGGGAATGCACCACTCCAAGGAAGCAATTTCACCACCAGAGAACACAGAGAATGGAAACTTAAACGCCAAACGGCAAAGCAGACGGACGTTGTACACGAATCCACTCAAAATCGTGGTCAATCCACTCAGAATCGTGGTGAATCCACTCAAAATCGTGGTCAATCCACTCAGAATCGTGGTGAATCCACTCAGAATCATGGTGAATCCACTCAGAATCGTGGTGAATCCACTCAGAATCGTGATGAATCCACTCATAATCGTGGTGAATCCACTCAGAATCGTGGTGAATCCACTCAGAATCGTGATGAATCCACTCATAATCGTGGTGAATCCACTCAATCGTGGTGAATCCACTCAGAATCGTGGTGAATCCACTCAGAATCGTGATGAATCCACTCATAATCGTGGTGAATCCACTCAGAATCGTGGTGTGTCCGCTACGGACGCTGGCCGCGAAAAAGACTTTCCTTTCTCTGTGTTCTCTGGTCACCACTCTTCGCAACGCTCTAGTAAGTGTTGAATTTGTCAGGTGAGGAAATTCTCCTCGGTTAGACCGACTCACCAAATATTCAACCCTTATAGAAATATAATCAAATCCATTTAGTCTAAAGACGAAATGGTTTCCTTTCTCGAATGTGGCATTCTTCAGGACACTTGTCCAATTTTTTTTATAATTGGGTCTGATTTCTACGTTCTTGGTTTCTGGTTCCTGCTCCTGATTGAATAATTCACATTTTACGATGTTTTGTTCTCAGTCTTCTTTGGCAAGAGTACGGCTTGGATATTTGGTAGGACACCACCTTGAGCAATGGTAACGTCCGACAACAGTTTATTCAACTCTTCGTCGTTGCGGATGGCCAGTTGCAAATGACGGGGAGTGATTCTTGTCTTGAGATTTTACAGGGCTCTTCCCCTGTGTGTCATCTTGAACAAATACTCGTATATATATTTTTTTTTTGCGTCATCGGATTGGCCTCGCTATTTAAGAACAGTTGCTGACATTGCTTCGATTGTTGTTGCTGTTCGTAAGCTCTTTGAATATTTTTGCTGCTCTGCTCTGGTAAAGATCAAATCCTGATTTTGCAAACAGAAACGAAATGTCAAACACAATAATAAGGACCTTCAAACTAGGCTGTATATTTAATGAGGCGGTAATCGGCATCGGTCTACAAAACTTTTCGTCTGCCACACTATAATGGCGGACCTAAAAGTATACGGTAATTCTAACTTTCGAACCAAATCCTCGAAGAGCACGACATCTCTTAAACCAAACTGTACAGAATAATGGTGCGAGTATTATAAACATTTGCCGTGTCGTCTCATCACTTTTGGTCGTATCGATTGGTAGCGTGCCGTCTGAAGCAATGGATGCGCCGTCTTATATTTGTATATATTTGTACTTGTACTTGGCTTATCATCTGCTTGTGCTATTAGGAGGAGTGTAGGGCTTAGCAAAGTTGTTCTAAAGTCGGTTATCATCAGTTGTGCAGATCTATTGCTGATAATACTTATAGATATAGGAGACAATGACACAAGTGGAAGCATTGGAGACGCAAAGCGAAACTTACAACGAGTATCTATTTGATCATGTATGAAGATGACTGAGTTATGTACGGGTACTATTTCTAATGTATATGTATATCTGTTGGACATACTTCATTCCGGGAGTTGGGATAATGTTCATACCCAACCGTCCGTCACATTGGAGGTACGGAACTTATTAAATTATGGCCTTAAAAACCACGGAGCTGTGTAAATGAGAAACTAGAAAACCCTAGCGAAAGATTATGGAGCCAAAGAGTGTATGATCCTGCGCCAGAGATTATGTTGATGATCTCGCAATAATGATTCCTATTCCACAATTTAGGGCTATTGGATTTGTCGAGTTATTCGTACATTGGGGTCGTCAGAGAACTCGACATATTTTATTGTATATTCTTCGAGAGATTGACAACAGTATTCATATCCGACTAATTTAATAATATACGATAATAATTCCGCACTAGAGTGCGAACTATTAATTGACTTCATGTACCATAATCTAGAATGATGGAAAATCTCGTATTTTCAGCCTTGAGAAGCCTCGAGTGTGTTGCAGGACCTGGGCGAGCTAAAGGATGCGGATGATGCCTTGCATGTATTGTTCCCTCAATATGACTAGTTCTTCTTTAGTGGGAGCAATGCCGAGGTAGGGAGGTAGGTTGAGCGATCAAAAAAAAGACACCCTTATGCCTTAATTGACTCTTTGAGACACACGTCCCATTCCCTTTCAAAAGTCCAGCCTTTTGGAGCTTTTCATGAAACAGTCGATGGAGCTTACTTTTATGGTTTCAATGTCTCCCAGGGAGTTCAGAAAGTTGTTCCCCAGGGAGTCGAGAAAGTTGTCCCTCAGGAAAGTGTTACTTCACTTGGACAGCGCTGGACACGTACAGGAGTAATGCCTAGATAGCGATTAATATTTGTCAACATTTGTCACTTACCATGGTGCGTTCACCCTTTTGCTTAGTATGCGAGACTGAGCGGTTGGAATATTGCTATATATTAGAAGAACTCGCAGACGACCATAACTGAGCGCCATCTGACCAAATCGGTTTAATTGCGGCTCTTCTCTCTTGCAAGCGCACCAATCACTCCGGAAGTGAGACCTCTTTTAGAATACGAAGATGAGTTAGAGGCAGGAGCTGTGAGTACGGCGGCCGAGACTAGTGCTGCGCTAAGTTCGTCAACAAGGAAGTCAATATCATTTGGAGTTTGTAACAGTGGATCAGTCTTGAAATGGCATCTAATGTCCTGACTGCGTTTGCGGTTTGTTATTTTCATTGATTGTGTGTTTGTGTTTCAGCAAATTAATTATAACCGACTATATATCGAACTGATGATATATCGAAGCATTCATCCGCTGAGATCAAGTGTCGGTCAATTCTAGTGACACCAAAATCGATTAGGTCCCGAATTTTGTTAGAATCACTTGGCCAGTAGGTGGGTTTACCAGTATATATAATATCCAGTTTATTTGCCGTATTAAATACTCCAGAGTACAGCTCCATTTCCCTTTGGGGAATCATTCAAGAGCCGCAAAGCGGGGGAATCATTCAAAGCATTAAAGTCTCCTGCTGCTATTTACATTTTGAGCTGAGAGAGTTGAAGAAGTGAAGAAATTAGTCTTCAGTGACGTCGTACCTTCGAGGGCAATACACTGCGCTTATTATAATTTCTTCACCCCAAAAGTATTATGGGGACTCTCTACCATCGATTGGAACCATCCACCACTGGTTTGCTGAATTGCCGTACGGTCGTACCAGCACAAGTGACGCTGAAAGTTCTGGTCGTCCAATTGAGGTCACCTCACGATAGAATCCACGGCGAGTGAAGGTGCGCGACCTTGAATAGACTACAGGCTCATCACATGGATCAGAGGTTTCAATATTGCATAAATATTTTGATATGAAAAAGCTATCTGGAAGATGGGTGCCGCGTTTGCTCACAATTGACAACCAATGCTATCATTAGACAACTTCAAAGGAGCGTTCGGTGATGTTCAATCTCAATCCGAATGAGATTTTGTGGCGCTTCGTAACCGTGGACAAACCATGGATTCAGCAAAACACACCAGAGACCAAGGAACAGTCGAGACAGTGGACTTTTCCCGATGAATTGAAGCCGTCGAAGGCCAAGGTGGGTCATGGCGACAGGGATGCACGCTGTGTCATTCTCATTGATTACTTGGAAAAGCTTAAAGCGACAAGCGGAGCAGATCTGTTGGATCGATTCGACGCCGATTTGAAGCAAAAACGACCGCATTTGGCGAGGAAACAAGTTCTCTTCCACCAGGACAACGTACTGGCCCGCAAGTCCACAGTCGCAATGGCAAGATTTCATGAATTAGGTTACGAATTGCTCCCTCATCCAGCATATTCTCCAGAATTAGCGCCCCTGCGATTATTTCCTGTTTCCAAATATGAAGAAATGGCTCGGCGGTAAGAGATTTGGGTGGAATGAAGAGGTCGTGAATGAAACAAACGCCTATTTTGAGGGCCTCGAGAAATCGTATTATTTGAAGGGCAGTAAAAGCTTGGAGAAACGTTGGATAAGTGTATCAAGCTAAAAAGGGACTATGTATAAAAATATGTAAAATTGCCGAATAAAGTGTTCTTTATTTGAATTTTCTGTGACGTACTGAACCACCCTCCTTATTTCAGTTTTCTGGGACGTATTGACCCTCTCTCCTTATTTCACTTTTCTGGGACGTATTGACCCTCTCTCCTTATTTCACTTTTCTGGGACGTATTGATCTAATCTCCTTATTTCAGTTTTCGGGGACGTATTGAACCAATCTCCTTATTTCAGTTTTCTGGGACGTATTGACCCTCTCTCCTTATTTCACTTTTCTGGGACGTATTGATCTAATCTCCTTATTTCAGTTTTCGGGGACGTATTGAACCAATCTCCTTATTTCAGTTTTCTGGGACGTATTGACCCTCTCTCCTTATTTCACTTTTCTGGGACGTATTGATCTAATCTCCTTATTTCAGTTTTCGGGGACGTATTGAACCAATCTCCTTATTTCAGTTTTCTGGGACGTATTGACCCTCTCTCCTTATTTCACTTTTCTGGGACGTATTGACCCTCTCTCCTTATTTCAGTTTTCTGGGACGTATTGATCCAATCTCCTTATTTCAGTTTTCGGGGACGTATTGAACCAATCTCCTTATTTCAGTTTTCTGGGACGTATTGACCCTCTCTCCTTATTTCACTTTTCTGGGACGTATTGAACCACCCTCGCACCTGAGTATCGCGCTGTCTAATAAATCAACGAAGTTGGTCAATTCAATTTTCTTTTAGATTTTTAGACTGTTGCCAGGACCTTCAACAAATAATCTGTCAATATTGTTGTTTTTCTATGAAAAAATTCTTGTTGTGTACATTTGACTGGTTCAGTCGGGCAAGCGGAGCATTCCCAACTCGTTAAACATTGCAAGCTATGTTGTTGTTGCCAAGTTATGTTGTTGTAATGCCACACAAATTTCAAACTGAGCGATAGTTAACGAGCTGAGGCTGGCAAATCAAAAATTCTCTATCATTCTTGCTGGCAAATTGAGTCGAGTTCAAGACGAGAGAGAAGAGAGAGAGATCGCCACATATACATACTCGTACATGGCTGAGACAAACTATTTGGCAACTATTTGAGATTGCGCCTCGAGTGTCTCAGTTGAGTGCCTGATATGTTTGGCTCAAGTACACACGCCAAGCAAAGAGTGACCCGCCTTTGGAGGTGGTGGCCTTCCGTGAGTGCAAAACCTTTAATACAGCAATTATCGAAATCCATCCAACTATCCAGCAAAGCAATCAGTAAACAAAACAATTATAAATCATATTGAGTTATTGATTGCTGCCAACACACACACACATACACTCTCTCTCACACAGTAATACAACGCCACGATAAGGTGGCAGGAGGGAGGACCACTCTTGTGTGAAACTTTCATGCGAATAAGCTGCAAGCCCGCTCGTTGGGGCAGCGTAGTGCGGGGAAGAGTGCGAATCCATGAATTTAAATAAAAGAAATTTGTTTTGTTGGTGAATTTATGGCCGCAGCATATGCGTTTCCATTTATTTCGGTCGTTTGGGAGGCTTTCGGAACAGTTTTAAATTTAACGAGGGGTGTGGCGATGGGCAGCAGCCACGGTAATCAGCGAGGAATGCTTTTATTTTCACTGTAATTGCCACGTCTTATGGCCCCGCCATAAAAATGACCACTTACCACTTATCCAGAAGTATTCACGCGGGCTTCTGTGCTTAATTTACAATCCCGTGTGGTGCCATTAAGTTTACAACTCAATCGATTGGATTGCGAACGCTAATTGGCCAACAATTACGAGTATCGACTCCTTTGCTCACAAAGAGTGCATCAGCAATTCGGGTGCAGCTGATGCTCCATTTTGCGTAAGTCAGGGGAAACCTGATGGCAGCCACCAACACCGTCGCCATTGCCATCGGCACCACACCACCACCTTGCCAAAGCGACAGTTTAGCAGTTTAATTGCTTTATTGGGCGATTGTTAATTCATTATTATTGAGTTTTGAGTGGTCTGCCTTACAAATAATGAGCCCATTCATGTGACTCCAGTTCGCTTCGTGATCAGTTGCGTGCCTTCCCGCTGTAGTTGCTTTGTTGGCGGTGTTGTTGTTGCTCTTGCCCAGTTTATTCACAGTCTTCACACTGAAGCGAGCAGCTTATCGGGTGCTCACTGCTTCACTATTGGTCATGGCTCTGTTCGGCGTTACGCTTATCGCTGACTAAAGCTTGGGTATGTTGGACAGGGAGCAAAAGTTTCTTCCGAACCATAGTAAAAAAAATCAAATAAAATAATAATAAAAATTGTTCACTCGTTATTATCACTGAGAAATGCGTTTTTACATTCTTACAATACGCGACCGATTACTATTCCACTTACTTTGATTGTGGCAGTCGTACCAAGGCAGTCCCTTTTGGAGAGTCAGACGACAGACCAAGGTTTACAAGTTTTCCCCCACATAACAAATATTATTAAGTTCTTTGGGGTCTCTCACTGTCTCCGCCTGAAAACCATTTCATAGTTTCTCCCTAACCTTAATCCTAGAGACCAACGCAGAGTATCAGAGTAAAGAAACTTAAACGTCCAATGGCAAAGCAGCGAAATAAAGCAGACGGACGTTGTACATGAATCCACTGAAAATCTTGTTGAATCCTCCCAGAATCGTGTTGAATCCTCCCAGAATCGTGGTGAATCCACTCAGAATCGTGGTGAATGCACTCAGAATCGTGGTCAATCCACTCAGAATCGTGGTGAATCCACTCAAAATCGTGGTGAATCCACTCAATATCGTGGTGTGCCCACTCAGAATCGTGGTGAATCCACTCAAACACGTGGTGAATCCACTCAAAATCGTGGTGAATCCACTCAAAATCGTGGTGAATCCATTCAAAATCGTGGTGTTTCCACTCAGAATCGTGGTGAATCCATTCAAAATCGTGGTGTTTCCACTCAGAATCGTGGTGAATCCATTCAAAATCGTGGTGAATCCATTCAAAATCGTGGTGTTTCCACTCAGAATCGTGGTGAATCCACTCAAAGTCGTGGTGAATCCCCTCAAAATCATGGTGTGTCCACTACGGACGCTGGCAGCAAAAAAGAGTTTATTTTCTCTGTGTTCTCTGACCAAGGTTTCTAATTCATTGCGCTCAGTGGTCACGAGACAGACGGGGACAAACGTCAGTAACAAAAACAAGCGTAGGAAGAGAGTGAACAGAGAGATACGAGGGTAGGTTGAGAAGTGAGAATCGTTTACTAGTGCGCTGTGCGAAACTGCCAATTGTGTGCTGAGCAGCTGGAGACAAATATGCCAAGACGTGGCAATCCTTTCGTAGTTAGGTAGGTAGGTAAGGCGGCCAACATTGACCCTTTGTGATACCGCATGAGACAACAGGTCCCATCCCTTTCAAAGGTCCAGCCATTTGGAGCTTTTAATGAAGCAGTTGATGGAGCTAATCTTTTTTTTTTAGATATCTCCCAAGGAGTCCAGAAAGTAGTCGGCTAGGAAATTGCGCCTCCATCTGGACAACGCTGGACACGTGCACAACAGGTGAGCAATGGACTCTTCCTCCTCCTCGTCCATGCAACTCCTGCAGAAGTCGTTAGAGGCGATCCCCAGCCTACACCCGTGTGTGCCTAGAGTCCAGTGTCCCGTTAGGACGCTAATCACGGAACCTATGCTTTGTCTATTTAGAGCCACTAGGTCCTTGAAGCGCTTGACATTTATCTCTGGCCAGGTTTGTCTAGCTATTTTACAAGTTCAGACCAGCGCCTGCCCGCTGTGCCTAAGGATATTGTATTTTTTTTTAGCTTACATGTGGCATTAGGAATACCGAATTGCGACCTATCTGGTTCAATCGGTATGGTAGTACCCTCACGGGCAAGTTCATCCGCCTTGCAGTTCCCTGGAATATCTCTGTGACCGGGAACCCAGCACAGATGCAGACGGGTCTGCTTAGCTATCTCGTCTAAAGATTTGCGGCAGCTCTTGACGGCTTTTGAAGTGATAATAAGCGAATCCAGGGAGCGCAAAGCAGCTTGGCTGTCGGACAGAATGCAAATATCAAGTCCAGATATCTTCTTCTTCCTTAGCCAAGACAGTGCTGCCTCTATAGCCGCGACCTCTGCCTGAAAAACACTGCAGTGGTCGGGCATCCTAAAGGACATGTTAATGTCCAAATCTTCTGAGAATACACCACCTCCCACCCTACTCTGTAGTTTGGATCCATCTGTGTAGATGTGAACCCCTTATACATGAGGCGGATGCCATCCTTCCATTCGTCCCTGGAGGGAATGAACATCTTGCACATACCATTGAAGGCATACATTGGTGTGATGTAATCGAAAGAGTCAGGAATACCCTCAAAATGTCTTAAAATGGCCGCATGACCTGCATTCCTGGCAACCCATTGATGCGAGGCTTTTAGCCTAATAGCTGAGTTAGCAGCCATTTTTTCGCCAAAAAGCCTAACAGGCAGCAGATTGAGCATAATGTCCCATGCTGCTGTTGGAGTCGTTCTAATGGCACTACTTATGAATACCTCTGCCGTTCTTTGTACCTTTGTTATCAGCCAATTGTATGTGGACTTATTCAGGGCTGTCCACCAAGCAAGCACCCCATAGAAAATGACTGGTCGTACCACAGCTGTGTATATCCAATAGGCTACCTTAGGCTGTAACCCCCATTTTTTGCCTATAACTATTTTGCAAGAGTACAGAGCTACCTGAGTCTTCCTACTGCGTTCGCTTATATTAGCCTTCCAGTTCAGCTTCCTCTCTAGGATCACACCCAGATATTTAGCCTCCTCGACAAGGTTAATATCTACACCCATTAGTTTTGGAGCAATAAATTGGGGAATTTTATACTTCCTAGTGAAGAGCACCAGCTTAGTCTTGGTCGGATTAACCCCCAACCCACTCCAAACCAATCCTTTCGTAAGATCAACACAATTATGCCAACGAAGTTTTACAGCCAGGAAACCTTTTTTTGTGGAACGACTTGTCCACCCCTTCAAAACACCCATTTACAACGTCGATTTCCGCACTATCGTTAGAAAATCTGTCCCCACCGAAGCATTTTGAAATAAATGACAATGGCATAGGTCCAAGATTTTCCGAATTTTCGACTAGTAAGTGGATGTGTTAATAACTGGAACTTAAATTCTCATGTTTCAGTTATATGTGAGCTCAGGTCGTCACTTCATTAAGTTCAATGTTCTTCACAGCGTGTATATATCTCGTCCATCAGTAATTAATGAAGTCAGCAATTTATAGAATAACTCCATTCAAAAAATATTCCACTTAGTATCCATCTATCTACAATCCCATGTTAGTTCCGCACTGTTTTGCTGGAGATTAAGGGCTGAAAAGCGCGGCGACAGCGATATGAGCGCTGCAAACGTGCTGGCGGTAGTTACTTGAAGCCCTTTATTCACGCACTAGTTTATGACTGAATAAAGGTATCTTTATAGAGGCGCTCCACCAGAGCTGGAAACAATGCAGGCTCTAAGCTAGGTAGTTCAAAAATTGTAGTGACTCTATGGTAGTACTAGAAGGTTACATGTTCCTTGAAAGTGCCTATTGGGACGTTAGAATGAACTTCACTATAGATTCTATAGAATGACATGTCTCATTCTCAGTTACGAAGATTTGTTTTGTTCTTTAGTATAGAAAAAAACAAATCTTCGTAACTGAGAATATTATTCTATGTGCAAAAACTCCCTCCCTTGGTTAAAAATCGCAAGTAAAAAGAAGAGCCATGCTTATCCTTAGTTGAGTGCGGAATCGCTCCAGCCAAGCTGCTTCATGTTTGATGACCACTTCAAACTGGGTCTTGATCTGCACACGATATCACAACAAATCAATCCAATAAAAGCTCATTTAGCTCCAACCAAGGAATTAGGTTACTTTCCTCTTTGGGAGAGCCCCGCCTTCCTCTTGTCGAACGTTCTACAGTTCAGCCCCCATGGGCTCCTAGCCAGTTGACTTGGAGCGATACTAATCCAGACATTTCCAGAGCAATTATAATGCTAATTTTTTAGCGGTATAAAAACCACTCAATGAGATCCTTAATTTTGGACCAATTAGAAAACTCTTGCTCTGTGCTTTTCCAGGACATACTCTATTTAAACTTAATTTCCGTGCTATCCTGCCACCAACAGCGATCCTTCTAAATGAGTGAAATGCATATAGTATACAATCATGATTTTGTCCGACTCGCATTGATACACGTAGGTTAGGTTAGGTTGTGAAGGCGTGTGCGGATACAAAGTATACGCACTTCCACTCGGAGACATCTATGTCCATTGTGACCGCCAGGAGGAGGTATACTCGTCCTTACCCTCGATTTCCGTAAACATTGGAAGTACCATCCCTATTAAACCATTTGGTTTTCCAGATGAAAGTGAGAATATCCGATAAATCCACCTTCGTTATCTCTGACAAGCTTGTGAAGAAGTGCGACTCCAAACATTGAAGTCGTTTCAACTGTAGTCTTGGACTCGATCTCTTCTCCATCATGGCAACTCCTGCATAGCCCACTCGACGGCATACGCCAATGTTGAAGCATTGGTGCGATATCACAATGCCCGGTAATGACCCCCGTAAGCACCCTTACTGCAGGTTTGTTGAGCCCTAAGAGAACCTTCGTTCTCTTCATGTCTAACCTAGGCCATAAGGCCCTTGAAACTTCACAGTCGTCACGATTAGTCCATAAGTTATTTGTCATTGGGATAGTATATTCATCTATGTTCTTAAACAGTTCACATATCAGGATTTGTATTGAGGTATCTGCTTCGTTAATGTCCATTTCAGAGCCAATTCTGACCATCTCGTCCGCTAATACATTCCCTTCTGTATTGCTATGTCCGCGAACCCAGCAAAGTAAGACCTTGTGGGATCCAATGTCATACATGTAGATATTGATGAAGGACAAGCAGAAGATAGCATGGAAACGGAAAGTATGCTGAGTGTGAAAAGCAGGTTGGTAAAGTATTCCGTCGTCCATTGTTGTCCGCGCTTACCAACAGCATACGCGCAAATGCTGCTTCAAGAAACCGGCACCGCCTGTGCACATCCTTTTGGCATGCGTTTCTCACGAAGTCAACAACGGTCTCTCTCCATTTCATTTGTCAGACGTTGACTCCACCTGAACAAGGCCACTGCCTGGCATCGATTGGTCGAGCTAGGCAACAATTTCACATTGGTTGCTTCAAGCGGTTGGTCCCTTGAGCCACGCTAAAATGAAGACTCCAGTGCAGAACATTTCAGAAACGGTTTTCAAACATTTATATAGGCAAATTAAGTCTTCTGTTTGGTTGTATGTATTTTTTATTGTTAGTATATAGACATCGATTAATATGCATTTGTATATAAGTAATTTTGTATATATGTATATATAACTTTACTCTTAGACTAAATATATATAAACTGTGCACGAGCATAGATTAGACGCAGAAGAGTCTTGAATATTATGACAAAGAATTGATAATAAGATTGAAAATTGATGTGAATCTCACACGTAGTCCAACCAAGTTCATTGTTTGGGCCCCTTTCAATACGTTAAAGTCGAGCCTAGTTCTAGAGCACTCCTTGGAGCCTTGATGCCCAGGTGAAGGCCCAATGAGTCGTTTAAGCTCATTCCAATATAATTGAAACAAACACACTCTGAATATGTCGGCAGTTATAGTGAATGTTCACCATTTCCCTGGACGCCGCTGTGATAATGAAGCTTTGAAGACACTATTCCCAAAGGATTTTTGGTTGTGGTAGTGGAAATTTACTCTGGTAGTGCGCAGTTTATTTATAAATAGTCTAAGTTATAGTTTGGAAAATGCTTTTAATTCTTAAAAATTGTATATTTTTGGAATATTATTTAAAACTGCATGTGAATAAAATTTAAATTAAAAATATATCATCGTACTTTATATTTCAATCATAATACACAGAATTATAAACATGAGAATAATCAAAAAACGTTCGAATGTATTGCGAATCAAGTAAGAAATATGTTATCTTTTTCACTTTATTTTAGTATGGACCATTTAAGCTGTTCGCGTGCCGACTGTAAAACCTGCAAAAATATGGAATAGCGTTGAGGCAATTAAAGAAAGCATTTTTATTGAAGTTTTGTTGTTATTGGTGCTAATAAAGATGTTATGAACTAAATTCATACCATTTATTAAATAAAATGTTTACAAGACTATTTTGTATAAATTTTTAAGTGAACGAAACAAAAAACAAAAACAAAAAACCAGAGAGATCGAAAAGTGGCATTGTGAAAAACGCAATTTGCTGCTGAGAAAGTAGTGCCGTGTTGCGGACCTTCGGCCGGAAGTAACAGCGAAGCCCACTCTGGCGAATCGATAGTTAGAGAAGCTTAAATTAAGTTTATCCAAAAATGTATTGTAACTGGGAATTGTGGTAGCGAGTGTGAGCGCTGACAAGAAGCTGAGTAGTGCTGCCAAAGGCAACAGACAGGACGATCCAGCTGCAAAGCTTTAAAGCCGAGAAGAGAGTTGTCAGAGGGAGTGTCAAACGCTTGCACACAAACTGTGTAGAGTGCGATTTACTGCTGGAGACGTGCCAGGTACGTTATATTTGGTAACCCCAACAAAGTGTGTGTTAAGGCCGAGTTAGCGCAACTGTATCATAAGACAGGGTCAGATCAAGTGGAAATCTGCTTTAGAGGGCACACTCGTGGGAGTAGTGGTGCTACTCAAAGCTCCAATAGCACAATGCGTGTCATGGTTTAGCATTTCTTTACGAATCTTATACAATACAGATGAGTAGTTAGCAAAAAAGCCACAAAGGACTTCTACACTACTCTGGGTTATGACAAAGCAAACTTAAAGACGCACTTAAATTTCATCCGACTTTTGCAACGTTTATATAAAATATTGCCAGGCGTCGATGGGGCGTCATCTGAGGAAACAACCAATTAATGAAGTAAATAGTTAATTGCAACGAACGCCAACATTCCGATCGACTCTGATAAGGAACAGAACTAATTAAATTATTAACTCGATTTAACTTAAATTTAACATTAAATCTAACAGAAAGTGAAATAAACTAAGCAATATATAAAATAAGTACTTTTAAATTATAATAAATATTTAATCCAATACTAGGAAATCATCTTTATAAATGTTCAGTTCTACAACCAGCAACGTATTAATTTACAAACAGTGTTTCATATCTAGAAATGTGTACGTTTTATATAAATGGTTCCCCTATTTGGTGCCGCTCGTGCATTTTCACGTTTCTCATTATGTACATTAACTCTTTTCAAAATTTGTTCTTATAGCTTTTGTTTGAAATCTTGCGAAAAAAGGCCAAAGCGACAATTACCAAAAGAGCCCATTTAAAGTGTTAGTTACCTGGGCGACGGTCTGTTCGGCGATTGGAATATCATCGTTTCGCATGTCGACACGCTTAACCACGGACGACGGGTCGGCGTCCAGCACAATACTGCAATTGTACGCAGAAAGCAAATGTAATTGAATGTACAAAGTTAGCAATTGCATCACATATCTCACCCGCCATCGCATATCTCATCAAATGCCAACATGATGATCTCCAAATTGTCCAGCACCAGATGCTTTTCCACATTCTTCTTCAGAATCAGACTGATTGAGTCGTACAGACAATTCAGTACCGATAGCAGTATGAGCTCATTCTCGTAAGCGCTGCCCATCACGTAGAAGAACAAATCCACATTGCTCTTATAGACACACGTCAGGCCGTCCAGCATGATGATTTCGCTCTTGGCGCGATGCGTTTTACTGAACAGATTCTTCTCGAATGCTTTCTGCTCCTTAACCGTGGGCAACACATTCTTGTCATAGTATTTGGCCAGAATGCGGTTGCCGTCGTTATCCATGATGCACATGCCTCTGATTAGATTCAGTGTCGGTTCCTGTGGTGAAAGCATATTCAATACATTAAAGTCACAAAATTCGCACACTTTTCCTAATATTTTTGTTAATTTACCATAAATCCCTCCATTGTGTCGTAGTGCTGCGCTGGTCTTTGACAGTTTCGTTACACGTCAACTCGCTTTTGTGGTTTTCTCTTCTCCAGCCAACGTCAAACAGCTGCTGGCTGCTTATTCACAATAGCGCCACAACAGGTTCAATGCAGCGAACAGTGTTGCATATGTACGTACTTTCGTACCATTTAGAGTACCTTTTTATATTGCGAGCACTTTTTATTTTTCAAATTATAATTTTTTTTTTGTATAGTACGAAAACTTACGGGAAGTTCGGTAATACTGCAGAGAACGGGCTTTTGCAAAAAATGGCCTAAACATTTTTTAAAAATTTCCAAATATAGGGGGGTGGTAAAAAACGGTAATACAAGTCGGGGGAAACCAATTTAAAAAAAATTTCTCCGAGCATTTGTACCTGAAATTTTATTTTTTTTTAAAATTGGTTTCCCCCGACTTGTATTACCGTTTTTTACCACCCCCCTATATTGGAAATTTTTAAAAAATGTTTAGGCCATTTTTTGCAAAAGCCCGTTCTCTGCAGTATTACCGGTAGTTTCTAATGAGCATATTTTTTATAACAAGGTAGGTTCTAAAAATTTATTCATTTGCTACAAAAAGGTAAGTTCTAAAGAGTATATTTTCGGCAACAAGGTAGGTTCTAAAGAATATAGTTTCTAAAAATGCAAAGTTCTAAAAAAGATATTCTCTAAAAATGAAAGTTTCTAAAAATTTTAGTTGGGAGTTTTTTATTTCTCATCTTTTTTTTTTTAAAAACAAGAGTACTTTTCCATTTTTCTCTCGTGCAACACTGTCTGCCAATTTGAAAGTGTTTACACTTTTCGCATTTTGCTCTATTGTGACTCCTCAGGCCACCGCATCACACAGAAAATGAGTGATTGAAACTATCCTTCCCCACCGTCTCAAATTAAAAATTATAACATATTAATATCTCATTGCTGACACTTGAATATTTTAGAATTTGTATATGAATGTATGTATTTGTATGTTCTGTTTTATTACTGACTTTTGTTTTTATAAAATATTCAAAATGAATTTTTCTCATCACGCAATTGCGAACTAAAATTTTTGATTTCAAAAACTGAAAAAAATTAAATCTACTCCAAGAGAAATTAATACAAAATTTTTATTTTACATGATTTTTACAAAACTATAATATCGAAAAGAAATATGGATGTAATTCGAAAACTAGATCCTGACACTCTCACTGAAAAATCGAAGGAGAACATTTCCAAAAGAAAACACACTAGCAAGGATTTGGGCAAGCAAAGAATCATAATGGCTACCCCTAAAGAAGGCCGAAAAGCCAAACCTGAAGACGCAGAACCACGAAAACTGAAGAAAAGACTGCTGGAAATGTCTGAAACGAATGCAACATTAAACCAATCACTTTCCGAAAAGAATACGGAAATTGAGAATCTGAAACGGTCGGTGAAGTCACTGAACGAGGTGCTCAATTCAGTGCCACTGGACGAGCTGCGTTATAATTCATCCATCGCAAGCAACAAAATCCTCGATCTGAGCAAAAAAAATCGTAACTTAAGCACAGAATTGGATGCGACCAAAAATAGAATGAACAAAAAGGATATGATAATTCAAAAACTAGAGCGTTCGCTCAAGACATCTGAAGAGAAGTATCGCCAGGAGGTGAATGCAATTAGAAAAGGGGTGAGTAGAAGACAGAGCATTGGCAAATGAATGTTCGTCTTATGATTTCTGTTCTTTATTTAAAAAGTTGCAATTTCCTGTGCCAGCAGTTCCGCCATCTCCACTATCGTGCCACTCTACGGTCGTCAACAAATTCATTAGTGCGTAGTTTAAAAGAGAACTATCGAATATGCTCTATTCCAACATCACATACTTTATGATATATACATCTACTTAACCCTGGAAGGTCATCGTTCGTCGTTTCGACGACGCTGTTTAATGATGATCTTTGCGTTAGAAAAATAACGATGACCTTCCAGGGTTAAATAGGTAATAGTCTAAAAGGGAATCTTCGGCAGTCATTAAAAAGCCTGCCAGTAATAAGGGTACTTTTGGCATTTTCCGCCAAGTGAGTAGTCTTCGCAACTATGCTACCTTCTCTATGCGCCCAGCGTTGAAAATATCAAACAGTCCTTGCGCCGTAAACTAAGCCGAACCATATGATCATTTGATATCTGACATTTGTGCTTTAGCTGTCAAAAACTAGATTATATTGATTAGAAGACTGGTCGCGTGAATTGAATTGGCTGCACTTTCTGCACTATCTTCTCTGAACCGTGTTCGCGTCGGGAGTTCATTTGCACTTTCCTGTTCGTGTCACTAACGACAAATTACTGAAGTGAACTGAAGAGAACTGACGGTGAACTCGTACTGCACAAGTTCATGTGACGCGAACACACTTTAGGATTTGAAGAAAGTGACGTAGGCTCACGAGAAAAATGCATATGACATATACGAAGCGTAGAAAAGCCAATTAGAAGCTATTCACAATAGAATTAATTGTGCCCTTCAACCCATACCATAGTTATTGGAGTTATTAAATTATACTCGGGAGAAGCGAATCCCACAGTGAGATTAAATAATTCCGCCTTGACTATTTGATTGGTAAAATAGCAGTTTAATTGTAGGAAACTGATTTCGAGAAGATCGCAATTACCGCTCTTAAAAAACCACCATATTCTCTGGGTGTAGCGAATCAAACTGATTTCGCGGCTATATACTTGCCGCCGCTGTACAATGTGAATTGATGCTGGTCGCGTTGCCAAGCATTGTTGGCGGCAGTTATTTGCGATACAGCGGCGCTTTACGAGGTTCACAGATTGATCTCAGGGGAGTCTGATTGATTAAATTTTGTAAAATATTCTTCATTTATGTTTTGCCGATTATTGTCAATTTGAAAGGTATAAATATTGGAGAGAATATATATATTGTTGGAGAATATGAAAATCGACCATGCATAAAAAGTCCGTACATAAACAGCGTGCAAGACTATGTGAATATCTTCATACCGCAGCGCCATCTGAGAATTAAAACTGGCATACCAAGCATGATGGTCCGAAGCAGAGAATACAAAGAAAAAAAACTTAAACGTCAAACGGCACAGTAGCGAAATAAAGCAGATGGACGTTGTACATGAATCCACTGAAAATCGTGGTGAATCCACTGAAAATCGTGGTGAATCCACTGAAAATCGTGGTGAATCCACTGAAAATCGTGGTGAATCCACTGAAAATCGTGGTGAATCCACTGAAAATCGTGGTGAATCCACTCAAAATCGCGGTGAATCCACTCAAAATCGTGGTGTGTCCGCTACGGACGCTGGCAGCGAAAAAGACTTTATTTTCTCTGTATTCTCTGGTCCGAAGCCCGTTTTAAACACTAAACTTGTTGTGTCCCCGTACTTGGGACATTTGACGCCTAAATTCGTACAAACCTTCAGATGTGATCACCATAGTCTCCAATGGGCTCGAAAGTGAATATCACTTATGTACTATTATGCTTACGTTGGTCACAATTCCTGTAGCAAAATAGAGATCCAGGTCGCTATGATGACCGTGTAAGAAAAATCAGGGGACCTGACTACTTACTTTATGAGACTTGTGGCTTTCCCGCTCCGATTCGCGATGAAAGGTCTTTCATCCTACCCACCTGATTAACTCCAAATGCCTTGTGATTATTGCATAACGTCGTTTTGGCAAATTTCTTTCGTTCTACTTTCCGTATGACGTCATGCAATCCCTTGACCTATTTATCCGATTTAAAATTAACCTTATATTTACATGAAATATTTCGAGAAGTTCAATATTATTATTGTCTTTGGCCACCTCCGCAGAATCTAACGCCCATTGAAGAGTTGCATTGTAAATTGCATTCGCTGCAGCAGAAGCTCTTCGAGACCCGCTCTAAGAATTCGGAATTGCACCACCAGCTGAGGGTGGCGCAAAAATGTCTTCACAGCGAGGTGGGCAATAATTGTAATGTGGTCAGTTTGCTCACACGCGACCACCCAGGAAAGCCGGGATGGCGCAGCCGTGCCCAACAGCTGCTGAACTTGCAGCAGAAAGCTCAGGTGCTGAAGACGCGCCTGGACTTGTACGATCGAAGTAAAAATTCTTCTCATGTTGTCGAAACAACGATCTCCGCTCCGTCAGAGGAGACATCGCCATTTCCGAGCTACAGAAGTACCGTGACGAGTAGCATGTATTCCACCAGCCCCATATCCACCTACCGCCTTAATCCCGGCCTGCGCAAATGTGAAATACAGCATCTGAAGAAAGTGGAGGCGATGGAAAAGGAACTGGTGGTATTGAGAGCGAGACGGGAGGTGCAACATTGCAAAGTGACCGCTCTGAAAGGACGCAACAAGACGCTCAACGCAGAACTGGTCAAATACAAAATGAGGGTGTGCGCGCTGGCGAGGCAGAGCGGCTACAGCAGCATCAATCTGGACTCCATGCAAGAAAAACTCAACAATCAAAAGATAAAGTATGAGACACGCATGGAGAAAATCATGTCGGAAGTGTCCGACATTGTGCGACAGCGACAAGCGGCAGAGTTCAGGGAGCAGGAAATGGGTGGCAAACTGGAAAGCATAATGGCGTTAGTGACGAACAAAGAAGAGCACATCGATTATTTAAACCGGACCATAAGAGATCTCGAGGCCGACCTGAAGGCAGTGTGCAGTGGCTTTCTGTTCTCTTGCAAGGAACTACGTAAGGTGGGCGTGAAATAAAATTCACAACACACGACCAAATGGCGCATCCTACCAGAGAACACAGAGAAAAGAAACTTAAACGTCAAACGGCAAAGCAGCGAAATAAAGCAAACGGACGTTGTACACGAATCCGCTCAGAATCGTGGTGAATCCACTCAGAATCGTGGTGAATCCACTCAGAATCGTGGTGAATCCACTCAGAATCGTGGTGAATCCACTCAGACTCGTGGTGAATCCACTCAAAATCGTGGGGAATCCACTCAGAATCGTGTTGAATCCACTCAGAATCGTGTTGAATCCACTCAGAATCGTGGTGAATCCACTCAAAATCGTGGTGTGTCCGCTACGGACACTGGCAGCGAAATAGAGTTTCTTTTCTCTGTGTTCTCTGCTACCTACTGCTGTCTCAGCTGTCACATGCAGTGCAGAACGAAAGACAGAGACAAATATACTAGAGTTCCCCGGTAGTACATGTATTTGTCTCCGTCTATCCTTCTTGGCACACTCTTCCTCAATGAGTCATAGAATTCAAGCCCAGGTACAGTAGGTACCAAATTATCTGAATAAGAGTAATGAAAAGGTCATATATCTTTTTGCTCTCTTAAGGTGGTGAACTGCTTTTGTTGAATTCATTACCAGACACAGTTCTCAATCACCCGTAGCTTTTATGATTTGCGTCCTACTTTACCATGACTCGACTGAAATCAGAAATATAAAGATGCCATTCGAACATTATTCGGCGTGCGACGCAGTTTCTCTTCCCCAGAAAGCATGGAATTTCGATTTTTCCAAATTGAGTCGCTCAGACAGTCTCACTATTGCATTTCTAACTGCACGCAGCGAGACAATTTCGAAGTTCCATGCCATCCAAAGGTGGAAAAACAGCTTCGCATGAGTGCCAGCGCCATCTTGGTCATGTCTGCATACCATCCGATTGGTACAATATGTGTGGGGGAAGATTAGCTTCTTCGTCTCCTCGATATACATGACACCAGGCGATAGTAAGCCAGTAATACACTGTAGTTGGAAATCGTTGTTATTACAGGAAGAATTCGAAGTCATTTTGGAATCGCTGGAAACAGAAAAGAGTATACTGCTCGAACACATTAAAACGATGCATCAACTCATCAAGGAAGAGCGCGACAGAAACGAGGTTCTTACGGAGCTAATGGCGAAGCAGGGAATCCGTTTGACTGAATTGGAGACAAAATTATGTAAGTCGAAAACAGAATTTGCTAAAGGAACTCTTAATAATTACGCTTGGATTTTTTAAGGTGAGTTGGACAGAGAAAGTGAAATGCTGAGCGAACGTAAGAAACGCGCCTCCCGTGCTGCCGAATATGCCAGCAGCGTCAGCAACACCTCCATTAACAGCTCAGTGGGTTCGTTCACTTTCGAGAACTCCTCGACGATTTCAACACTGACCGATAGTACTTCGAGCAGTGACGATAGCACTAGCACCCTGGAAGCGGACATAGAAAATCAGTAAGTAGCAATTGTGTTTTTCCTTCATTCGATTATATCTATCACAGAGGTCTAAAATGGTGAACGATTTTTTTGAGGGCCACCCTTGTACTGGGCACATGTACGTCAAAATCTGCTTGCTGCTAATGCCAAGAAAGGGCAGTACAAAAAGAATAAAAAAAATTGAAGAATACTCGTATAAATGGCTAAATGTGCTTCAGTTTCCTCCAGCACTGAACATCTTAGGTGTCGAGATGCTTTCCCTATGCAAGTCCGAACTGGTGTTTTATGCGACAGTATCTGACTTCATCGAGTTTCCCTTTTTGCCGCCCTCTGTGGTCTAGTGGTAAGCATGCTAGACTCACACTCCGAGGGTCGGAGGTTCAAATTCTGCCCCGGGTTTGGTCTCAGAAAGGCTTCTTTCTAAAAAATCTTTCTCTCTTAGAGTCAAAGGCCTCAGTACCTAGTACTCATTTCCCAAAACCTTGCAGTCATAATAAATTATGGTGTAAGATATAATAATTTCCCTTTTCCCATTTCTCTCCTTCCGAGACTCACTGCTCCAAATAGCTCAGCTTCTTTCGAAGGTGCCGGCATCAGCAAGTTTTTCGCAGTGTTTTGTCACACCACAAGAGAACAGCTGATGAATTTAAGAGGATCGACTAGAAAATTTGAGTTAATAGAAATTTGTTGATGCTTCCACCCATGGTGTAAGTTTAGGTGGTGGACGTACCGAGTGATTCACTAATTTGACGTTTGGTGAGCAAATTGAAACTGACTCTGCATAAAATCAATGAAAGTAGTAGCAGAGAATACAGAGAAATGACTCTTATTTTGCATACTTTTACACATGTGCAAAACTGTAGTAGTGTGGCTAATTTTCTTCAGCTCCAATGATAAATAAACCTATCTATATAGCCAACTAATGATAAACAAAGACATTGTTTTTGCCGTTTAAGTGTCGCTTCTCTGTATTCTCCGTCAGTACCCAGAGAAAGAGACAAACCCACCGCACTCAGCTTTAAAATAAATTCCCCATGCTTCACACAAACACAGGCAAAATTACTGCGTATGTGTGTGAGTGTGTGGAAAGTTGCGGTCCTGCTCCCAGAGAACACAGAGTAAAGAAACTTAAACGTCAAACGGCAAAGCAGCGAAATAAAGCAGACGGACGTTGTACATGAATCCACTGAAAATCGTGTTGAATCCACTCAGAATCGTGGTGAATCCACTCAGAATCGTGGTAAATCCACTCAGAATTGTGATAAATCCACTCAGAATCGTGGTGAATCCACTCAGAATCGTGGTGAATCCACTTAGAATCATGGTAAATCCACTCAGAATCGTGGTAAATCCACTCAAAATCGTGGTAAATCCACTCAGAATCGTGGTGAATCCACTCAGAATCGTGGTAAATCCACTCAGAATCGTGGTAAATCCACCCAAAATCGTGGTAAATCCACTCAGAATCGTGGTGAATCCACTCAGAATCGTGGTGAATCCACTCAGAATCGTGGTGAATCCACTCAGAATCGTGGTAAATCCACTCAGAATCATGGTGAATCCACTCAGAATTGTG
The DNA here is from genome assembly GCA_920105625.2 of Clusia tigrina. NCBI lineage: Eukaryota > Metazoa > Arthropoda > Insecta > Diptera > Clusiidae > Clusia > Clusia tigrina. Next base: position 14,753,232 of record OV050032.1, on the reverse strand, counting down.
ATAAATCCACTCAGAATTGTGATAAATCCACTCAGAATCGTGGTGAATCCACTCAGAATCGTGGTGAATCCACTTAGAATCATGGTAAATCCACTCAGAATCGTGGTAAATCCACTCAGAATAGTGGTAAATCCACTCAAAATCGTGGTAAATCCACTCAGAATCGTGGTGAATCCACTCAGAATCGTAGTGAATCCACTCAGAATCGTGGTAAATCCACTCAGAATCGTGGTAAATCCACCCAAAATCGTGGTAAATCCACTCAGAATCGTGGTGAATCCACTCAGAATCGTAGTGAATCCACTCAGCATCGTGGTGAATCCACTCAGAATCGGAGTGAATCCACTCAGAATCGTGGTGAATCCACTCAAGATCATGGTGTGTCCGCTACGAACGCTGGCAGCGACAAAGAGTTTCTTTTCTCTGTGTTCTCTGTGCCTGCTCCCTACATAAGTTCACCACGCGTAACCCCACTGCGCTTTGACGTAAGCTCGCTCGATAGACGCGAGGTCTTCTTTCCAATTTCAATAACTGTAAAAAATCTTCTTTCCGATTGTAGACTTGAATTTGCATCTGAGAAGATTCTGATGCTCGAGGAGAAGGTCACCCACCTAACCGAGGAAAAGGATATTAACTTCAAGAGATTCGAAACCACGATTGTCAATACCAAGAATGTGATTGTGGAGAAGCTGTTGCACTACATGGAAGTGGACGATATGATCGCAAACTTCGAAATTGCCTAAGTTTATGAATCTTCCTTTCGTTTAATGCGTTATGTTTTTGGAAATGTTTTTTTTTTTTTTGAACTTTATTTTATACCATGCTGTCAGCCGCATTGAGTAACTTTGTGGCCACACTTTTTTCGCCCAGCACGGTAAAACTGCGCCCACTTGCGTACAATACGCAATGAAGCACGCCTTTGTGCCCGCTGGCAAACGGAGGAAAGTTGACATTTCTCGCGGAGGACAACGCAAAAGTGAATTAACAATTACAATTAACAATTAACAATGAAAATACTGGGAGAGTGCGTGGTCCGGTAGAGCAGTTTGTTGAATCACTTTTGGTGGCTTGTTTCCGGTGGCGAAATTCCTTTGCTTCTTTTTCCTGCGTGGCATGAAACGATGGCAGCTGAACGAGGGTATGTGCACTGAGCAAAGTTACTTTTTCACTGGCAGCTCCTTCCGTTCATGAGAGTATTGCAAAATTGTTCGTTCATATACAATTTATTTTGATGTATATAGATTCGATGTGAGCGTGTGAAGTGTCCGCCCGATTAAAACCGGTTTTATTTGTTTATCAATCTAATTTAAATCGTTTATTCAATTAATTTACTTTACTCGTATATATATATATATATATATATATATATGTATATATATAGGTGTATATATTGTATAAAGTTGTTAAAGTTAGTTTCTAGACATATCTTTGACATGCAAAACGAAGTTTAGATTTATTTATTTATTTATATGTATATCGATATCAACTTTAAAATTATTATAAACTTTTTTTACTTTATTACGCTTATAGAGAAAATCTCTTTTGTGTTAATAACGCCTTGCTTGGTGTTTATTTATGTGTATTGTAAATGTATGTAAAGGTTTAATAACAATTCTATTGCATAGTTCCAAAACGTGCCAAGCTCAAATTCTGGGGTACGACAAAGGCGTCCGCGGCATATACTGGCGACAGGCGTTCCTTGTTGATTGCTGTGTGAGTTGATAACTTCGCAAGGATTTTGCAACTCGCTCACTGGACAAAAATGTTTTGTAAGGTATACGAGAGAACACAGAGAAGCGGCACTAAGCGTCAAATTTTCAAAAAGAAAATCATTAGTTGGCAATCTGTATAGGGTTGTTTATCATTGGTCCAGTTAACCAGAATTCTGAAGAAAATCAGCCACACTACTACAGTTTTGGACATGTGTTAGTGTGAGCAGAACAAGAGTAATTTCTCTGTATTCTCTGGCTATACGGTCGCCCTTCACTTACTCTTGTGGCGGAAATTATGCGAGAGTGGGTGGGAGGCGACTGTATGTGGCTTGTTCCAATTACTCCGATTGGCTGAGTAGCAGTCTTTTTACAGTGTATGCATCAACAGAGAACTTGAAGCACATGCAGTGACAGAATAGGAGAGCTCTCTCTACGCTGCGATGCCACATGATTAGCTCCCCTCGCTCACAGGCAGAGAACACAGAGAAAGGAGTATTTTTCGCTGCCAGCTTTCGTAGCGGACACACCACGATTTTGAGTGGATTCACCACGATTCTGAGTGGATTCACCACGATTTTGAGTGGATTCACCACGATTTTGAGAGGATTCACCACGATTTTGAGTGGATTCGTGTACAACATCCGTCTGCTTTATTTCGCTGCTTTGCCGTTTGACGTTTAAGTTTCTTTTCTCTGTTTTCTCTGCTCACAGGTCTCGCCGCTGTCAAACATAGGAGAGGAGACTTGTACTCGTACACAAAGCAACACACACACACACATACAAAACCGCATTTGACAGCATAGAGATCAAATTTGCCGCTCTCTAGTTACATCACCTGGTAGAGAAATTCCACTAAGATGGATGAGTAATAGCTCATGGGCCTTCGGTAGAGGAATGTGTGAATCAACTCGTTTTTTATAATTAAGGGGGTAATCGACAGTTGGAACCAACTGGAATGTGGCAATTTTTGTGGACAGACCCAGATATATTCGAGGGAGATAAAGAAAGAAAGAGCGAGAGATAAAGAAAGAAAGAGCGAGAGATAAAGATAGAAAGAGAGAGAGATAACGAAAGAAAGAGATATAATTTTAGTATTATTGAAGTATATATCAGAGAATGCAGAGAAAAGGAACTTAAATGTCAAACGGCAATATAAAGCAGACGGACGTTGTACATGAATCCACTCAAAATCGTGGTGAATCCACTCAGAATCGTGATGATTCCACTCAGAATCATGGTGAATCCACTCAAAACCGTGGTGAATCCACTCAGAATCGTGGTGACTCCACTCAGAATCGTGATGATTCCACTCAGAATCATGGTGAATCCACTCAAAACCGTGGTGAATCCACTCAGAATCGTGATGAATCCACTCAAAATCGCTGTATGTCCGCTACGGACGCTGGCAGCGAAAAAGACTTTCTTTTCTCTCTGTTCTCTGGTATATATCAAGTGTAGTTCATTTCTTGCAATTTTCAGTATGGCCATTTAAATAGAATTACTTTCTATACTGGGACAACTTCGCTACCACGTGCCTAAAATTGATATTTTATATTTAGAACTCCCACCTAAAAGCGCACACACACATGCACAACTATGTACTTGCCACAGAACAGACACGAGATGAAATTGGTCGCTCTCTGAAGATGTATCACCATACAAAGTAAGTGCATGATGGTGGCTGAAAGTGCATCACGTGAAATGAACTATGCTTGACGTATTTATCTACACATATCGAGGACTCTTATTAAAACTCATCTCACAAAACCATTTCGAGGCGGAGGAGACCATTTTGACAGTTTTTTGTATGGACGAGAATTGTTGCTTGGGAACCGTGTGAAGAGATATGCTATCCACATTGTATGTGTGGATGCTTCCAAGCTACCATATCCATTATTCCAGTCGGACGGACCAATTCGCATTCTCCCCCTCGGCTGCTCTCCGTTCAGCGCCATTTCTTAATGAGATTTTCTGCTTAGCACTTTGTGGAACTATATAACACAATTTTACATAGTGACTAAAATTTATAAAAAATCTTGTTTATTTAAATTTGTTTGCAATATTTTTCTTACATCACGCATTTATAAATTGTTTAATATAATATTTTCATATAAAATTGTTTAGGCTTTTCCATAAAATTCATGCTTTTTATTTTTAGTTTAATTATTTATTAAAAAAACATTTTTTTTAAAATAATTTTTTTGAATTTTCAAGTTAAACTTGCAAATAATTTTATATAGCATTAGTATTAATATTGCATTTTTGTGTATTGCATACAAAACAGTCCCAGGCAAATTGACTTTGATCAAAACAAAACTAAGCAGGCAAAATTCAACTTCATTCGAAAAAGAATCGAGAGGTTGCTTTTCAATAAAATCACAAAACGTTAAAAAATTAATTTACAATTTATTGTCCCCCTTGGGTCCTGGTGATGCTGATCGTACCTACTGCTGCAGGCGATAATTAGCTGAAGTCACTGGTTAGATTGCAGGCACTCATACAATTCTAGCACTGTTTTTATAAATACAACAATTACACCCTCCAATTTCATCATACACATTTATATAGAATGATCTGAGAACCTGCAAAGCCTGGTTGCAGAACGAGGACTGGCCAGAAAGGTGCTCACGATAAGTTATAAGTGTAATAACTCTTAATACAAAGCTTAGACCACTCTGAAGCGTCAAGTCTTGTAACTCTGAATACAAGCTGGAACCACTCTGAATACAAAGATTAGTCCACTGTGAAATGTCATGTCTTATAACTTTGAATACAAAGATTAGACCACTCTGAAGCGTCATGTATTAGTAATATAAAAAAGGCTACTAGTAGAGCACAGTGTTTAGGAGCGTTCACGGATTTTCACTTCATAAATTCTTACAAATTTCCAACGAGTCCTGAATACCTTCGATATTTATTAATGTTTATATAGCAACGATATGCACGCCCAGTCTGTCTATAGGACTAAACTAAACCCAGTTCTCCGTCAGCATCTAATAACTTATAATTTGGTCACAGTGATTGCTCCATGGTAAAATAGCCAGTGCATTGTGGCTAGGAAAGCGTGCTTGTTCACCTCACATGTGGTGAGTAGTGTTTTTGCAATACTCCTGCTAAACCAACCTCATGTGTACCATTTTGTATATTGTACATTAATAAAATAAATAAAAACAAATGTCAATCTCTCAATACCGAGTATTATTGTGATGAGTTAAAAGCATAGCGCGGAACAATACCAGTGATTTAAGCTCAAAGATGCGTGGATTGTGGTGGCACATTGATCAGATGTACACTGGTAAATCCGCCAGTGTTAATTTTTGCGCTCCACGGAGGAGGGGAGAAGTGGGTTGGGTTGGTAGTGTTCTTTTCCAACAGTCTTTGTACTCTCTTACGTACACAGCGCACGTACAATTTCGTCATAATACGAGTCTAAATGCAAATTTAATTTGAGACAGATTGTTGCATGGAGTTGCGACCATTTCCAACCGCTCTCCAATTCCAAATCTCAATTCTACTGCAAACTACTAACAAAAAGGGAAAAAGTTGCCATGTATATTGCTTTAGGAGGTGTGGTTATGGGTGGATTAGTTGATCAATAACTAGTTTCGAATGCTTCATAACGGCACAGATTATAAATGTACAAAAATTGATTTGGACACTATGCAGAGCTAATTTCTTCTATCATGATGGTTTTGAACCTGCTAAACTTCTGTTCGATATGCGCAACTTGAACGCTAATCAGTCGTATGTGGCTCGGTTCGAACACTGTTCGGTACGAGTATCTTGAACTCCGATCGTTCGTCTGGCTCGGGTCGAACAGTGTTCAGTACGATTTACTTGAACTCTGATCGTTCGTATGTGGCTCGGGTCGAACAGTGTTCAGTACGAGTATCTTGAACTCCGATCGTTCGTATGTGGCTCGGGTCGAACAGTGTTCAGTACGATTTACTTGAACTCTGATCGTTCGTATGTGGCTCGGGTCGAACATTGTTCGGTAAAAATAACTAGAATTTTGATTGATTGTATGTGAGACAGGTCGAACACTGTCCGGTATGAGTAAACCAAACTCTGATTGTTGGTGTGTGGCTCGCGTCGAACAGTGTTCGGTATGAGTAAGCAGAACTCTGATTGTTGGTGTGTGGCTTGGGTCGAACAGTGTTCGGTACGAGTACCTTGAACTCTGATCGTTCGTATGTGGCTTGGATCGAACAGTGTTCAGTACGAGTATCTTGAACTCCGATCGTTCGTCTGGCTCGGGTCGAACACTGTTCGGTACGAGTACCTTGAACTCCGATCGTTCGTATGTGGCTCGGGTCGAACAGTGTTCAGTACGATTTACTTGAACTCTGATCGTTCGTATGTGGCTCGGGTCGAACATTGTTCGGTAAAAATAACTAGAATTTTGATTGATTGTATGTGAGACAGGTCGAACACTGTCCGGTATGAGTAAACCAAACTCTGATTGTTGGTGTGTGGCTCGCGTCGAACAGTGTTCGGTATGAGTAAGCAGAACTCTGATTGTTGGTGTGTGGCTCGTGCCGAACTCTGCTCGGTACGAGTATCTTCAACTTTCATCGTTCGTCCTGCTCGGGTCGACCACTGTTCGATAAGAATAACTAGAATTTTGATTGATTGTATGTGAGACACGTCGAACACTGTCTGGTATGAGTAACCCGAACTTTGATTGTTGGTGTGTGGCACGCGTCGAACACTGTCCGGTATGAGTTACCCGAACTCTGATTGTTGGTGTGTGGCTCGTGTCGAACACCGTTCGGTACGATTAACGTCAACGCTGATCATTCGTATGTGGCTCGGTTCGAGTACCTTGAACTTTCACCGTTCGTCCTGTTCGGGTCGAAATCTCTTTGGTACGAGTAACTAGATCTTTGATCGCTCGTAGGGCTCGTGAGTAGTTCGGTCGATTTACTGTTTATTTATGAGATATAGAGTAGCATGCGACACAAAACACCGACTGAGGCCTTTTCAACCGCCGGCGAGCTTGCCTACTGACAGAGCATGTTGAAGAAACCTTTTGCTCTGTGGTTAAATCACTGTGTATAGTTACGCTATGGTTAGAAAGGAGTTGGGGGAGTTAAGTTGCACTTAGCAACAATGGTGGCGTATCGTAGAGGAGCATCTGTTAGATTTGTGCGCTGCATTGCGTACGATTCCACTGTTCTCACAGCTTTGACGCTGTATTACGATATCCTATCCCCTTAACTAAGCCTTTTTTAATCTAGTCTAATGGGTTATTCTACAATGACTGTGTTTTGGTCTCTGAAAAAAACGAACATACAAAAAAGGTCAATTGTAATTTGAATGCGTAGTCTTAATTGCATCAGCATCATTTTGCCTAGGACTGTGCCCTCTCTCATATTGTATTGTATATATTTATTTATTAGTTATGTTCATATTATAATTTCATGTCATAATTCAGCAAATAAAAGGCACTTTGGGTTTACAAATTACAAAAAAGATTACGTTTTAAAGGATTAATTTGAACCACTGCGCGCCAGCACACACGAAGCATTCCTAGCAGACACACTGGATTCACATTACATTCAATTGATGGAGTTCGTTCGTTGCTGCGAGAGTTTTGCGGTTTCTTTTTTTCCTAAAGAACAGGATCAGCTTAGAATGCTGTCACCCATGAATTGTGTGGTTGAAAGATCCAGTGGCTCCACAGAAGTCTCCATGCAACCGACAGGTGGAGTAAGATAAGCGTTTACAATTACATTTATTCTATTTTATAATTTTAATTGTTATTTTTAAGAATGTTCACAATAAAATTTTGCTCCTAAAAATTTGCTCGCTTGCACATGCTACGTTATACTTAGTTTCTTTGTTTGTGTGTGTGTGTGTGTGTGTGTGTGTGTGAAGTGGGTGTCAAAATTGGCTCTAGAGTGCAAAAAATTGTCGTGGTCTTTCCTATATGATTGTGTGGTAAGTAAATATGTACTCGTATATGTATGTATTTATTATTATTGTATATGCTATTAAGAAGTTATTGGCTGCTTCCAATGGAGACATGTTTACTAAGCCGAGCGAGCATTTGGCATTCTCTCTCATAAGAAGAGACGAAAAAGTTGTATGTATTTATATATATATATAGCTAGGTATATACTCGCAGTAATGTATGTGTGTGTGTGTGTGGTGTAGTTATGTATGTATGTATATATAAATGTTATTTATGTTCCATATGCATAGCTTAATAGTTTCTCTGATATTGTTTGCTCACTACTTTTTATGTTCGTGCAACTATGCAGCATGCATGCTCCGTGTATGTGTGTGTGTCGTTATTCGCTTGTAATATTACTAATTTTCTAAATATTTGCATAAAAATTCTTCTCATCATAATTGCGTATGCTAATTGTTAATGTTTGTTTTTGTAAAGATTGCTTATAAAACACTACAATACTAAATTCACGCTGCTCTCTGTTGGTTGGTTGTTTGTTTGTTTTAAATGCGTTGTGTAGAATTGTCACGGTTTGGAAATCTATTCAAAATTCGTTCAATCATTCTTGTTTGTTGCTAGTTTTGCAGTTCGTATGTTCTGTCGATTTGCTATTTTTTATATATTCTGCATATATAAAATTAGTTTTACTTCTAGTCTATAAATTACATATTTCCACTGCATCATCTGTCGACATATGCTACGATCATGTGTCTGAGTATGTAGGTGTCTCTTCCTGTGGGTAGTGTATATGCGTATGTTTGTGTGGATGTGAGGATAAATTATGACTCGCTTTTGCTTTCAGCTGCTTTTGGCTACATTTCGTAAATCGTCTGGATTCGTATGCGAAGCCAAATGCATTGCAATCAATCAATGAAATGGAATGAAAGTGAAAAGCGATCCATGAATATTACTTGAAAACGTGGTTAAAATAGTAGTAAAAATCTTGCTCAATTTGCGGCTGATTGGTTTGGGTTTGGGTAGGCCTATTGTTTGTGTCGGGATTGCTTCTGTGTCTGTTGGAATTGTTCATCACTGTTTCTGTATTATTGTTATCGGCTAAAAGGAGGTTAGTAAAAAATGTTATTACAATTATCAAATAAAGTACGCAAATTAGCATAACAACGAAATGGTGACAACAACAATAATACAGTAGTCCCTATTAAATGGCCGCCTGCTCCACGTAGTTGGCGGGCAGCATGCCGGTTTTTCCGGTGCGCTCAACCCTGCCGGTCATCCAGCCGGAGTCGATGGAGTCCACCTCGTAGATGACATCACCCTCGCGGAAGCTCACCTCGTCGGTGTCCTGAGCTTCATAGTCGTATAGAGCGCGATAGATGCGCTGCAAGAACAAAAAGAATGAAGGATACGTTTGATTTTCTCTGTTTTCGTGAATAAATAAATCATCAAATAAATGGAAACGAAAGATCGTCACCTACATATACGCCTCTCAAAATAGGAGTTGGATTTATCACCCAATTAGCCAATCAGGAATACAATGAAAAGACTGTGGATCTATCTCTCATTAAAGTATATGAGAACACGTTGCTTTTATCGCGACGAACTGGGGGGCTTTTCGGTTGAAAAGAAGTTCCATTGCCATGGTGACAGTGACAGAGAAAGGTAAGTCTTTTTCGCTGCCAGCGTCCGTAGCGGACACACCACGGTTCTAAGTGGATTCACCACGATTCTAAGTGGATTCACCACGATTCTAAGTGGATTCACCACGATTATGAGTGGATTCACCACGATTCTAAGTGGATTCACCACGATTCTAAGTGGATTCACCACAATTCTAAGTGGATTTATCACGATTCTAAGTGGATTCACCACAGTTCTAAGTGGATTCACCACGATTTTGAGTGGATTCACCACGATTCTGAGTGGATTCACCAAGATTCTAAGTGGATTCACCACGGTTCTAAGTGGATTCACCACGATTTTGAGTGGATTCATTACGATTTTGAGTGGATTCACCACGATTCTGAGTGGATTCATCACGGTTGTAAGTGGATTCATCACGGTTCTAAGTGGATTCACCACGATTTTGAGTGGATTCGTGTACAACGTCCATCTGCTTTATTTCGTTGCTTTGCCGTTTGACGTTTAAGTTTCTTTTCTCTGTGTTCTCTGCTCGCAACCACCGCGTCAAACTAACGAGTGACATTAGCGACGAGGGAGTGACATTAGCGATGATAGAGTGACATTAGCGACGAGTGAGTGCCATTCTTAAATACACTCTCTGGCTAATTGGGGATTTTTGCAGACTAACCACACTTACCACATTTTTCTGTTGCAGATGGTGATGCGATTGCTGTTGTTGCTGTTGTTGCTGCTGCTGCTGCTGCTGTTGTTGTTGTTGTGACTGTTGGTGCTGGTGTTGATGCTGTCTCATCTGTTGATCGTGTTGTTGTGCTAATTGTACTGCTTGTTGTTGTTGTTGCATCATTTGAATTTGCTGATAGTATTGTTGCTGTTTGGTCTGCTGCTGCTGCTGCGGCTGGTGTGGGTGATGTGGGTGCTCCGCAGCCAAAGAACCATAAATACCGTTGGCAGGATCTATGTCAGCGACCGAGCCGATGCGCTTCGGGTAAGCGTTGTTTGCTGTGTAGGGAAGAAGAAAAGAAAGAAAGAAAGAGAGAGAGAGAGAGAGAGATACAAAGATAGTATCGATTAATGAGTGTGCCAATGAAATTGAAACTTCTTTACACATCATAGCAGCGCCATTAGATCACGCTAGGGTTAATGAATTCGAGTTGATTTAAGCAGTCAAGTAACAAGGACACAAATGTTGTTATTCAAATTCGAGCAACTTTGCTGGAAAGCACTCTCTACTTGGCTAACATACGGACACAAGTGTCTACACAACTCACCGCCAGTGCGACTATCTGAGCTGTAAACGAGCGTGGTGCTGGACCTAGCCGTGTTGGGCATTGGTCGGGGACCGTCTGTGAGTGGGTCGTAGTCGGCGATTTTGCCGATGTTGTTTGTTGCGGCGCCTCCTTTGCCGTTGCCGCTGCAGCTGCCACCACCGCCGCCGCCGCCTCCGCCGCCGTTGTTCTGCAAGGCACCAACGTTGCCGTTGCCGTTACCGTTGCCATTGACGTTCTTCAGCAAGGACCTGGTCTGACCGCTCTGACTGCTGACGACGCCGTTGCTCTTGTGCTGGCTCACCGGGGCCTGTGACTGGGCCTGCACAGCGGCCGGAGCTGCTGCTTTTGTTGTTGTTGTTGTGCCCGTTGGATAGTGATCGTTAAAGTTGTTGCCGGCGTACATTTGCTGTGGAGCCGGACGCACATTGTTGTTGCTGACGCTGTTTCCGCTGTTTCCGTATGACGCCGTCTTCTGGCCCTGCTGCTGCAACTGCTGGGGTTGCGACTGCAGCTGTTGGGGCTGGTGTTGCTGCGGCTGGTGTTGCTGCGGCTGCTGTTGCTGCTGCTGTGGCTGCTGTTGTTGCTGCTGCTGTTGTTGTTGTTGCTGTGGTTGTTGCTGGTAGGCGTTGCCGTACTGATTGTAAGCCAGGGTGTGATGGTTGGACGCAACGAGACCGCCGTCGGCTGCGCCTGTGGGGTGATGCGAGTTCTGCAGTATCGCTGAGCGCAGCTGATTGTAATTGTTGCCGGGCAGTTGGTACTGCGATTGTTGCTGTTGCTGTTGCTGGTGATGATGCTGGTTTGTAGCTGTTGGATATAAATGTGATGTTTGTTTAGTTGGCTCTTGTTGTAGCTGTAGTTGTTGTAATTGTTGCTGCTGTTGCGTGTGCTGTTGTTGCTGACGCAGTGCTTGTGGCTGCTGATAGTGTTGGTATTGTTGCTGTTGTTGCAACTGTTGTTGCTGTTGCAACTGCTGTTGTTGTTGCAACTGTTGTTGCTGCTGCCTGTGATTTTGCTGGTTGTAAATTTGTGTTGTTGCTTGACTACTTGGAATGATTGCTGCCGTGTAATGTTGTTGGTGTTGTATTGGTGGCGGTGGCAATGTTTGTTGTGGCTGTTGATACTGTTGTTGTTGTTGTTGTTGTTGTTGCTGCTGCTGCTGCTGCTGCTGTTGCTGTTGCAGTTGCTGTTGTTGGTGTTGCAGTTGTTGCTGGTGTTGCAGTTGTTGTTGGTGTTGTTCGTGTTGGTGTAAGTGCATTTGGTTTTGTGCTGATGGTGCTGATGATGTTGGTGTAGGTGTTGGCAACGGCGGTGACAATTGCTGTGGTATTGGCGATTGTGTTGTTGCTGCGGTTGTCGGTGTTGTGGCTGCATATTGGGAGAATTGCTCGGCCGCCAGCGTTTCCGAGAAGTATTCCGATTCTTCTGAGCAAAGTGTGCGTGTACAGTGTTGCAGTTGTTGGACACAGTGGCAGTGGTAGTTGTGGTAGTGGTGGTGTTGTGGTGGTTGTGGTGGTGTTGGTGTAGAGTAATGATGATGTTCACAAGCACATACAGGGTGTTTACATAGCATTTTAATGAAAGTGAATAGATTAATGTATTGCAATGGACAATCTTACTATCGATGATGCACACATGAAACCTGAAAACGCTTCCGCTTCCATTGAAACTGTTCTCTAGCGACTAATATTCCACAGAAGCAGCAATTGTCGACATCGATTCCTTGCAAATAGTTCAATCAAATTATTGAACATGTGAGCTTGATTGCAACTGCTCTAATAAGAAATAATTGCTGCAATGTTCAGCAATTGGCCTCGCAGGCAACCCCCTCCCCTCCCCCTCTCTGCCTCTGTATTTTTATTTGTCCAACTATCAATGCAAATCTGCCGTTATAGAAAACTTCTCAATTGTCTGTGCAGTTGGAACTGGATTCGTGGCTGCATGCAGAATGCAAGCGTCTCGGTTGCAATTGCGCCGTCAAATCAAACCAAGCCCAAAAATGGCCCCAGATCGGCGACGTTTTAAGACTCCGACTGCTACCAGTGCGTTATGCATGCACCCCCTAAGATAGGGGACGAACATACAGTATGTCAAGTAATTGTTTACACTATGAAAAAAAATCATAATTTTTCTTTTATTCTTTCAAAAAAAAGTAAGACTTTATTTTTTTGGTTATTTTTTTTACATGTTTCATTTAATTCATGTGTTTACAACCAAATACAAACAAAATCAGCACATAATAACAACGAAAACATAGAAAATATAACAAAAACAAAATAAATCCGAAAATTTGACTGTCAAGAAATTGTTTACACTACATCAATTTTTTTAATAAAAGTAGAGGAATATTAATACTAAAACAATTTCAATACTTTGTGTGACCACCTTTTGAATCCCTGACAGCTTTTAATCTTCTTTTCATTGAATAAATTAAATTCTGCATGTCGTATGTATCAGGAATATTGTTCCATTCTTCTAATATATACGATTTCAATTGTTCACGGTTTGTTGGATGTCGTTTGGCCACTTTTTTCTTTAAATAAACCCACAAATTTTCAATGGGGTTCATGTCTGGGCTTTGGGCTGGCGCATCAAATACTTTTTTACAATTATAAAGGAGCCACGTCCTTACTATATATGCCTTATGTTTTGGATCATTATCCTGATAAAATTTGAACAGAGGTTTATTGACGTCTCTTAGCCCAAATTTATTAGCACTATTGATCAAATTACATTTTAAAATATTTAAATATTGCTGTGCATCCATCGTATTTTCAACAAAAGCCAAATCACCGACTCCCTTGCTTGAAATAAAGCCGCATACCATCACCGATAGTTTTCCAAATTTCACAGTTGGAATTATGTTTCGTTTTTCCAATGCCTTTAACGGTTTTCGCCAGACTTTATTAGGCCCATCGTTGTAATACAGCATTATTTTCGTTTCGTCACAAAATATGACGTCATCCCAGAAGTTATCAGGTTGGTCCATGTACATCTCAGCAAAAGACAATCGCTTTTGAATGTTCGCTTTTGATAACAATGGTTTTTTTCGCGCCACTCTTGATGAGTATTTATTTTTTTTCAATACCTGTCGTACAGTTTCGTGCGAAACCACAACTCCAAACTCTTTATTTAGGTCCTTAGCAAGCTCTCTCGTCGAAATCTGTGGGTTTCCCCCCACTATATTTGTCAAATGGCGTTCTGTTCGCTCTGATATTTTGCATGGTCGACCATTGGAAGACTTAAGCTCCAGTCTATTTTCATTTTTCACGCGGTTTAAAATGTTATATATTGTTTTTTTTGTCAAGCAAAACATGTCTACTAATTCTTTGACAGTTTTCCCTATGGAGTGGTTATAATAAACCAACTGCCTAACATTAAATGATGTTCTTTTGCCAGGCATCAGGATTTCGAAATAACTACACAACAACTGTTCAATTTGAATAACAAAGGAAGAATAAGATACTATTATTGTTATTATACGACAAAAAATTGCACGTTGCACAAAAAAACATCGAAGCCGATAACGGTAAATGAATTCCACAACGCAAACATTGTGCGAAAACATTAAGTGTAAACAATTCCTTGACAGTCAAATTTTCGGATTTATTTTGTTTTTGTTATATTTTCTTTGTTTTCGTTGTTATTATGTGCTGAATTTGTTTGTATTTGGTTGTAAACACATGAATTAAATGAAATATGTAAAAAAAATAACCAAAAAAATAAAGTCTTACTTTTTTTTTGAAAGAATAAAAGAAAAATTATGATTTTTTTTCATAGTGTAAACAATTACTTGACATACTGTAATTGAAGTGTTCAAGGCTGACACCTCGCGAACAACGCATTTCGGCCGTCTACGCTAATTTGCTACGTCGGCAATTACAGCACCCTGAGCCCCATTTCCACCAACGCTGACGTTGGCTCTTTCTGTGTTCACACATTTCGCATTCGCCTTTCGCCGCTGGTCGTTGTTGTTGTTGCCGCGGTTTGTCTGTTTACTAAGTGGGCTGTCATTAGGACTAATTAAGCCAGTATTTGAAATTTGCTTACTTAGACCAGAGGCGTGCCGCGCAACCCCCTCGCCGTGACCAAATGACGAAATGAGTCGCTTGATAACTTATTTGCTCGAATATGCTGTAATTCGATTTGAATACTTGGAAACAGTGGCACTCCCACCACGTCGCTCAAATGGCCTGTCTTTATTTTATTGTTTTCCGTATTTTTTCTGCTAAATTTGCTCCCCCGCATCGAGAAGCGCAGACGCTTCGTCTGAGCAAATAAACAAACAAACGTATCGGAATTTAAACAATTGCAAATTGGAAGGCGCACAAATTGGCGCAGCAACTGAACTCCACGGAATTGTGGCAAATAAAGTAACAAACCAAAAAAAAAGCAAATACTAAAAAACAATTGGTGTGCTGACGCAAGCTTTCAACCGAAATGAATGAGCAAAAATGAAAACTGGGGAAAAACGCTACGTACGCATACAAAAAGTAAACAAAAGTATACAAAAAAGAAACAACAAAAGACGGAAAGAAAACGAACGGTTTCAGTGAAATGATTGAATTGAAGCGTAGTGGTGCATTCAAAGCTCCGCTCTAGGCACTTACCACGGCTATCGGCCACCTCGGCCGCCTCGCGCTGCCGCTCCATGGCCGCCTTCTTCTCCAAGTCACCGTGATAGGCCACATTTGATATGATTTTCGTATTCTGCTTGATTCGCAATATCTCTGGATCATCAGCGACCTGTGCCAAAACGACATGAAATTAAAATGTAGCTCGCGGATAGGACGGTTTAGAGAAAGTGCAATTAAATGTGCAAATAAGCAAATAGTTTAAAACCAAAACCCGAAACACAAACAATTAAATACATTTAAGTAAACAATAAAAACTCAATAGTAATGAAATATAACTAACGAATAAATTATAAATAAAAATATACGAGTACGTTTAAAAATGCACTAATTAAACAATATAAAAATAAAAAATACAGTTAATTATATAATAGAGATATCGGCCCACTACTGACCTGTGTGAATTTGCCCTTCGCCTTCTCAAAGTCCTCGTGATACTTCACATTCGATTGGATTTTTGTGTTTTCCGCTATTCTCTTCAGTTCGGGCGTATCAGCAATTGCTGTGGCTTTGGCCTTTGGAATGTGACTGCAAAGAAAGAAACCGAAAGGACTCAGTTAGATAAGCAGGAACCCGTACAACAAAATCAACTACAATGAATTACTATAAATTGACACAAAAATACGAGGAGAGGCGAGTCGATAACCATATTTTCCGCATATATTCCTCTCGCCAGCGGTACTCCTCGGCTTCTGTTTCTACATACTACACAGGGATATTAAAAGCACCATTCTGTGATACCCCGTATAATAAGCAGAACAGCAACTGATGATCAATATTCTTCGTGAATACGAGGGGTACTATTTATATTTCGGGAACTGGCAACACTAATGTCAATAGCTAAAGTCTGGCAACACCATAATAAAGTTTGTCATTTTTTAGCTTAAACGTACTCACAACGTGTTGATGTACAAGTGCTATTTGTTTTGTTTACGGTGAGTTAAGGAAATCAATTTGGCCAAAAAATGGAAATTTCAAGAGAAGGTTTTCGTTGGATTATTTTTCACAACTTTCGACGATTATTTTTCACAACTTTCGACGATTATTTTTCACAACTTTCAAGTTTGGCAAACAGGGCTGCCAAGTTGTTTAAAATAGATCCCAATTCAAATGCCTTCGAAACCGCAACATGTGTCTCGGCATTCCTTATAAATGTTTACTGCAATCTGCACTTTTCTTACCTACCTCCTTACCCACCCCTATATAGCTGGTCGCAGGATCGCCAAT